>JALPQD010000446.1:210000-515274 GCA_023101885.1 Typhlomys cinereus
GGATTGTTCTACCTTCTTATTGCTGTGCTCTGGGGTTTCCCAGACTCCACCTTCCAGGATTGGAATTATAGGCTACCGCCATTTCTACCTGGAGATTTTATGTGGGATCTGGGATCTGAACTCAGGTCCTTTGCTTGCAAGCCAAAGGTTTTAACTCCTGAGCCATCACTTCAGTCCAATGACATCTATCTATCTATCTATCTATCTATCTATCTATCTATCTATCTATCTATCTATCTATCATCTATCTCTCTCTCTCTCTCTATCTGTCTGTCTGTCTGTCTGTCTGTCCGTCCATCCGTCTGTCTTCCTGCCTGCCTGTCTGTCTGTCTATCTGTCATCTATCTGTATAATTTTTATTTGTTTTTCTACTTTTACAAGGATATCAAGTATTCGTCCTAGCTTCCCTCCTTTCCCACTCCTTCCCATCTTCTCCCTTTCCTTCACCACTCCCTCTAACCTTCCACCTGTGCTTCTATGGATCCGTGGGTTCATTCTAGCTTGTCCACTCCCGTGGGGGCTCAGGCCTCCAAGGTATATCAAGTTACCTCTCTTCAGGCCATCCCACTGATATGTGAATTTCCCTTCACTCATTCCGCTTTAGATCCAAAGGTTTCCACTGTGAGTTCCATTCCATTGGTAGAATAACAGCTGCCTATGGAGCAGTTTGATGTAGTCCTTCCAACCTACAGGTTTATTGGCTGCCAGTGACATTTTTTTAGAATACCAGATGTTATTTTCTCTCTGCATGTGTGGTCTGTGTATATGCATGAGTGGATTGAGTGCACGTGGAAGTCAGAGGTCCACCCTGAGTGTCCTCTCTCCCTCTCCCTTGTTTGAGACAGGCTAACTGGCCCGTGTGCTTCCTGCCCCTACTACCCATCATTTCCTAATAGAAGTTCTGGGGTTGCAGTTATGGGCGCTGCTGGGTCTGGCCTTTAGGTGGGTTCTCACATTGGTTCAGCAAGCGCTTTACCTGACCCTTTCCCCAGCCCTAAACATTTTTCTGAATTGGTAATAAATGTACACAAGTCAGAAGTCCAAATCATGGTGACCGGTGGCTCGCTCCTCCCGTTGCACCCCTCCATGTGGTGACTATAAGTCCTTGGGGAATGTGGCCTTGTCGCCCCGTGTCCTGACAGCAGAGCCGTGACTGGTACAGCCGCCAGTCCCCATGCATATCTGCAAATGTGTGCCCGTGAGCAGTGCCAGGAAAAAGAACTTGCTCTTCAAAGGTTAAGAAAGGCAAGGAGCGTGGGCGGAGGAGTCAGTCTGTCTAGGGTCATTTATGGGCTCTCTTACCTTCCAACTGGGTGCCCTTGGGTCAGTCGCCCCTTTTATGTCCCCAGGTTTTCCTCTTTAGTGGAGGGGTGGGGACAACGCTCTCCATGACAAGGATTCTTATTAAAATCATGCGAGTCAATATGTGTCACGTGCTTTGCACATGAGCACTGAAGCTCACAGTTTCCAATCCTTTAAAGGAATTTCCAGTCAGTGACAGGAAGGTGTGCGATTAGTGGAGAGATTCCAGGTGATTGAAAAGGTTCAGAGAGGAACACGAGCTGGGAGAACTGAAAATCTCCAGAATCACATTAGGCCTTCAGAGAGGAAGATCAGTAAGGCTGGAAATATCCAGAAACTCAATCGCTTACAATAGAATTCATAAGAGATTACTCATTTGATGGGTGTGATCGCTAATCCTGGGTGTCAACTTGACACACCTGGCATTAACTAAGATCAGCTGAGACCACCTGAAGAGAGTATCTGGATCAATACATTTACGATACAAAGACTAGCCCTAGACAGATCCGACTGGAGCCTCTCAGTAGTGGACCAGACAAAAGGAACCACAGAACAGAAGACTGGGAAGAAGAGAGACTCTCCAAGAATCCTCCAGCCTTCAGTCGTCACCCACTAGCCTACTGGATGTCTGCCGTGACTTAGCCTCCAGCTTCAGCCACCAGCCGTGTCGCCTCCGCCTTGAAAAACTGTTTCTTCCCTCTTGAAGTGTAAGATGAATAAACCTCCCTTTCTCCCTTAAGTAGTTTGACTTTGGGTGTTCTTTCACAGCAATAGTTAAGAGTAACCATTACGGTGGATCTGAGAATAAAGAATGAAAACGTGTCTTGTCCTCTCTTCTCTTTTGGACTCAGTCTACCCAGGACTCAGCCAAAGGGAATGTTCTGGACATGTAGTCACATTTTCCCCTAAGCATTCATTTCGAGAACCAGCTCTCTGACTTGTTAGAGGATCCACTGGCTGTTACATGACACCACGGTGATTCCATCCCACCACCGGGCATTTGGGTGAAATGGAAACTACAATCTCGCTGACGGCACCCTCAGTCTGTATTTAACCACAGGATGCTGGAGCAGCACAATGCTTTCTCCACTTTCAGTTTGCATTCCGGTTACAGAAAAATCACCTGCTGGGGTGGGTTCTAAGTTTCCTGTCTACAGAGGAAATGACCTCAAACGCATGCCCAAGGTCACTGTGGGTTGGGGAGAAACCAAGAACAGGAACGCTCCCCTGGTCCTGGAGCCCGGGCCCACAAACGCACACTGGCCTTCTGTGGACCATCTTGTCAGTGTTGAGTCAGACTCACTGGGGTCTGAACGACATGGAAACAACCTAGGTTCTCGGCAGCTTGATTGTTTAAACAGTTTCAGTCGCCGGGCAGGTAGGGGTGGATGTCAGCGAGTCCTGGCTGGCAGGTGAACTAGATATCATGGATAAGGGTAAGGTAATGTTGGCCCGACAGGAGAATTGTGGGAGTCACTCGAGGTGAATTCCTGGAGTGTTGCTTCACCGCAGTCACTGGGCACCGCTGAACCTCAGTCTGCTCATCTATAAAATGGGGACGATCATTTTAACCACCTCAGTAAGTCCAAGAGGCAGGAATGAGAACTCACATCCTCAGTGCTGAACACTCAATCTGCTTTAGCTACTACCTCTGCCATTTCTGGTTTGGAGTTTGTGAACGGATGGCAGAACTGTATCAGAGAAGAAAGTGGATCAGTAAGAACCTTCTTATGGAATGAAATTTCTCAGGGCAGGTAGAGATGTTCCGTATGATAAATAATAGAGGTTCGGGATTTGTGTGTGATATGCTTAGATTCAAGATGAGGTAGAGAGAGGCCGTGGGAGTTTCATCACAAGTGAAAATCCGGAGGGACAGAAATGTCCTAGACCCTCGAAGACTGTGCATGGCTAAGGTTCAACTGAGGCAGCAAGTGCTGGTTCTCCCGTGTCTCCGCAGAGCCCGAGCCCCAAACGTTTGGCAAGTGTATCCCACGCAGTGGAGCACGTGCCCTCCCTGACAGATGAGTCTTGTGGTTTCTATCTGTCACCTCCGGCATCACATCTTGGTTTGACTCTGAATGGCGCCATGATTGCACCAACTGCCCTGTGTGGGGTAGTCATGTCAGAAAAACACAAAACAGTCTGAGTTCCTTTGGGATGAGATGAGGAGAGAAGGACCCACAGGCAGAGGTGAGGGTGGGCGAGGCAGGCATGGATGGCTAGAATAGAGAGATCTGAACGGAGGCGCGGGAGAGCTGTAGAGTCACCCCCGGGCTTACGATGATGCTTTGACCCCAGCTCACATCTTTAGGGAGAGCTGGGAGATGGGGAATATTCAAGCAACTAGCCTATGAGCTACATTTATAGACTTTTAGGTATAATTGACATCCATGGAAATATAAAAAGTCCATTTCCCTTCCAATGCTCTAGGCCCCTTTATCAGTTCTGTTACCTATCCTTCCCTTCTGTCAATCAATACCGGTTTTGACCTTGAAATAAAGTCCATGTCAATAAGTTTTCAGTTACTTCAGTGAATAGCCAAATAATAACACAGCTGACAAAGGGAAAGGGCATATGGATCTCACAGATTTTTTAAAAATATATATTTTATTAGGCTGGAGAGATGGCTCAGGGGTTAAGACTCTGCCTCACCAAAATATAATTTATTTTTATTCTTTGATAGTTTTCATACCAAGAATATACGTCATTTTCAGCTCTTACCACCCATGCCATGTCCCACTGCATACTTAATTTCCATCCAGTCTTCCTTGTACCTTTAGTCCTTACGCATGTGTGGCCCACTGGGTCTCATCTGGGACCCTGTGCTGCCAGCTGCCTGAGGACTTGTTGGGGAGAGGATGATTTATCAATGGGGAAATCATCGAGTCCAGCAGTTCTCCTCCTCCTGTCCAACATTAACTTTCAAGAGTTTATCAGGGAGGTGTAATGTCTCTTAGCGCTTCCCTCATCCACAGAGAATTGTGAATAGACCAAATATTGTGACAGTTTTGTGGGATGCAGACATCGCTGCAGAGTTTCTGGGTGCAGCACCCCTCCTCACACTTCCATTCTTACGGCCCCCTTCTGTGAGGTTCCCTGATTGGCTCACAGTTTCAAAGGTCCTGCAGCTTTGGGCCTGTGGAGAGGCGGCAGGTCTTGGAAGGTGTGCATGTGTGTGGTGCAGTCAGGGGCATGAGTCAAGAAAGAGGCAGAGGAAGCAATCCCACTGCGAGAATATGCTCCCACGAAGACCTCTTACCAGTTGGACGGATGTCGCATGTAAGAGTCACAGCAGGGAGCCTTTGCAATCTGGCTTCCATGTTTTCCATAACGAACTTGAGTCTCACTCATGTTACTGAGTGTACCTGTAACACATCTATCGTTATTGCTCTAGATGTTGTTAAGCAGTTTTCTGCTTTGTGGGTGTGTCATAATTTGCTTAACCATTCATCAGGTTTAGGACATTTAGATAGTTTTTCATGAACTGTTTTGATAAGTCACTATACATCGATAATGTACTCCTATTTTGTAATGTACAGATAAATATCATTTAAAATATCAATGAAAGGGCTGGCTCAGGAGTTAAAGCCTTTACCGCAAAAGCAAAAGGACCTAGGTTTGCATCCCCAGATCCCATGTAAAAATGCCAGGCAGAAATGGAGGCAGGCTGTAAGTCTGGCCTTGGAAGACAGAGCCTAGGAAACCCTGGAGCAAAGCAACAAGGAGGTAGATCAATCCAGGATGAATCTGGATGTCATCCTTGGGCCTTCATAGGCACACAAACTCATGTGGCTTCTTGTATATACCCACACCCCCCACACACACAATATCAATCAATGAGAAGTCAAGTTGAGTTCTAGGATTCTTCACTTCTTCTGAGCTGTGAGTCCTTGTTATTCTGATAATGTTCTGAATGCATAAGGCAACATATGGGAGATTTCAATGAATATATTGAAATATAGTGATCAAATATTGCAAAGAAGGCGCGGCGGTGCGTGCTGTAGCCATGGCGGCGGGCGGTAGCGATCCGCGGGCAGGCGACGTGGAAGAAGATGCCTCACAGCTCATCTTCCTCAAAGTTGATATCTGTGCTTCTTACAGAGTTTGAAACCGCCGAGACCCTTCTCAATTCTGAAGTGCATATGCTTCTGGAGCATTGAACGCAGCAAAACGAGAGTGCAGAGGATGAGCAGGAACTCTCGGAGGTCTTCATGAAGACCCTAAACTACACTGCCCGTTTTAGTTGCTTAAAAACAGAGAGACCATTGCCAGTGTCGGTAGCTTGCTTCTTCGGAAAAAGCTGCATAAGTTTGAATTGGCCTGTTTGGCCAACCTTTGTCTAGAGACTGCTGAAGAGTCCAAGGCTCTGATTCCAAGCCTGGAAGGGCGCTTTGAAGATGAGGAACTGCAGCAAGTCCTTGATGATATCCAGACAAAACGCAGCTTCCAGTACTAATTGCCAGGCCTTGCCTGCTCCTCAGGAGACGTCTTCGAAATGGCATCATTCTTCCCAGGCTGGAGTAGCCTGGCCCAGAAAGTTTGTTGCAAAAGGCACAGGGATTCTTTTGTCTGCTTTTGTAGTTCATTCCAGCCTCAAACTTGTGATAGTCCTCCTGCCTCAGCCTCCCAAGAGCTAGGTAACAGGCTTGTGCCTCAACACCTGGCTGGGCTTTTGGAGAGAGAAGGCCAGCTTGGTGTTGGCGTAGGTCGCCGTTTGAGCAGTGACCATCAGATCATGATGACCATGTCATCTTCCAACCTTGGAAGGGCCTCTGTGACTAGAATGGGTGAGGAAGGTGATGTGGAAGCCATCGGTTAACTACCTCATACCATGGTTTTTGGGCCCCCACATTTTTAATATTTTTTGTTCCCAATATTTCATATTTTAATATCAACATGTTTTGTATTTTTTAAAGCTAAACCTGAATGTAGAGAACTTGTATAGAAGAATATTCTTACCTACATGCAAAACAGAATTAAACCAGAACAGTGCAAAAAAAAATATTGCAAAGAAATATGTTGTACAGTAGTATACATTTGTTTCTTTGAGATACAGTTAACCAAGATCAACAAACATGATTAATAAGTGTAAAGAATATTTAAGATAATTAGATCTGTAATAAGACTTCAAAATATGCATGGTATGGATTGTAGACAATGATTATTAATCTTAGATCATCTCCCAATGGAAGGAAATGCTAAAGTTCAGTTTCAGGTTCATCATGATAAAAATCGGATTTTCTGCATGAACCATCTGGGGAAAAAGATCCTATCTATGTACAGTTGTGGACTAAATTGTGGAACTCGCAGAATTAGATGATCCAGCTCATTTGGTCGCTAGATACTTATAAAAATAACTAGACTTCTTATTGATGATTCTGCTTATACCGCAGGGATAGAGTCTCGGTTCTTTTGTCTGCTGACTCGTCTGAACATAATCCACCTATCTGAAGCAGATATATAATCCCTAGTTATTTCTGCAACTTCAGAAACTGCCAAGTTTACCACAATTACGCCTTCAAATCTAACAAAAGGGAACTTCAAAAACCCCTTCAGAGTTCTCTCGTATGTAAAACATCCACCTTCAACCCCCCCCCAGGGAGACCTGCCACCAGCGTGCTCGACACTGTGCATCCATTCAAAGAACCCCCCTCCCCTAACCCCAAAGTGTAAAGCAAGACGTTTAGCTAGGGGTAGAAAATGCAAGTGATATTTTGTGAGCTCAGAGTTTCTGTTGAAGCCTGAGCCAATTTGATTCTGGGAAAATTCAACTTCCTGGTTGGAAGACAGGCTTAGAGGCAGCTTTCGAGTTCTACATATATCAAATGCCTTTGGACTCACCCAGCAGGATTTTTTTTTCCAGCTGTAATGAATACGAGGTCAATAGAAACATACAAACTAGCACTGTCTTAAAACCACTTGCATTTAAAAGGAGGAATAAATTCCACAGCCCCAAGCTTTCCATACCAAGTAGGGTCGTTTTACAATGTACTCCTTTACCTGTTTTTCCCATTCTTCCAAAAACATCTACAACTTTTCGATTTCCACCACATAGTTAGATTGCTTTTAAAGAACTGTCAAGGGCTGAAGAGACGGCTCAGGGGTTAGACTCTGCCTCGGAAGCAGAAGGTCCTGAGTTCAGATCCTAGGTCCCACGAAAAATCACAGGCAGAAATGGGCTTCTGTCCTTGGTGGGGCGATCCTGGGAAATCCCAGAGTGAAGCAAAAAGGAGGTAGATCCTCCAGGATGATTTCAGAAATCACCCTTGATAAAATCACCCTTGATCTTCCACAGATATACACGGTGTTCTCTGATACACACACACACACACACACACACACACACACACACACAGAACTGCCAAGTCCTTAATTTACTTCTTTTACTTATAAAAGTGAATACGGTCATATGATGCCTTCATTACATTCTTCCATACATGGAATAATGTCAGAGAACTGCCAAAGTTCAAAAAATAATTTATATCTTGATGCTAGATTCCTTAATATTTTAAAGGGTACAACGTTTTTATTTGTCCAAGGCACAAATACTCTTTGGAACTGTTCATTGAACTAAGTTCCCATGAAAACATGGTTGGTTTTTTTTGAACAGACTCCTGGTCTGGAAGGACATGCAACAATGATATAAACCCTGTGGACTAGTCACCAGGACTCGAGTATAACTAGCTGGGGAAGAGTGTCTTCAGGTTAGGCCCACGAGTCTTTCATTCTCAAACACTCTCCTCTCAATTCTCACACGTGTCTGGCCTTAGATGGCCCTGCCTTCAAGTACTGGCCAATGGGTGAGCAATGCTGTTCTTTCGTATGTCCATCTCTTGCTGGCTCCCAGATTAACTTGGACAGTCAATTGTAGAGAGACCATATCCCCTAATACAACATACACAGGTTGGAAAACTCAGGACTGGAAGATCCTTCAAAGATTGTCAGGAACCAAGTTTCAAAGACATGAGGGAGAAGGGTGGAGTTTGCTCTGGCTTTCTTTTGGAATTGGTGGGAAGGCAATCTCATATGTTTGCATGCCCATTCATACCACCAGTGGAAGGCAGAGCCTTACATGAGAAAAGGTATCTTCAAACAGGTCTGCAAGAACCTTTCAGAGAAGGTCAACAGGCAGAATATGAAACACATATTTTTCTTTTTCATGAGCAAAGCCACCATCTATGACTTGGTAGACTAGGAATGTGTGTTCTGAGAGCTAAAGAAAAAGCCAGCCTACAATGGGGCAAGGTGGGGGGCAGGGAGCAGGTGGCTCGGGGGCACTTTGCTAGGATAATACTTTTAGGACCAGCTGGGGCCCCAGAAAGAGACTATTCCTTGAGGAGAATCCTTTGGAGAACTTGGAGTCGAGGAACGATGATGACATGTCCCCTACCAGTTTTACTCTCTTTGGCTCTTGGGGCTGGAGTCGGGGTTCCGTAGAGAGGGGACACATGTCATTACCTGAGCCTTGGTCTTTGCAGGCAGTGAGAGACTTAAGTAGTTTCCGTCTGAGGGAAGTTCTGTAGTGGTGCCCAAATTGTTGACTAGGAGACTCTCAGAAAGAAAATTTGACTTTACAAATCCTTCTCGAGCTAAACTGCCTATTCATACCATCTGGACATGAACCCCAGACTCATTTTGCCAATCAATGCATGTTTGCTAACTGGTGGACAGATGAATGATTAAGACTTTTGCTCCTTAGGGGGAAATTTGGCTGTGCAAGCAATCCTAAAATGTCTGATAAATAAAGATTTAAAAAATGAAGACACCACAAGCAAAATATTGCTCATATAACAAGTGATTATTGACAGGTTCCTATATGCCTAGCACCATTCTGGGTGAGGACGAGACAGTGAGTGTGTTTGGGGGGGGGTGTCTCTGCTCTCTTAGGGCTTTGGGCCAAGTAGGGAGGCAGCTGATCAGCCAACAGAACTACAGAGTAGAGGAGGAGTATGGAGAGGGGAGTTGGGTCTCCTGGGAGCATCAGGAAGGGAAAGGCTTCCCTGGGGATCAATGGGAAAGCTGTGTGGAGACGCCTAGAGAGTGAGTGTCAGGCAGGGGCCAGCTCAAGCTGACTAGAGAACAGTGGTGGGAGAAACGAGACAGGAGACCAAGATCAGGGAGAGAATAGGAGACACTTCC
This sequence comes from Typhlomys cinereus, assembly GCA_023101885.1. Taxonomy (NCBI): domain Eukaryota; kingdom Metazoa; phylum Chordata; class Mammalia; order Rodentia; family Platacanthomyidae; genus Typhlomys; species Typhlomys cinereus. Next base: position 219,442 of record JALPQD010000446.1, read on the forward strand.
AGGTTATAAAGAGTTTCAGAGTCCTGAAAGATAATATCCAGTTTATATTTTAACAAGTGATCAGGCAAACTGTGGATAAAGTTCATTGGTAGAACATGTTGGAGACCCTGGCTTGATCCTCAACATTGTACACACACACACACACACACACACACACACACACACACACAGAGGCTCAGGTTTCTGACTTGAGAATAGATTCTCTGAAAATAAAGATAAAAGCATCGAGAAGAGAGGAGATGCTATTCCGGGGGTCCAGCCTAGAGAAGAAGACGGCTTGGATCACTGTTCCTTCGCTGGGCTGAAGACAGAAGGGTCCCCTGGGGCTCACACAGCGACTTTGATCTCCCTTAACCATGCAGAGCATCATGACACAGGAACTCGCTGGATAACAATGGCAAAGTTGTGACATCCAGAGGACATTTACTCTGCATCAGCATCCCGACAGGGACAGCCAACTTTTGCCATTTGTGACTTCTGTGCTCTATGAAGTCTTCAAGAACACTGAGCTATTGAATGCTTATTCCTAGAGAAAATAAGTAGTGAGTTTCTGGTCACAATACTTTGGCCAACTGATCAATACATAACATCATTTTATATGCTTCCGTTTAAAGACACTTTATGTAACATAGGCTGTTGATTCATTTTGTTGAAATTGCGGTCAACAGCACTAAAACTCATTCTTATCTAATGCACAATTGTCTGCATAATGTATATCACAATCTTCTTGCACTGTGGAGGGTTAGTCAGCACTTCAGTGCTATAGCTGGGAAACATTTTAAATAACATACAGGAAAATGTGAAAAACCCAATGCTAAACAAACTGGGAAATATACATATATTAAAGTATGAGAGGTGACATAGGAAAGTCAAGTGGCTTGTTCAGCTTGACTGGGTGGATAGATGTTGGGCAAGTTCATCTCCCCCCCCTCTCTCTGGACATGTGAGTGCAAATAAACAAGAAAGTTCTTAGAATCCCAATTTTGGCATTGCAAGTATAAAAACAGGGTAGTAAAACTATAGCAGCACAAATGTTTGCAAAGGAAATGTTCGCAAGCAGGCAAGTCTATGCACCACGTGGATTACTGTACTTGATCCCCACTGACACATAACACCCCTAGCAGAAGGGCAGATGGGTCCCCACTGTGGAAGTGCATGTCAAGAAGGGGTCCGATGATCCAGCTATCAAGAAGGAAGTTTGCTTTTCTGTAGAACCCTTCCTTCTATTCCTAAGACAAGCACACAAATGCCTCCATGTTACAAGGTGCTTTTCAAATTACTCTGCCAAGAACACCTCTGGCATCAGAATTGTCCTAGTTGCATTTCGTCATTATGATAAAATGTCCCAATAAGAGCAACCCACTAGGGGAAAGCTCACAGCTCCAGATTATAGTCCATTGATACAGAGAAGTCACGGCAGCAGGAGCTTGAAGCTACATTCATTCGCAGTCAGTGTTGACCTTGAGCTGTGAGCCAGGAAAAAACCCTCTATCACTTAAGTTGCTCTTGTTGGGATATTTTACCATAGCTACTGTAATGAAACCAAGATAGAAAATAATACCAAGAGTAGGGTCATTGCTATGGTAAATCTGTCTATGTGACTTTTAAGGTATTGGAACTGTTTTGCAGGAGGAACGTGATGTGGAAGAGTTTGGAACTTTGGGCTAGAATATCTGTTGACTGTTGTAAGCAGAGCTCAAGGGGTTATTCTAGTGGAAATTTAGAAGGGAAAAGTGTGGACATTGTCAGTCCAGATCATGATATGTCCAGACCAGGAATGCGACTGGGAACTGTTTGCGTAATGTTTTGGCTAAGAATCTGGCTTCATTCTATTTCCTAGAAACTCAGTGAAAATTGATTTAAATATAATGAGCTAGTTAGTTTGGTGGAAGGAATTTCAAGACAAGAAGAGAGCATTCCGTTTGGTGCTGAGAAAGCATCCGTGTTAAAAAGATCAACACTACTGAAGAGAGAGCTCCCATGCTGCAGTGAGACAATTGGCGAGGTACCCTGAGGGCAGAACTCCACTTCTGAGAGGCTCCGTTCTGTGAAGGACAAGATTCAGGTATTTAAAGGAAGAGAGCCCAAGCTGAGGGGTTCTTTGAAAGCCGTCGTTGAGAAAGTGTTTGTCCAGGGTCAGCACACAGAAGTGACACAGCCCTGGTTCGGGAGGGCCAGGCTGCCTCCTGAGCTGGCAGTAGCAGTTGGTAATGTTGTCTACGTGGTTCTGGTTTTGAAGTCAAAAAGTCAAGACCAAAGGGGTAATGGAGAGCAGCTGAGACCCGTGACAGGGTTAGAGTCCCTGAAGAGAGGCCCTGTGAGGCCATTGTGTGCAGCTGCAAAAACGAAGTTTCCAAGTTTCAGAGGAGCTTCTCAAATACTGTATATACCAAGACCATTGACCGCATACTCAGGGAGCTGTGAGTACACAACAGATCCTATCTAAGAAAGATGTGTGTGCTCTAGATGGCAGAGCTGCAAGGCTGGGCTACCAACCTTTTGGAGCCCACTTAAATACATTATGAGCTCTGGGTGCAGGATCTGGTGTTTTCCTTGATAGATCCTGGTTTTGCTTTGGATTTCATTGATTCTCATTATGCCTTTATTATTCTATTTTGAAACAAAAATGCCATTCTGTGCTATGATATGTTGGAAGTATGTAATTTTCCTTTTGGATATATATATATATATTCATATATATATTATATATATATATAGTTTAAAGTTTGAGAACTGTTAATAATTATGGGACATTTTAAAGGTGGATTGAGTGCTTTTATATTTTAAGATTGTCATGATTTGCACGTAAATTGTTCTCCACAGGCTAAAGGCCTCACAACCTAATGTATTCTATGTGTGTAAATATTTGATTCCCATCTGGCTGCACCATTTGGGAAGGTTATGAAACCTTTAGGACGTGGAACCTTGCTGAAGGAAGATTCTCAATGTGGCGGGTCTTCAAGTTGACTCATTCTTCCTTCCTGAGTGGCACTCTGTGGTAGAGGCCAGTCTCCTGCTTCCACAGCCATGCCTTATCTGCCTACTAATATGTATTTCCTACTCTGATGGACAGGACCTCAGATTCTGGGGCCCTTATTTTTCGAGAACAAATAAGAAAACAAAATATTGCCCCAAAAGCCAATATGCATGCACTTATCAAAGGGCAAGGCCAGAGTGACAGCTGTGTCCCTGGGGGACAGAAGGAAACCTACAGAGAGAGGGAAGTTAGCGCGCTCCAGGGGAGTGGAATTGTATCATGATCCTCATAATGTCCTCACAGGAACTATTGTAGAAAAATATCACAGTGAGGAGTTGTTTTCATGGCTCTCTTGCAGTTAATGCAGCTCAACTTCATGCTCTTTCATTGTAGCATTTCTTAGCTATGCTCCAGACACTAAGCACAGTTGAAATTTCTAAAAATATTAACTCACTTAACCTAAACTAGGAAAGGCAAAGAACCTTCTTTATGGAACCAGAACATGGACACTTCATTTTTAAGCAAGGACAAGCCAAATGTCTTTGAAATCCTTTGAAGACACACTATTCAAAGGAGGGCGAGACACTTTTGAGGATGTGTATTCTCAATTGATGGCCCTTGCTTGTTTGAGGAATCATCCCTGTTTAGCAGATGGCAAGTGAGAGTTCACATCTTATTTTGGGTCCAGGGTTACTGGAAGAATCCAGGGCCTACAGTTACAACTGACTCTCAGCTCTTTCTTTGCCCTCATTGTTTGGATGTGGTCCTTGCCTTTTTTTGTTCAACTTTATTCAGAAGGATGCTGCTCTGTGACCTTTCACAGAAAGCAGTGTTAAACAAACAAGAACTCAGGTGTCTTCTTGCAACTATATCTTCAATAGAATGATGGGAAAAAACTAATTTACGCTGCAATAAAGAAAATATAGGAAACATAGTTCACCATATTATGTGAATTTAATAAATATGAGACTTCATATATTTGAGAGAGAGATATTTGTGCTATAGTGCACATGTGGAAGTCAAAAGACAACTGTGGGAAGTCAGTTCTTTCCTTCCATCACATAGACTCTAAGAACAGAACTCACACAGACGCCTTTACCAGTTGAACCATCTCACTGGTCCATAATGCTTTATTTTTTTTTTAAGATATCAACAGGATGTCCTCATAGGAAATATTGTAGAAAATTATCAAAGCAAAAAGTCATTTTCACAAGTCATTTGTAGTACATGCAGTGTAACTTCAAACTCTTTCATTGTAGCATTTGCCCATTATACTCCAGGACACTAACCACCACTAGACTTTCTAAAAATATTAGTTCGCTTAGCCTAAACTAGGAAAGGCAACTATTTAAATGTATTTAAATTACATTATTCCACTTGAAGTATTTACATTTGGAGGGTCGTCCTCATAGCACCATGTTAATGGCTACTCCATGTTAGCCCCATGTTAATAGTTATCAGTCTCATGTTAAGATTGTCCTTTACTATCATTGAATATGGCCTAGGTAGATAGTGTTACTTTGGTTTTCTTTTTCTCTTCGCCCTCTCTCTTCTTTTTCCATTATTCATGGAATGAGAAGGAAACTTTATTGGAAACCAAAGCTTAAGATTTAGAGCACTTGTCTTTTTCAAGTTAAGCATTTTGGATTCCTGAAGATGGCTTCCAATTCAGCTCTTTTATTTTGCCACGCGTATGACTCATATGTCCCATCATTCTGGAAAGATCCCTGAGAGAACTTTTCAGAAGGAGGAAAGGTGCTTTGGGTGCGTGATTTCAGACATTTCTGTCTCTAGCACTTGGTTCGCTTTGTCCTGGAGCCATATGTGAGGCAGAGCCTCGCAGTGGGAACATGTGGTTGACAGAAAGAAGCGACTCATGTAGCCGTGGACAGGAGGCACAGCGGGGCCTGGGGTAAGATGCAGCCCTCGAGGGTCTGTCCTCAATGAACTCCACTCCACCTCCAATACTTTCCATCACTTCCTAATCATGCCGCCGATTGAGCCTCCATCAGTGAGTCAAATCCATGGATCAATCCAAAGGCCTCATGATTCAAGCCTCTTATGTAATTCACCCTCCACACCAGGACAGTTTCAACAACGATGGGAAAACTTCTTTAACTTAATGTGATTTATGGGTCTATTGCTGGCTCCATGACCAAAGGTCACCCTCTTTCTGCATGACTTTTCTAGCATTTACTACATACTCCTGACTCCTGTCAAGATGGGATAGTTTTGTTCTCTGAGACAAGACTGACAAGTCATCACACAATAGAAGCTGCTGAGCAAAGGTTATCTGACTAAAGCTCTCAGGGACGAGGGTCCTATTGTAATCTCTGTTACAGAGAAAAGACAGGTCAAGACTACACACTTATTCCATCACATCAGACAGCTTTAAGACAGACTTAAGCAAACTTTGATGTTTGCTTAAGTCGGTTCTGAGTAACGTTATCAACTTGCAAGAATTGCTTCCGAGCCTTCCAACTAGCTGTCTTTGCAATCCCGACCTGGTTTCGATCTATTCTGCACGGACATCCATCCCTGGTGCAGAGGATAAGCTCAGAGCCTGGCTCATGTTAGGCAAATGCTCCACCACTGAACTACATCTCCCCACCCCACCATGCCTTTCAACTGAAGTCTACCTTCATAAGTCATTGGGCAGACGAGCAGACACAGATGTGGATTTAGAGCCATCTGGAAATGGGAGAAGGGAAGAGAGAGAGGGAGAAAGAGAAAGAGAGAGAATTAGTGAGAAAGAATGAGTGAGACAGAGAGAGAGAGAGAGAGAGAAAGAATAAATGAGTGAGAAAGAGTGAAACAAAGAAAGAGAAAGAGAATGAATTAGTGAGAAAGTGAGTGAGACAGAAATAGAGAAAATAGACACATAGAGAAAATCTCTATGTAAATGAACCTACTCATTCTGGGGAAAACAAACTAGACCACCAACCCTCAACTTGCCTGGAGGCTCCTTTGTAACCTCAAGCTCCACTCTTGGTGATTCTTTACCCTGCATGGCTGGGGAGGTGTCAGTTGTTAGGAGCCATTTAGCTTTGCTCTGGTTGCCCTCTGCTTAATCCCCCCTAGTATTTAGATAGCTAATCAGGCTGGTGATTGTCAACAGTGAGCAAAGCAGAGAGACTCCGCAGTGGCTTGGATGACCTTCACCACTCTGTGCAATTGCTATTTATTTTATCTTCCCTTAAATGACTTGGCCCTTGCTAATAATTAAACGTATTTGCTGAAGTGGTTACCAAAGTCAGTACATAGGAATTCCCAAGCATTAGCTTGTCCTCAAAATGATAGGACCAACTGAGAAAAGTAGTTTTTATATTTTATTATTTTTTAACTTTATTTTTATTTATTTAGCACGCGCGCGCGCGCGTCTGTGTGTGTGTGTGTGTGTGTGTGTGTGTGTGTGTGTGTGTATCAGAGGGTGCTATGTGTCCCGAAGGCCAAGGTGGTTTCAGGAATCACCCTGGATTGCTTCTATCTCTTATTTGCTTTGCTCTGGGATTTTCTAGGCCCCTCCAGCACCATTTCCTGCCTGGTATTTTTATATGGGACCTGGGATCTGAACTTAGGATCTTCTGCTTTCGAGGCAAAGTATTAACCCCTGAGTCATCTCTCCAGCCCAAGAAGAGTAGTTTTTAAAATGCTAGTTCAGGTTAATACTCAATACATTTTTATCAAGCTCCTGCTGTGTGCCTAATTCCGTTCCAGGAAGGGACGCGTAAGAGCCTTTCCCTCCGTGGCAGCTCTGTCCTTGTGGTGTGAATTGGACATAGTAAGCGAACATCATAAGTCAGATGGAAATGCCTGCCAAAAGGAAAAACAAGAAGGGCGCCAGGGAGCACAGGTTGGGCTACTAACTAGATTGGCTTTTTATGTTTCGGGAAAATGGAGGGATCAGAGACCTTGGTGAGATAAGGGAGCAAAACATGTTTTTCCCTACATATTTTCCCAATTTATAAGTTAGGCACAGTAAGGGGGTCCCCATAATAATGCTGGGGCTATTGTTAGGAAAAAGGAAGTGGTGTGCATACAAGTACTGCGGACCTCTGCAGGGATGCTAAGACACAAGATGGCCGCCACGTGACTAATGGGAGGGCAACATCTACCCTAGGGATGCACTGGACAAAAGATCATTTGTGCCCCAGGAAGGACAGCGGAGGATGTTTCTAGATTTCACACAGCCCAGCATACCATGGCAGTTAAAGCTGAAGAAATGCTAAATCTTGAATTTTCTTCCTAGTATTTCTAAGTTGATTACTCAACTCATTATTGCTGTCTGAAAGCATGGAATGTAAAAGTTCCGATCAAAGAAGCTCTCTGTCAGAGAGAGATAGGGACAGTTTGTGGGATTTCTCATGTCATGAAAGAGGGGATGGACTTTTTCCTGGTGTGAGATAAGACAACTTTTGAAAGGTTTCAAGTATGCAAGCGGCCTGGTCAGACTCATGAAGTTCAGCAGACTGTGAGGTGAAGCGAGGGTTGGGAAAAGCAGGAATAGATTAGTAAGTGGTAACAATCGGTTGCATTTGCAGGACGGCAGTGGAGGTAGCAGAAGAATCAGGTCAGATCCTATATAGATTTATTCTATTTATGTTTGGAGATGTGGCTCATATTAGTCATATTTTGTGTTGACAGGAACCCGTTTAATAGTTGTTGACACCTTTCTTTAAATGATGTCTTCTTTGTGTGTGAATGTGCGCGCGCGTGCACGTGTGTGTGTGTGTGTGTGTGTGTGTGTGAGAGAGAGAGTGTGTGTGTGTGTGTGTGAGTGTGTGTGTGTGTATTGAAGGGCACTGTGTGTACCTGTGGAGACCCAAGGGTAACTTCAGGAATCCTCCTGGATTGCTCTATTTCTTTTTTGCTTTACTCTGGGGTTTCCCAGGTTCTGCCTTCAAAGGCCAGGGGTGCAGACTGCTGTGTTTCTAAAAAGAATCAGGGTGCTTTTACTGCAAGGCAGAGACTCAATCCTTGAGCCATCTCTCCAGCCCCGTCATCTATTTTATGAAGAATTCAGTACAAGTCAGTAGACACTGTCCAGCAGTGTCTATAGGTCTTAGGACCTGTAGTGGCAAAGGTTAACGGAACTTGAAAGGAGCTGTTATTACTGAAACCCATTTTTAAAGATAGTTTTTGTCCACATCTGATTGCGCATGCCTGTAGTTTCGTCCTCTGGAGACTGGGGCAATACAGCAACACACTTTGGTCTCAGACATCCCAGCTGCCATGGGAACTATGCTTGAACTTACTATCGTGCACAAGGTCCATCTTGAATATATTAAAGCAGTAGTTGAAGAATCTATGGGACGAGAGTTCTCAAGATGGGATTTGGAGACTAAGCTTAGTATCAGCTGGGAAATCCTTTTTGCTTTAAGAAGTGGAAGCAATGGACTTACTGACAGATTGCCTGTTAGGTATGAGAGGTGTTAAATACATACGTGTGCACACACTGGCTTCCATGTCTGTGACATTATCCGAAGTCATCCAGTTTCCTTGTTTACTTATTGCTTGTTATGTCCAGAGTCCTGCTGCGGAACTCTCATTCCGTTCATTGCTCAGTTTGTCTGCAGTAATACCTGTCTCTGTTTCTTTCTTTGCTGACTTTATTCTTTAGGAGATAAGGGTTAAGATGGCTTCTTGCCCTGGTGAACACGGCAGGTCCTTTTTCTAATGCCTGGAACCTCACGGACAGGCTCCGTCTGACGCTTCGTTTCTCCCACGGGTGAGGGTGCTGTGCTTTGAGTAGTTCTTGTTGTGGCCTCTACAGAGATGTGGCTTCTGGTCTAGTCCTAGTAGGGCTCTAAGTCCTTCCAGAAAGGCAGCATGAAGCTGGGTGTCTGGGGATTTCTGTCCTGCTCTCTCAGTCTGTTTTGTGCAATTGTGACAGAAGATCACAGACAGGGTAATTGACAAAGACAAGAAAGACATTTCTCACAGTTCTGGAGGCTGGGAAGGCCAATAGCAAAGTGTTGGTATCTGAGGAAGACTTCCTTGTTGAGTTAGCCTGTGAGGGAAGGCCTGGGGGGGGGAGGATGGACAATAAGAAGGCTGAGGGGGGGATAAAGATAAAGAGGCACGCTGTTGAATTCAGTTCATTAATTTAGTTGTATTTGAACATCTATACCAAGAATATTGCTCTATAATTCGTTGTGTCCTACTTTGGTTTAGTTAACATGTAAAATATTGATCTCGTGGAACAAATTTGCGAAGGTTCCATCCACTCCTTTCAATGCTATGGGATAGGGGGAGGAGGAGGATTGGATGACTTTTCCAAGAACATAATTTCCTGTTTGAAGGAGAAGAACTTTGATTAGTGACCCTGGAACATTCTTAGTTCTGTGAACTCCACGGCTTTCTGGCTTTCTTCTTTGATGAATCTTCGGGTTTTCTTTCTGCCATCATTGCCTCTCCAAACTCCACAACATTGAGGCAAAAGCATTGGAAATGACCTTAGAAAATCTGGGAGAATTCCCAAGATGCATCTTCCGGGACCTGGGAGACAAGGGGGCGTATCTTCTCCCAGGGCAGAATTCCTAGTACTTGTGGTGTCTGGAGAGGGGGATACAGACCCCTTGCTGGGGTCACCATACTTTAACCCGGCTCCTTCGTCTAAGCTCTGGAACCTGCAGAAACTCTGGATAGCAGACATGGCGTTCCTCAGTCTTGTCTTTGGGGTTTATACCCTTACTGATTACAGAGACCCAAGGGGACATCTTTTGCCTGGTACCAGAGGAACTTAGAAGCTTAACTTCCCAGGTGGAGGGGACATGGGGGAATTAGCTGCTGGGGTATGTGCTTGCGTGTGTGCTTGCGGCTTAAATACCACTGGGACTTGAAGTTGTTCCAGAAAACACCAAAGTGGCCAGTAAAACCAGTCTTTTCATTAAAATCCAAGGAAAGGCTATCATTGGCCAGGTTCCCAGGCCACCCAAACAGGCAGCAGGGAGGAGTGGAAGACAAACTCCGCCCAAGCCCTCAGGGGATGGAGCTGGCTCTGGGGAGATCTGGTCAAACCTCCGGACTGCGGCTAGAGGGCTGGGCACTTCAAAGGCCAAGCTGCCATTCTAACCCTTCGCCGCATCTCCCCTGCCCACGCGTTAGGATCAGGGTCCTGGTGCGAATCGGGAAGAAGCCCGAAGGCAGAGGAAGAGCCCAGAGGTCTCCAGACTTGAGAGAAGGGACGAGGCGTCTTGGGATCATTGCATTTTGCTGCGTTCACTTAGAAAGTTAGTGTTTGGAGCCCCAGTGGGCATCCTTCGAGAGGGGGCGCGGGAGCCCCCTGCACCTTGCTCCTTAGCGGCGTCTGAGAAGCGTGTCCCTCCATGGCAGACGCCACGGAGCCAGAGAGGGGCGCTCAGGGTGCCCAGGGACCGCCCGAAGGTGCAGCGATGCCACCTGAGGGACCCGGCGAATCCTGGGGACCCCCGGCTGTGGACCCGGAGGGGCGGGAAGCGAGCGAGGGCGCAGCGGAGGCGCCCCAGGATGAGGGGGCGGGCGCAGAGGCACCGGCGTTGGCGCAGGAGGAAGGTGGCAGCGGGCAGGACGCCGGCAGCGGGGACGAGCCGGTGTCGGAAGCTGGGTGCCAGACTTTGGGCGCCGGTGGGGCGCAAGGTGAAGCGGAGGCCGAGAATAGCGTCCCCGAGGGCGCGGGGACTCCGCAGGGAGCGGAGGAGGTGCACGGTGCGGAGCCCAGTCTCGGGGACGCGCTGAGGGACCCCCGGGATCCCACGGCCTTAGTGGAGCAGGAGGAGGCGGAGCGCGGGCTACAGGCAGAGCGAGACGGCGAGTCTGGGGCGCAGTTGAGCATAGACGCCCAGGAACCCGCGGGGAACAGTATGGACGAGGAAGGTCTCCTGGGAGAGCCCCTCGGGAGGGAGGGTGAACCCCAGGTCGGAGGGGAAAGCAGCCCCCTGTCCCTGTCCCAGGCGATCGAGGTGTCGGTGGCCGAGACTGGGGGACACGGCCCCGGGGAGCTAGCCGACCCCTTAGCCGCAGGCGCCTCGGCGGAAGAAGGAGCCCCAGGGTCTGAGGGGGTTGTAGAAGAGGCTCCCCGGGAAGAAGCCAGGGCCGAATCTGGAGAGGATGGTGACCAGGGTGGGCCCCATGAGGAGCCCAGGGAGGAAGAGGAGAGACCAGAGCCGGGTTCGGAGAGCCCCTGCGAGGAGGTCCGGGAGGAGCCCCCGGACCGCAGCCCGGAGGGGGAGGCGGCAGAGCCCGAGGGGGGTGCGGGGTCCCAGGCGGAGCTGAGCAATCACCTGGCGGAGGAGCTCGGCGCCCAGGGCGACCACCACGAGCTGGCGCGCGTGAACGGCCGCAGAGTGGACGGCGACGTGTCGGAGTTGGGGGTCCCCGGGCAGGAGCACGACATCACCCTCTTCGTCAAGGTAAATCTGCGTCTCGAGTCCCCCGAAGTCTAAGACTCCTCGGCAGTCTGAGGAATTGGTGGTCTCAGAACCAACAGGGTCGAGGGTGAGGACACTCCCCCCCCCCTAAAAGTTAAGAGGTGCTTCTATCCAGCAGGGAGGCGCTCCACATCAGGGGTTCGGTCCAGATTGGGGAAGGAGCAACTTGTTTGACACGGGACGACGCAGAGTTCCGTCCCGGGGAACCTCGCCGCTGAATTTCACTAGTGTGCGCGCGAAGGAGGAAAGGCCTGGAAGCCAGGTGTTTTGGGGTGGAAGACTTCCAAAGTGGGGCTCGCGTTCCACTGTCCTTTGTCCTCAAATCCTAACTGGCCCTTCTAGTCCGGAGGCTATGAAAGAATTAGGGGGAAAAAAAGCGCCCGTCTTAATTGATCTTTAAAAGACATCTGCCCAAGGAAGCTCTAATCCTGGGAGTGGAACCAATGGGGAACAGGTAGGTCCAATGGGAGAATTCCCACGCCCCAACCCCCCCGCGGCCCAGAGCCGAAGAACACTTTCACCTCTAAGAAAGCATTTCGTCTGGGCGGCCTGGGTAGTGTGCGGTTAGAGCGTGGTTAGGTAGAAACTTATTTCCAGGTGACCTCGCTTGCTGAGGTTTTAACAGTTGCTTTGGAAGACTCGGGCAGCATCTGTGCCGTGTCATATTCTCCACCAGCTTTCTTCTGTTGGGAAGAGTGCCACAATTTGTTTTGTGAGTCTGTAGATACCCGAGGAGGAAGTTTTGAGAAGAAATAAGCACTTTCTCTTAGCAAGGACATCAAAAATACATAGGCGGAGTCCAGTCGTTGCCCACGCGGAGAACTTGGTTTCAAAGCTCTTGCTGAAACCTTTTGGCCAGACCCCAGGGGAGCTGGAGATAATAAGGCAAAGAATGTGCGGCTCGGGGGAGCTAATCCTTGAAGAATAGTTACAGGCTCATAGAAGCCACTTAAGGTCTAAACTTCACTGGCCAAGATTCTACTAAGTAAAGAAAAAGATACGTTCCCAGGGATTAACATGGGGAATTTAAAAAAGTATTAAAAGGTTCAGGGGTCTTGCTAGTGGTGAGACACTATTCTTATTTTTTTTGCATTTTATTTATTTGTGTGTGTGGACGCGCGCGTGTGCATTGTGTGCACATGCATGCATGTGCGTGTATGTGCATGCATGCGTGTGCATGCACGTGTGCACGCACGTGTGTGTGTAAGTGTGTGTGTATGTGTTTGAGTGCACGTGCAGACTTTCAGATAAATCCACATTCCTGATCCTGTCACAAGCCCTTCCTGATGTTATTCCTGTTTCCTCTTGCTCTGGCTTTTCCTTGGCTTGGCTGGGTCCCCACCCCGTGTCACCCATCCTGCAATGCCGGCTGTAGGAAAGAACCTTCTCTGTGCCAGAAGGGAGCCCTCTGCCTTGGGCTGGGTGTCTCTCGGTGAAATGTATCAGCGGGCAGAGCGCACTGTGGGCTTGGATCATGATGCGGCTTTGAACCTGTGGCGGAACCCTAGTCCGTGGCTGGAATCTGGTCCTAGCTTTGCTGCTTTCTTGCTGTAAGTTATTTGATGCCTCTGAATCTTTGCCATCTCATCAATAAGATGGAGCCGGTGACAGGACCTTCTTCTTGGAGGTTTCTGTGGCAGCCGAAGAACAGGTCGCCTGAAGCAGTCGGTCAGCACACTGAGCGTGACGTTAGCCTGCTGTAAATCCTCACAGTATCTAGTCAGATCCTACCGACTTTCACTCAAATTCTGGATAGAAAGTTCCTCCTTATTATACCCCTATAGCTTAAAAATTATTTATGTTTATTTATTTGTATGTGTGTGTGTTCATGTACTTGTGTGTGTCCCTGTGGCGCTCCAAGGATGACACTGGAGCAATCCTGGATTACTCTTCCCTTGTATTTTGTTTGTTCTAGGGCTTCTCAGCCTCTACCTTTCAGGGCCAGAATTGTAGGCCACTGCCCTATCTGTCAGTTTTATCTGGTGACCTGAACTCAGGTCCTTTTGCTTGAGAGGCAAATGCTTTAACCGCTGAACCATCTCCCTAGTCCCACTCTTTTTTTCTAATTTTATTTTCCTGCTTTTACAAGCATATTGAGTATTCGTCACTACTTCCCTCCATCCCCGCTCCCTCCCATCCCTTCCCTTTCCCTTCATTATTCCTCCCACTCCCTCCCACCCTGACTGTCTGCTTCTATGGACTCCAAGGTTCCTTGTGTCTTGTCTACTCTTGTGGAGGTTCTGGCCATTTGTGGCATACCAAGTTGCCTCTCTTCGGGTCACCCCACTGATACGGGCATTTCCTTTCACTCATCCAGCTTTGTCCCCGAGGTTTCCACTGTATGTTCTTATCTCTCTTGAGCTTCTAGGTAGTCTTATGAGGGCATGCTGGAATGTCAGTCATTACGCACGTCTGGCAAGGACAAGTCTCACTCTAGTGAGTTCCCGGATGCAGCTGTCCTGCCTTGAATGGAATGTCTTGTTTAATGGTGAACCTTCCCATTTTTAGGTTCTTACAATCTCACCACTCTCTCTTCTGCTAGGTTCCCTAAGCCTTAGGATGGGGAGAGATTAATTTGGCTAATTCTGGGTGATCCTTGCTGAGTCGCTGGTACTCCTTTTTTTAAGGAAAAAAAATTCTTGTAGGTCCTTTTCCCCCTTACAAACACGCAAAGCTGTAAAAGAATGTGTAAAAGAATGAGTACACCATGCAGCTGGTGAAAGAAGCGACCCTTGAATAATGGACACCAAGTAAATTGCTAATCATTGGCTGCTACTTCAGTTTCCTTTCCTTGAAGGAATGTTAATCATTCCTCCCCTTAACATCAGGTAATCCTGCACTATCTTCATAAGAAAGGCTGTCTTTTTCCTTTCTCCGTCACACCCAAGGCTAACTGCTTTGCCACAGGTCAGCAGGACCTTTAGGCATTGATCGATGGATTCTTATGGAGATTTAGCAGCCACAGAGGTCAGCTTGCACCCGCCTCCTCCAATCCAGCCCTGTTCACTGAGGGTGGGAGGGCGGAGGCAGGGCGTCCTGGGCAAGTTTGCATGACTTAAGAAACTTCCACGTGACCAGTGGATGATCCTGGGAAAGGGCTAGGGAGTACTGAGGTTGTATGGTCCACAGTCTATATTTAACTAGAACGTTCTGCTTCTGCTGAGCTCGGGGGTTTGTGTTTCCCATCAGATCTTGATTCTCAAAAAAAAAAAAAAAAAGATCAGATAGAGATATGATGGAACAAAGTAAAGCTCAAGGAAGACCTGCCTTTTGGTCCACATTGTCCCTCTGAAGTGCCATAAGTAAATAATTAAATCAACTTAAACAGCTGCCAGTCATCGCCATGCCACGCAGCCCTTCAAGAATATGTCATGGCGGGTGACTGAGGTAGACCAGTAGGCTGCGCTGACCTGCATCCTGCTGGAGGAGAACATGCCCAGACCTGCCCTGTGACGCTTGGTTTCTGGGGCAATCTCCAAGGCAAGATGTTACTGCCTCTCTGGGGGCGGGGGAGGGGCTGCGTGTCACGAGGGGCAGTGGGTAGAGACGCCGCTCCAGTTCCCCACCGTTTGTTTCCTGGTGATCTGATGAAAACTGGCTTGCAACTCACTATGCAGGAAATCAGTTCTGAGTTTCTTGGCCTGTAGAAATAGGAGGGTGTGAGATTTCGCTTCCTTTCTACACACACATCCCATGCGCATGTGGTGGGCGCTGGGGAGACCGGAGGGGATGGAAATCATACTTCTTGTTCTTGGGATGAGGTCTTACTGCCTCCAGCCTCCCTCCCGCTGTGCAGGGGGCTCACGGCCAGCCTTCGATTGGTGCTTTAGATAATGGTTCCAGGTGACACCAGTGGGAAACAAAGCTTGCACACAAGCCAGTTCCCCCGACCCCAGCTCAGTGCTTTTTGTTGCTGTTGCTGCTGCTGCTGCTGTTGTGTGTGTGTGTGTGTGTGTGTGTGTGTGTGTGTGTGCACAAGCGTGCACTCGAGTGTGTGCCCGTGAAGGCCCAAGGTGACATCAGGAATCACCCTGGATTGCTCTACCTCCTTATTGCTTTGCTCTGAGGTTTCCAGGCTCCTCTGCTTCTAGGGCTGAAATGCAGCTTGCTGCCATTTCTGGAGCCATTTTTACGTGGTATCTGGGGATCTGAACTCAGATCCTTCTGCTCGTGAGGCACAGACGTTAGCCACTACCACCTCCCCAGCCTCTCTTCATCTTATAAACCCACCGAGGCTGACCTCATCTCATCCCGGCTTCCTCCCACGGCCCCGTCTCCAAAACACCATTGATGTGTGAATTTTGTCTATGACGTTTCCAACACATGAACTGTGGGAGTCACGTTGGCAGTATGGCAGACAGCCAGGCTGGGTCCATTCTTGTCCTCACATTCTTCCCCTCTCCGAGAGCAGAGGACAGATAGCAAAGCAGCGTGTGGCACGGAGGCAGCATCTCCTCTGGGCTGGGCAGCCAGCGTGGTAGAAGCCATGTAGATTTTTAGCACAGTGACTGACACGTGATGACATCCTGCCGTGCTGGGAAGAGGCACGTGGAAGTAAGATGAGTTGCACATGCAATACGTCAACCTGCGGACACAATGGTTATCACTACTAACCAGTCCTCTATCTAATTGTGTTTGGGAAGATGCAGCCATTTTCCTTTCTGCTCCCTAGGGAACGGGCATCCTGGCCAGCTTGGATTTGAGCACTTCTTGGTTTTTGCCCCAAGCTGGTGTTCCACTCTAGTGGGTAAGGTTGGGGGAGGATACAATCAGGACTGTGCTCAGGAACTGTTACAAGTGGGCTTGAACCAAAATTCTTTTTCTCACATGAAAACTTCCCAAATCATCCAGAGCAAGCCGGGCACTGAGTGTTCTTTCCCCTTTAATCATCAAAAGATGAGCTTCCGCCTTAGGCATTAGTGAGGTCTGAGGCCAGGATAGCCTGGGGCTCTTGGAGTTCATTCTTTTGTCCTTTTTTTGGCAGTGAATTTCCTTTCTCTTGCATATGTTAGAGCTGGCTGCTGGCCCTGTCTTCTCCAGAACTTTCCCAGGTAGAGAGGTGATAAAATTGGTTTGATACCAGTGACCTGTTTTTGTCCGCCTGAAACCTGAGAGTGATGTATACATTTCAGCTGAACATGTCAGAAGACTACTATTCCAAGACACGTGAAGGGTATGAGAAATTCAAATTTCTGTTTGCATAAAGTTTTCAGACTCAGATTTAATTATTCCTCAAAGTACTCTTTGTAATCGCTTTCACTCTGTGTTATCGGAATTGAGTAGTTGGGGCCTTGAAGCCTCAAATACGTACGGTTGGGCCCTTTATGAGAAAGTTCTGTGGGCTGACTTTGAGTTAGTGCTTGAGGCAGGGTGCTTTGTCATGCATACAAAGCCGGAGTTCTGAAGGCAACAGAGAACAGGCTGTAACACAGAACGGGCTGTAACACAGACCCCTACAGGTTCTGTCAGAGCAAGCAAGAAATATTTAAAACATTAAGCATCATCTGCATCGTTAGAAATGCATTTTCCATATGAAGTTTGTTTTTAGTCTCGTTACACGTTGCTATGACAAAATACCTGACCCAAGCAGCTGAGGGGAAGAAGGGATGTATGGCTCCATGGGTTTGGAGTTCCGGTCCGTTGTAACAGCGCAGTCACTTGAAGTAGTTGGTCACATCACATCCACGGTGGGGGGCAGAGAACGAGGAGCACGCACGCATGCATGCTTGCTTGCTTACCAGTGATACATTCTTTATTCAGTCGCAGAGTACTTGCTAGAGAGTGGTTTCACTCATGACGGGGATGGGCTGGATCTTCTTGCATCAGTTATTTAACCTAGACAACATCCCCCTACCCCCACGGACATGTCAACTTTAACTTTGGGTTTCTCTCTCAGGGGGGGTCCAGAGGCCTGCCTCCTCCTCAGGCTGACAAATAATACCAACTATCACGAAGTCCAGAACTTTGATATAATCGAGATTACATGAAATAAAATGACACAAAAATAGGTCTCAGGTACTAAGCCAAAAGGATGTTATCATCATTGAATTCAGGTTCCTCTTATGATGCAAGAAGCTGAGGATGCTTTTGCATATTTCAAAATTACTCTTTTCTGCTTTCTATGACCTGGCTGATTAGCTCTTTTGTCTTCTTATCGAATGGGCTTTTGGTCTTTTTCTTCCTGGTGTTGATTAAAGAAATTAGTCCTATGTCATCACATGTGGTACACTTGTTTTCATGGGAGTGCGTTGGCTGCAGGATGTGTGTGCTATACTCTTGGTCTTGGTGACGTCTTGTCCTTGGTATATGGCAAAGCAGAAAACAGGCTGGGACGGGACCTACGTTCATTCCCGTTGTCTTTACATTCTTAAATCTGCAGGAGTTGTTATTTTCAGTAGAATTCCATGAGTGTTTTCCTTCCTTCTCTTCTTTTTAATTAGCAGATTCACTTAACCAAACAAGTGCAGTTTTGGAATCGAACTCTATGCTCTCTCGTAAGAACTGCTGTTGAAAAGAGAGTTTAAGTTTGCATGACGGGAGGGTCATGTCCAGCGGACGTAACCTCTTCTGAAAAGATAAGGTGTACCGCTTTGCTCTCTGTGTGCCAGCTATTGAAAGAAACTTGATTCCCACAAGCCAGAGGCGTCTTCAGACCCATCTATGATGCAATGATAGAATATTGCGTAGAATAAACAGGATATTGCCCCAAGCTGGATGTTCTCTTGATGCTTCTGTCTATTGAGAGAATGTGCCAAGACTCATAGAAAATGATAATAAATCCTCTCTAGAGAAGCCCAGCAAATTGTAGAGGGTCTGTGGCTGAGGCTTCATGAGACGGAGGGAACATCGGATACCTACCAAAATGATCTGGAAAGATCCTTAGTCCTTTGGGAGTGGCTCAATGAATGGACACAGACTGTGTGGAAATATCTCTAGTCTATAAGGGTCAAGACTAAACTTACATATGTGTGTGTTGCAGTTCACCTGCATGGTTGCTGATAAACGACCATCAGCCAGCTTAAGGGAACAAAGGGTTTATTACTTTATGACAGTCTGGTTACAGTTCTCAGTCCAACTTGACAGGGAGCTCACACCAACACCAAGGCCGAGGGAACTGGCCACGCCATCTCTACATAATGGCTAAGAGAGGGACGATCCTTACTTGCCAGACCCGCATGTCTGGCCAAGTGTACACAAGGATGCCAACTCTCTCAATCAGCTCTCTGTATTTTATTCATCAGTTCAGGGTCTAGTCCCACCCACCATGGGCTAGGGTCTGCCCCATCAGTGAGACAATCTCCTGCAGGTTTTGCTCTGGGCTTAACCCAACCACTAATTCTCTACAAATGTGCCCAGAGCTCAAACCCTCAACTGTTAGGTTGACACACCTGTGCCTAACTGTGACAGTGTGTAAGAAACCATCATATTAAAACATTCTTTAATTCCAGAATATTTTTACTGTGTTTATGTGGCCTCTTTCTCTGATTCGCTCTTCTTATCTTTTTTTCTATGTGTTGGTACTGATATAAAAACTGGGTATTTTTGATGGAGACTAAATAAAAGATATCCTTCAGTTTCCCAAGTTGTTCGAGGGTCCAAGCCTGGTTTAATAATAGATATATATTGATTGCCTGCCAAGCGGCAAACATTGTGCCTGGGGCAGAGAATATAACAGTGATAGGGTGAACACAGCCACTGTATTTCTGGAGAAGAATCCAGAAGGATTGGGTTGCCATACAGTAGGAGGAAGGGGAGGTCAGGGACATTGGAACAGGCAGGCCATGAAGACGAAAACCCAAGGCCCAACACAATCCTCTTATAAAGGGAAAAGGACTATTTTTTTTTTTTTTGTCTCACAGTTTTGGAAACTTAGGTCTCTTGTCTGTTGTTATTGGGCCCATGGAAAGGCAAGAGCATCAGGCTCAGGAGGGAATGGAAGAGGAAATCAGATCGCCTCATGAACAGGAAGTCAAAATGAGGAAGAGGAAGGGGCGAGGACTTGGACCCTTCAAGGATGTGTTCCAAGTAGTCTGAAGACCACCCCCTAGGCCCTACCTCTTAAAGGTTCCCCCTAATATCTCCACACTGAGAAAACAACCTTTAACATGTGGGTCTTTTGTGGATGCTTAAGATCCAAACACAATAAGGGGTATCAAGACTCCAAATTTCTGGCCTCAAGACATCACTCTGCCTACTGCAAGATGGCTAGATTTGTCCACCCGTCTTGCCAGGGATGGATGCACGGACATCAGCTGTGTGCGATACTGATGCAATATCAGGTGGAGAGGTTTGGCTGATGTGTTTGGATGCCGTACATCGTGACTGGGACTTCTGTGTCCGCTCAAGTCTTCCGAACCACGACTAGACAGGAACGAAGCTGACGCTGCTGATGCTGGCTTTTGTTGGTGGGCAGAGATGTAGCCATCGAAATACTGTGGCGTGTGTTTAAAAAAGAAGTCTGTCCCCTTCTGTGTCTGTGGCTAGAAACTACAGCTCGGAATGTAGCTGAAGACTCCAAGAGGGGGGGAGTGGAAGACAGAGTGCCACCAATGTGGTACCAAGCGAGGATAGTCCCCTGGCTCACGGCAGGTTCTCTTTCTGCAGACACTTCTCTTTCTGTGTTTAGGAGATGCTCGGAGGTCTACCCATTAGTGTCCCAAGAAGGACTCCTGCCCCACCTCTTGCCCCAGCGGAACAAGGAATGGGATAGACGGCGAAAGCAGGACAGTCATTATTTTCTTTCCTGGGCAGGTAGAGGGTGACAGTGGCCCCAAGGTGACCAAGACGTTGGGCGTCTTTATAACCATCATGTGCTCGAAGGTGGCACAGAACAGAGGTGTTTCAGGGACATGAGGTATGTTTCTCCCTAAGAGAGGAAAGGTAACACTTTTCTGGAGTCATTGGAGTTGGAGCCTTGGAGACAGGTTCAAAGCACCCGGGAACACGCGATCTCTCCCCCCAAAAACTTTGTTGTCTGTGTTCTCACTCCGCATTGGAGCCTTTGACTCTGTTCCCACGAACAGACAGACTGGAAGACGTTTTGGGTTGCACTCCGCGGCCCCTTGGCGTCACCGAGTTCTGCAAACAGAATTCAATACTGGAGAAAGCGCAGAGGCGGTCACAAATCAGATATGGAGGAAACATTCTTCGTCCCCTGGCGTTGTAACCAGGACAGTATGGCTCCTTGCATTTGTAAATAGCAGCAGAGAAGGAAGATTTGCTGTGGACAGGAGGATTTGCTGAGCGCCGCAGACAAGTACCTCGTCCACTGCCAAGGTTTTCTGTGTCTGTCCATGAACGACCCTGGGAATTTATAGTGTGGTGGATTCAAGAAGGTTGTGCGTTCTTTGGTACACCTTCCTTTAAGATGTAGTATGTGATTTTCCTGACTATTGTGACTTTTAGTGACCAGCAAAATATGATAGACATGATATCAGGAGATTTCTTTTTTTAGATTAAAAGAAGACTGCATAGCTTCTGCCTTGTTCACTAACATCCCACGGTCACCAGGTTGGAGGGGACCCAGGCAAGCACCCCATTTGATGTCCAAGCTAAACCAAGCCTTGCACGATGTCCACCAGACACAGGACACCTGTGTCAAACTAGTTTGTCCCTTTCCTCCAACCATCCCAGAGTAGCAGTGAGGTAACAACTGTGTCCTAACACTTGGGACTAGCATTGCTTGGGAATCTCTGTTCGATTTCCTGGCTGAAAATATGAGATACAATGAGAGTCACTCTGGACTCCTCAATTGGGGCACTTTGTTACATGGCAATTGGTGACTGGTACATGCTGCTTATATTTCTTCTAGACCAGTGAAAGATGAGTGAGTTTAAAAAAAAAAAGGATGGTGGCACAATAGGAGGTGTGGAGTGAGTCTGAGCAATTAGGGGGCGGAACCTACCCTCAGGCCTTCCATTTGCTTCCTGCATATTTTGCCTTTCGAGTCCCTGTAGGGATTGGAATAGTCTGTCATTCAAGAATGTGCACCAGTAGGGTGTGGGACAACAGGCTGCATTATGAAGGCTTTTAGAACAGGATGTTCCTTTGTTGTAATAATTCCTTGTGAGAATTTGACAAGGAAATAAGCTTTTCGGCTCTGTGGAAAAGCTTCAATTGGTATCAGAATGCATTATTAAAGAAGGATTAATAATAGCCCTGACATTTTCTCAAGCTTAATTCATATACGAGAAAAAAAATGGCCAGGGACATTTTATTTGTTCACGTATTTCTGGTGACTTGATCCACCTGCTGTGAGAACAGCAGACTCCAACTTCTGTGAGGTTTTCAAAGCTAAGAGCTAGGAGGTTTGGTAATTAAGTCATGTAGGTGAACTCTTTAATCCCGCTGATCGTAAACTAATCGTTGCAACCGTCGACAAGAATAAATACCTTGCACAGTTGGGAATAGGATCCGGTGGCCTTTAGAGAAGTTCAGGTCTAGGTTTAAAGTCTTGAAACTTTGGCAGCCGGCAGACACTTCACTGAATTGTCACAGTAATAATTGTTGCTCATTGTGTAGCCTTTTATTTATTCGAGGAAAAAACTACTCCGTTTTTCTAAAATAGGCCATTCTACATTTTTCTTTGCATGCACGCATATATATGTGTGTGTGTGTGTGTGTGTGTGTGTGTGTGTGTGTGTACAAGGGAACTCTTGAGTGCATGCATGTCCCTGGGGAGGCCCAAGGGTGACTTCACAAACCACTCTGGATTGCTCTACCTCCTTATTGCTTTGCTCTGGAGTTTCCCAAGCTCTGCCTTCAAGGACAGAATGACAAGTCACCCACTAGAGGGCAGGCAAGAGACGATAAGGCACAGAAGGCTCTCGGCCCCAGCCAGGTGGTTTCTCTCGCTGTTACTGATCCCCCTGCCCTACGGAAAGATCATAGAAGCCTGAAACCTTCCTCGTGGTTCCTGCGCGCTCTACGCCCACCTCTGTGGATTTCAGAGTGGTCTGCTCCGGAGTGGCACACTCAGTGGCTTCCTCCCATTCCTAACTGAGAGGTGGGGGTTGAGAAGCCAGGAGTCCCAATGGGCTGGCACAACTGTGGAAGAAGGAAGGAGAAGGTGAGGCCGAGCTGAGCCAAGCTTGGGCAGAGGGTGCAGGGAGGAGGATGAGAGGACCTGGGTGGTGGGTCTCCTGAAGGTGACTCCTCAGCATTGGCTGCCTCCAGGATCACAGGTCTGCCTGTGAGAGAGACACACAAACAGGAATTCTGGAATGTGAAGTGGGGAATCAGATTCTCAGGGCTGCAGAGATCCAGCCCCCAAAGAAAGAAGCCACCCTTTATCCCACCACCCTTCAAAAGGTTGTCCTCGTCACCAAAGAAATTGTGACCTTAGTTAATGATGCAGGTAGTGTGCACCAGAACTCTCTAGTCGAGTTTCTACTGGTTTTATGTTATGGCCTCTGTTACCTTGAGTTAGTTTCATTACACATTGCAAAGCGCCTGACCTGAACATCTCACAGGCGAAGGGGCTGGATGGCTGGTAATTCCAGGCTACAGCCTGTCATTGTGGGAAATCAGAGCAGCAGGGACTTGAGGGAGCGCCATGACGGTCAAAAGCAGAGGCAAGCACCAATGCCCCATGCTCGCCACGGCTCGGTTCTCATTCTCTTGCGGCGGGTGATCCCTTGCCCAGTGGAAGGTGTTACCCACAGAGGGGTGGGTCTTCCCACAGCAGTTCGTGCCATCAAGGCCTCCCCCATAGGTATGCCCAGAGGCCAGCCTTCATGCAGAGCATCCCGCTCAGGTGTTTCCAGGAGTCCCAGGTGTCTGGTTGACTGTCGATGCTCCCCAGCTTACCCTCTTAAATGTAGCTTCTACATGTGTGTCCTAGAGCACTGTGTCCACGGGACACAGCTTTGCTCAGTTTTTTTTTTTTTTTTTGGTTCGGCTATTGATCAGCCCTTGGCAAAGAAAAGAATCCTCAGTAGTCTCATGATTTTGTGGCAAAATCAGCCAGCACCAAAGTCCCCTCCCTTTCTCCTTCTAAGGACTACAGACCACCTGCTGGCCATCTTCCCTCTCTAAAGCCAGCAGCGAACATCACAAGGCTTGTTTTTAAGTGGACTCTAAGCTGATGAGTGGTATCACCACTTGCTGAGATGGACAGATGCATTCACTTTTCAGATGCATCGGGCTGCCTCCATGGACTTACGTGATAGACCCCCAGGGGTCAAGGGTGGTGCATAGGTCCCTGTCTTGTCCAGCTCCCAGCTCCGGAGGGTGAGGGCATAGCCCTTCTCGAGCTGTGTCCAGTATCTTGCTCTGGAGCCAGAGCTTCACCCCAGATCACAACTGGGGTGCCATCTCCCCGCTTCCTTTTTTTAAAAAAAACATTTTTTATTATTATTTCCGCTCATACAAACTTAGTAGGTACACTGGTTCCCTCCCTCCCTCCTCCTCCCCCTGACCCCCCTCCCTGCTCCCCCTCCCCTCACCCCTCCCTCTCCATCCCCCAGTGCCTCTCTTCCCAATCCCCAGAGAATCCTTTAATGTGCATGCCAGACTCTCCTCTGGGCCCTCCTCTCTGATGACGTACAAGGACCCAGTGGCATTTCCCTGAACCCTTTCCCGTGTTCCCCTTAAGCATAGGAATACTACTGTGGCTGCCAATCCCTTGTCTCCAAGGATCTTGGTGCCTTTAGCAGATGCTAGACTTTGTGAGGTCAATATTGTGTTGGACATTGCGTGGGGCATGCAAAGTCCAATTATGATTGCTTCGGCCCTAACTAGTGCGGAGTATCTTGCATATCATTGCTCCTCCCATCCTTGTGCTCTTACAATCTTACCACCCCCTCTTCCGCAAATGTCCCTGAGTTTCAGGATGGGGGCCCCCCGCTTCCTTTTTGAAACAGCCCATACATTTCTTCCTAAGTGATTTCCCATTAGCACCCCACCTTAGAATGGCCGTGTTTTGTTCTTTGAAGAAAAGATTTTGTGGATTTCTCCAAATTCCGCTTTTCGGTTCTCTTTGCTTTGCTCCTCAATGCATAGTCGAAACATGGCAATTTCTAGCAAGCAGACTCCTCTAGGTTGTATTCAGAAAATCCCCGCCTTGCATGTCGTCTGTGTGCACGTACACTAGATGATGTGACTCATTGCATGGTCGTGTATGATTTTTGATAAGTTGGGTCTGGTCTCTTGCATACCTCCTGCCCTTGAAAACAGGAGTCTCTGATTGGTCTGCTTGTTGTCTGGGTTGTGGGCAAAGGTGTGAAGCTGATCTCAGACTGGGCCTCTTTCTCCCAAGGCTGAGGTTAGAGAGGGAGCTACAGGGTATTGGCATTGGCCAACCAGTTGTCTTTCTCTTTGTGGGGAGAGTGGCTGACCCTCTGGGGCCTTGGGTTAGGGATCTTTCTTTCGCATCTGCCAATCCAGGCCAAATGGGGCGGGGCATAAAGCTTCCAAATTATTCTGTAAGGTCTGTGGTCTCCTGAAAGCTTTTCACTTGGATGGTTGAACTGGTAACATCTGTAAGGGGAGTGTATTAGTCAGGGTTCTCTAAAGCCGCAGAATCAACAGAATGAATATATAAAAAGGGAATTTATTGAATCGGCTTACGAGATACGGCCAACAATAGCTGCCACTAGATGCTTAGTCCAGGAGTCCTGTCGGTGATGGATAAAGGCTGGAGAATTCCTGGAGGATCTTCAGTCACGTTGAAGGCTTGGAGGGCTGGAAGGTCAAAGAAGCCTGACGGCAGGGGGAAGAGAGTTTGCTAGCATAGCATCAGAGTCTCTCTCCAAGTTCTCCTGCTTATGAGTCCTTTTATCTGGTCTGCTACTGGGAGGTTCCAATCAGATCTAGGGCTGGTCTTCGTACTGCAAATATATTGATCCAGGCAATCTCTTTGATTGGTCTGCCAGCTGATCTTAGTTAAATGCCAGGTGCAGTCGGGTTGACACCCAGGATTAACTATCACAGGGAGTCTTGTGTCCACACTGATAAGGGACTTTCAAATTCAATAAATTAATTATCCTGACCTTTAAACTTGTAAAGTGACAGACAGAATGAAAAGTGAAGTCTAGTTGTTAGAACTGGAGCAAACCACTCTTACGAACAGTTCTAATAAAGCTTGGTTTTCTCTGCTGTACTTCGTGTGATCATTGCGGCTGTCTGTGTTCTTTCTGCTTTTGCGGCTTGGTCGGTGCCCTCCTGGCTGGTTTGGATGTCCCCTTTCACAGAGCAAGACCACGGACTGGTCTGAATCCAGAACTTATGGGAGCTGATGTTTTGGTTTAATAAAATAGAGTTACCTTCAAATCACCCTGGTCAGAAGAAAAGCGTATTTTATCAGAGGAGGGTTTCTTGATCATGAAGATAGAAGCCGACCACTAAATTTGCATTGAAATAAAATGTGTACCCTCCACTTCACCACTCACGAGGCATGGAATCCCACCATGCCTTAGCTGCCACCTCTCTCTTCTTGTGTGCGCATTCCTGTGTTCATGAGCATATTGAGCCTACGAGTCAGCTTAAGGTGGTGTCCCCCTTTTATTTCCAGGCAGTCTTACCCTGATCTGTTCTGGAGCTAATCAAGCAGGTGACACCACACCCCATACTTAGTTTTTTTCTTCCTGTGGATTCTGGGGATTGACCTCAGGTCCCTCATGCTTGTGTGGCAAGTGCTTTATCAAGACTGTATTAGTTGGGGTTCTCTAGAGTCACGGAATTCACAGAATGAATATGTATGTATTAGTTAGGGTTCCCTAGAGTCACAGAATTCACAGAACGAATATATATATATATATATATATATATATATATATATATATGAAATTTATTGAGTTGGCTTACAGATATGGCCGAGGTAGTCCAGCGAAGGCTGTCAGTAGCCGCGGTAGTTCCAACGATGGCTGCCAACAGCTAGTTGCTCAGTTCGGTAGTCAAGTAGGTGCTGGCTGAAGGCTGGAGAACTCCTGGAGTCTTGGAAGGTCGAAGGAACCGGGCAGCCGGAAGGAAGAATGATTCCTAGCACAGCTGCAAGAAGGGATCTGTTCTCCTTGGTGGCTCCTTTTTATCTGAAGCAGTATTGGAAGAATCCTTTGAGAGCTTTGGAGTTCTGATAGGATCTAGGGCGTGTACTATCCTTTCAAGCAGTCTCAGTTGATCCTCTCCAGAGGTGGTCTCAGCCCAGCTTAGTTAATACCCTGTGTGTCAAGTTGACACCCAGGCTTAACTATCACAATGTATATATATAAAATATATCTAGGAAATTTATTGAGTTGGCTTACAGATATGGCCGAGGTAGTTCAGCAAAGGCTGCCAGTAGCTGCTCAGTTCAGTAGTCGAGTGGGTGATGGCTGAAGGCTGGAGAACTCCTAGAGTCTTAGTCTAGTGGAAGGCTAGAAGATCGAAGAAACCGGGCGGCTGGAAGGAAGAGCGATTCCTAGCACAGCTGCAAGAAGGCATCTGTTCTCTTTGGTGGCTCCTTTTTATATGATGCAGTACTGGGAGGATCTTTTGAGAGCTTTGGAGGTTCTGATAGGATCTAGTACAATCCTATCAAGTGGTCTCAGTTGATCCTTTCCAGAGGTGGTCTCAACCCAGCTTAGTTAATACCTAGTGTGTCAAGTTGACACCCAGGCTTAATTATCACAAAGACTAAGTTTCATTTATCTTTTTTTTTATTATCATTTTTGTTTGTGCTTGGAGCTGTGCATTTATTTTTCATTCTTGTCAAAATTCTTCCTCTGAGCAAGACAGCGCAGGGGAAACTAGTTACCCAACTGACTGAACTGGCTCTTGTTCCAGTCTTTGAACAAAGCAAGGCTTTTCAACGAACATGCACCTTGGCCTCCTTTAAGACGTCAGCTTAAGAGGACCCCGCATGGATGTGCTATAGAGCTTTAATTTCAGCTTGGGGTGTCCTCATAGCTGCGGTAACCAGCAGGGGGACTTACTATAGCTTCTCAAAGCAGCACTGCATGTTTTGGAGAGATCGGCATGCATATCTCTACCAAATGAGGGACAAGAGGGTTTGCCTGGTTCTGCCATTTTGTCCAATGCCCACGAGGAGGAAAAGTTCCCTACAGAAAGGGAGAGAGAGAAAGGGCTCAAGGTGGGCCTGTTTGCTTCGTGAACCAGGAAATGCACCTCGAGAAGGTGAGAGGTCACTGGGACTGTGGCTCCACTGAAGGTTGATTCTGTGCAAGGCCTCCGCTCTGATTTTTTTTTTTTCTAGATGATTCTCTTGAGATTCAGGCTTACGCAGATAGCTTTAGAGATACTTTTACATGGGCAGATTCTCCCAGATTTACCAAATCTTATTGTACGTCTTACTGCTGCTATTTACTGGAAGAGTTAACCACAGAGCGCTGTGTTCTGCCATTTTTCACATTGAAAGGAAAACATGCTAAAGCCCTCACCGGCCCACCCCCTAGTGTGTATCACTTCCCTCAAGAGTCGGAGCTTTCCGATTGACTGACTAGTTTCAGTCTGAGCACACGGTGCTATAGAATCTCCCGACAGGGGAGGCCTTTTATATACTGGCCGTTGAAATCAACATAAGTGTCTCTGAGGTTCCTGAACTATTTTTCCTTTGTTGATACAAAATTCCAGGCCTTTCGACTCCTTAGCATCTGTAAACACTCCAGAGGAAAATGAAAAGAAAGCAGGTACTTTTCCCTCTTTCTCAAAAAACTGTATGCTTTTGAAGGATTTTGTGAAAGAGCCTGTAAATTTGAACGGATTGGGAAATGTGGACATTTCTAGAAATGTTTAGGATTTCTTTTTTATGGTCTGCCCTGCCCAGGATATGGGGTGTCCTTACCCTCTCACCACCCATCCTTCCTTCCTGTCTCCATCCCTAGCTCTTGAATGAGAGTGGAGAAATAATAAATGAACATGAAATTGGTGTTTTCCCTAATGTGCGCAGACTGTCAGTAATCTATCTGCTGGTCTCAAACTAAATCATCGTGGGGAGGTGACTTGGTGGTTAAAGCGCTTGCTGCACTAGCCAAAGAACCAGAGTTTGGGCCCCTGGATCTCATGGAAAATGCTGGGTGGATTTGGGACCCACCTGGGAATCCCTAGAGTAAGCTGACTAGCTGGACTGGCACGATCTGCAAGCTTGGAGTTTGACTAGAGACCTTGTCTCGAAAAGAATGTGGTTAAAGAGCAATCGAGGATGAGGATGATTCTTCTACATGCACACAGACAGACAGACAGACAGACAGGTACCGTTGTGCTCACATGCCAACACATATGCATGAAAAAATGGTAAGGGATTGAGGAATTGAGTTTTGAGGGGTGCTTTCAGGGATGGGTGGCAGTGTGCGGGACAGAATGACTGTCTTCTTAGAAACTGTTCGGTGGTCTAAAGAGTTGTCAGAGCTAAGGAGACCAGCTTGCCCTGATTTCCATAGACTTTCTGTTTTTATTTATCCTTCTTTTTTTTAAATTAATGTTGTATGCATGTGTTGTATCTGAGTGGCATATGTATGCAGCTGCCCGGTGGCCAGAGGTAGACATCCAGTATCTTCTCTTGGTGGTCTCCATGCCACAGGACCTCTTGCACGGAACCTGGGAACCTGGATTTTGCTGTTTCATTTCCACTGTGCTAATTGGCCAGCAAGCCCCAAGGTTTCCCCTGTGTCTGCCTCACCCACGTCTTGGGAATACAGGTTCCCCCTTCCGTGTCTGGGTTTTTACACGTACGCTAAGGATCTGGACTCAGGTAAAATGCACAGCGAGCATTTTACCCACCGAACCATCTTTCTAGTCCTGAATTTTGGTTTTAAAACAAATCTTCAAGTTCTGAGGGTGGCTGGGTGCTTCTGCCACCTAGAGGGGTGACAGCTAACGACATTTTCAGAGGGAAACTAATTCTAGGTGGATGTGGTTAAAGCTGTGTAAATACAGCTTGCGAGCACTAGGGGGCACCAGCGGCCTCTCGAAGCCACATCCATGGTTGGTATTTGAGGCAGGATGTAGAAACCGCTCCAAGGAAGCCAGAAAAAAGCAAACACACAAAAACAAACAAACAAACAACAACAAAAATAAACTGTGAGAGGTCACAAGTGGGCCTGCACCCTCTTGAGGTACACATCTGGGTCTGTGCCCGGCTGCATTTTTGGACAGAGGGAGTCTGAGATCAGTCTCGGCCAAATTAAAACATCGGGGAAACCAGCTGCGCGGGAAGCCAATCCCAAAGCTGCAGGTGCGGCAGGCCCTGCGCAACTGCGGCTGCAGAGTGAGCTGGAAGGACACAGTTGGCCTTGAGGCTCACAGCCAAACGGTTGCAGAAGTTCAAGTCCACAGAGGAGCGCCTCTTCTTTTCTGCTGCTGTGACCAATATGCAAAAGCAGCGTTAAAGGAGAAAGGGTTCATTCTCGCCCACAGTTCAAGGCCACGGTCTATCACTGGGGGCAAGTTATGGCGGCAGGAGCTTGAGACAGCTGGTCACACTGACATCCACAGCCAGGTAGCAGACAGGGATGAACACAGCTGACGAGGCAGAGTCCTAACCCCTGAGCCGTCTCTCCGACTGGAACCCCTGCCTGTACTGACTCCCCCCTTCCCGTGCAGTCCTCCGAGACTCAAGCCGGGGAATGGCGTTTCCCTCAGAACCCAGTGCCCACTCCTTTGGGTGATGGATGAAGAATGTTTAGGTTAGGGAGGTATTTGGGGACAGAATATGCCAGAAGAACTGCTGGGCCTGCAGTGTTCTCCCAAAGGATCAAGAGTGATCTCCCTATAAAGGAACCCCATGGGGTGAGGAATTTCTCAGAACTTTGAGGGCAGTGGTAATTTATTCCTTGAGATGAGCTTTATGGGGATTTGGGGGGAGGGGGCTTCTGAAGGAAATGGACTTGCCACGGGGCTGGAAGGAGACGGTGGCCTTTCTCTGACTAGAGTGACGCCATCCTGCCTGGCAGGAAGGCCACAGCAAAAACCACGAGGGAGCCCTGGGCACTCAGGCAGGCAGACATGGCAGGGAATACGGGAGCCAGGAAAGGATCAGGAAGGCCATAGACGGGCACGGGGGAGCCGTGCGGCATTGGGGAACTCTGTCTGTGGTAGTAGGTGGGTAGAAAGTATGGTCCCTGGCTTCAGACACTCACTGGGGCCAGGGTTAGAAAGAGCTCGGCTCTCTCCTCTATTTCCACCCACAAGCAACAGAGACTTAGTGGGACAGGCCCCACCGGCCTACGTGGGAGCAGATCAGTGAGGACTGGCAGTGGTCTGAGGTCCATTCCCAGCACCCACGTGAAATCGTCCGGCATGGTGGTGTGTGCTTGTGATCCCAGAGCTGGAGAGTCAGGTCCGAGTGCTGGCGTGGCAAGCATTTCATTGACTGAGCCACGTCCCAAGCCCAGGAGAGAGAGAGAGAGAGAGAGAGAGAGAGAGAGAGAGAGAGAGCACTATTTCTTTAAGGACTATGTGGGTTGACATGAAAATCACACTAATTGAAGCTTGTTAAAAAGTACCCTAAATTCCCTAATTGCCTGTTGTGTTGCATTCGCTTCTGGAGGAATGAGGTGACTGCTGATGCTGGTCCCGATGGCAATAGGCGTCTCCACGGGAGCCTAGGATGCTCCACAGCCTCAGTGATGTTACCTCTGGTTTTTTTTTTTAATGGAGAAACTGAGCCTTAGGGAGAACCATCGACTGGTCCGAGACCACGGGGCTCGTCAGTAGTGGGGTACACCATCCCCAGGTCTCCCTCACTCCAGTGCTGGTGTGCATTCCCCTTGACTCTGTTCTTCGAAAAGTGGGTGCCGCTTGGGCATGGGGATGTTGCCTGGGCTCGTGGAGAGTACTGTGGCATTTCCATTGGCAGAACCATCCCCAATCAAGACGTCTCAGATATCTTAAATGCCGTATCACCGTTAGACCAGGAGGCGGGGGACAGCTTGGGGAGGCCTCGGCCGGCTGTGACTCAGGCCCCTCGCCCTCGCCCTCCTCCATGTTTTTGGCTCTTTTCTTCCCATCAGATGTGATACTCCGCGTGTGATCTCTTGGCTGTGAAAGTGTGTGAGCTCTGGAAGGCCTAAGATGCCATGTCTGTGGTCCCCAGACAAAAAAGAGCTGTGAGGGTCCTTGAAGGATTCCCAGGGGTGCAACCACCTTCAGGCCAGTGAAGCCCCCTCACTTCTGGAAGATCTCCGTGCTTGCTTGGAAGCGCGAATCCTCATGGACGTGGTCCACACAAGGGTCCCTGACTTCAGGCACTCCCTGTGGCCAGGGCTAGCGAGACCTCAGCCCTCATGCGTTTCTGCGCGCACACAAAGACCCAGCGACAGAGGCCCGACCTGTCTTTCAAGACCCTCATCCCATGGATGTTCCCGTGCCTGGTCCTGACATACCGCAGGGCAGAGGCACAGGTTGGGCACCGGGTGGGGCGTACTAGGCACTGACTCCGTATTGATTTTTACAAGCACCAGTCATATCCTGTGAATTCACAGACATCCCGTGAGAACACGCGTCTAACTTCAGGTTCACCTGTAGTGGTAACAAAATTGAAACCGCTCCAGAGAGGGAATTTCAGCCTGTACAGAGAAGTCCACGGAAGGCATAGAGGGCCTTGGGAGGTTCTGTCTGTGGAGAGGAGGAATTTAAGGAAATTTATAGTTGGGACTTGGAAGGAGAGAACCAAGTCTTATTGTCTTTACTCTTCCTCTCTGACTGTCCCACATTTGGCCTTCCTTTGCTTGGTTAATGCCATGGTTAGAATGTGTCCTCCAAAACTCCAGTTGAAATTTGTTTGGCAGTGTGATAGCACTGGGAGGTGGGGCCTCTAAGAGGTCGTGGGGTCACAAGGTCATGAAGCCACGAGGTCATAAGCTTTCACCCTCATGAATGGGTCGATGTCCTGGTGGTTTGGTTACTTTCCCTTTGCCGTGGTGACACCCTGACAAAGGCCACGGAAGAGGAGGGTTCTGTTGGCTCACTGGGGTGCCTCCGTCTTGGCAGAGAAGTCCTGGTGGCAGGGACTTGAGGCAGCCGGCACCTGGCATTCGCAGTCAGGAGGCCCAGTGCAGTGAGCGTGTTCTGCTAGATTTCTCCTGACTAAGCAGTTAAGGCCTGCAGACCCACCTGCTCCTCCTTTAGGGTGGGTCTCTCTCAGGCACACCCAGAAGGACAGCCCTGTAACCCTCACCCTGTGCCTGGAGGCTTGTCTCCCAGGTGACTCTAGGGCATGTCAAGTTGTCAAGCCACAGTAGCCATTACGCCAAGGAAGTGGCTCACTTAGAAGTGATCTTTCTCTTGCTCATGCGCAATCCTTTTGGTCACGTGATACCAACCACTATGTTGTGATCCACCAGCAAGTCCCCCGCCAGAGGCCAGCGGGGGCTATTAGACTCCAGGGCTATTAGAAGGAAACTTCTTCTCCCTCTAAATTACTAACTATGACAACTGGTCCTGACTGGTTCTTTTCTGTCTCCTCTCTGATCCCTTGGCTTCCCACTCTGCACTAACGCTTCCTCTGGGTGGTTACCTGTCTTCATTAAGCCCAAAGCCCCTCCTGAGCAATGGAGACAGCGGCCCATCATTCTGACTTCCTCTATGGAGTCAGCCCCGCCTGCTTACCACCCAACCACTGTGTCCCAGGCGCGCGAACGTCCTGCCTCCTTGCTTGGAATCCCGTTGTCAGAAAAAGAACAACGATAGGACTGGGGCTGTGGCTCAGGGGCTTCAGCCTTTGTCTCACAGACCAAGGACCCGAGTTTGGGTCCCCAGATCCCAGGAGACTGCGCCCTACAATTCCCTTCCTGGTGGGCGGAGCCTGGGGAAGCCCAGAGCAAAGCAATAAGGAGGTAGAACAATCCAGGGTGATTCCTGATATCACCTTTGGGCCTCCACAGGCACACACATCAAGAGCCCTTCTACACACAGGGTTTCACAAGCATGTACGCCTACTCACCTGCAACATGCGTGTGTGCGCATGCGCTTGCACGCGCGCGTGCGCACGCACACACACACACACACACACACACACATACAAAAGCAAAAACCAAAACACTCCCTTCCCCTCTTCAATTGCCTTTTGTTTCATTGGTAAGAATAGAGAAAGGGGCTCATTTTATGCAATAGGCTTGCTATTTAGTCCTATACAGAATTTTCTAGGCAGGAGACAGAGCCAGTCAGGTGAAGAACCATGATGGAGAGCAGGAGGCCTGCTGGGGACAGGGGTTGGGATTGGTGGGATGAGAAGAACTGAGATTTTTAGGGTGCTGAGGGGGGGAGCTAGTGAGACCCTGTCAGGTCCCATGAGGGTCACCATTTGTGCTTGGAAGGCGATGGGTGGAGTCATGGTGGTAGAAAGTTCCAGTGTGACTAGCGCCTACATTCTAGGCCACCAGGGCGATCATTTGCCCGAAGGAAAGAAGAGTGCTTATAGGTAGAAAAGAAATAACACCCACAAATCCTGAAAGAAGCAAATGTGGAGATGGGGGAAGGCCGACCCGCTCATAGGGGCTGGTGCGTGGGCCTGGTCACGTCTCAGTGCCTTCCAGATCCTTCACACCACACCAGAGGGGCCAATAGGCACAGGCCAGGGGCTGGCAGGCTTTCCCATAGTCTCAAAGCCAAGGCAGGTCCCATCTACAAAGGCGGTTGCTCAGAACCCGTTGGAGGCCTGCGGGTCGGTCTTTGCCCCCACAGATGCACACAAAGTCAAATCCGAAAGGCTCGCCTAGGACAGTTGCGCCCTGAGCGAGCGCCACGGTCTTCGTTGGAAGCGAAAGGCACTCTCATGCCTCAAATGCTTGATTCGATTTTTATCAGCAATGTGTACCCCAAAAGCTTCCCCTGCAGGCTGAGAGCCGTGCTGAGCAACTCCAGCCCAGAGTGTAATTAGCCGGAGCGAATTAGCAGCGCTGCTGGAACATCAGACTTCGTTGGGCAGAGCACCCCAATTACGGGGACAGTGTCTGTTATCCTCCCCCTAATGTAGCCGTGTGTTTACCACCTCGTCTTGTCAGGTTAATGAACGCCACCAAGACGGTCCGCTCCCACAATTGCTCAGCCGTGGGCTCTAGAGATGGCCTATCTTTCGCCTCTGTTTTCCCTGGCACCTTCTAGCACTGAAGCGCATTAAAGTAATAAAATCAGACGGCCAGGCGTCCTCGTTACTCCCACCATGTTCCCGTAACCCCCTCATTTACAGCAGACCGAGACAGGAAGGGGGGAAAGAAGGTTTAGAGCAATTTAAAATGAGGCAACACTGGATATGTAAATCCTGTTTTATTGGTAGTTGGAGCGGCTAGCTATAAGTCTCCTTCTAAACTGCCTGGCAGCCTTCAGTTCGATGGTGATATTGGGTCTGCGCAGCTTGGTATTAAGACCCCCCTTTCCCCCTCAAGGGAGCAGGTACAGTAGGAGGCATCGTCAGTATCTCCATGCTGTGGGTTCTGTGACCCTGTAGATCATTGTCCTGCCCTCTGAATATCTGGTCCAGATGTTCCAACTCAGCTGCAGACCAATGAGGGAGCCTGTTAAGCTTGAATTTTTTTTTTAATTTTAACTTTTTTTGGGGTAGACGTATACAGGAGTTCACGTGTGTGCCAAAGATCAATGCTTAGTGTCTTCTTCATTACTGTCTGCCTTAATTCTTTTTTGTAAAAAAATTATTTACAGAGAGGGAAAGGGAGAGGGAGAGAGAGAGAGAGAGAGAGAGAGAGAGAGAGAGAGAGAAACGATGCAGTCCCTCTGCCTTGATTTTTTTGAAACAAGTCTCTCCCTGAAGAGCCTGCTATGCTAACTCAGTGTGGCTGGTGGGCCAGGGAGTCCCAGAAAACCCCTCCCCCCACTTCCCCAGCACTGGGATTATAGGTGTGCACACCCATGCCTGGCTTTTCACATGGGGATCGAACTCAGGCCCTCTTGCTGGAGCCGCAAGCATTTTACCTGATTGTGCTCCCTCCCTTCAGAGCTAAGCTTTAAGTTTTCATAGAGCCAGATGACCAAGACAATGCTTGTGCTGGAAGAAACGCATTGCTCCTAAGTTCCTTCATTCTCCTGGAAGAAGCAGCAAGAACAACTTTTAAGGAAAACTGTGGGGTAAGGGGTGAGGATGAAGAGAAGGGTGAGAGAGAGCCCCGACCCCGTGCAATCTAATTCTCCTCCAGATGTCTTGGTGGGAGGGGGCAGGGGCGGGACAGAGAGACTACACATAGAACTCCTTGTCAGCCGCTCGGCCCAGGAGCAGGGGGTGCAGGGCTCAGGGGGGATTTGCCGCCTTTGCAGTGAGCTCTGACCGGATTCCAGAGGTTAGACACACAGAGGCACAGACAAGAACAATGGCCCGCTCGGCAGGCAGAACTTACTTTAGACGTTATTGTGCTAGTGCAGCTATTATAAAAATAAGAGGTTTAAAAGCTGCAGAGCAAGTCGGGACTGGCCGAGCTATGTGCCCCCTTGCCTTCCTCTCCCCCTTTCCTCCTCTGCTTGGCCCGACTGTGCCCCAACCTGCCACAGGTGTGGACGCGCCGAAGTTGCCCAGACAGCGTGAGCTAGGAGTTGCATGGCAACTGGGCTCTGCACTCTCCCTGCTTGGGGACAGAGAGTGGGTGACAGAGTGACCTACTGAAGGGCCACTGGGCGGGTACCCACACGTGCTAGCCCAGACTTTCCCCTTCTGGTAGGTGCGTAGTGCTGCCCCCTGGTGGCCTGGGTTTCCGTCGTCTTGCTGGCTGATGATGACATCAGCCTACTCCTGTCTGCCCATCGGTCACTTAGATTTCGTCTTGAACTGAGGATGTAGCTCAGCTGTAGGGAAGTTGCCTAGTGCTGGGAAGTTCTGGGTTTGACTTGATTTCCTATAACACACACACCACACACACACACACACACGTGCACACACACACTCATAGCATGTAGCACCATGCACACTATCATGGTTGAGTGTGGCTTGCCTCTCAAGGTCTCATGTATTCATACCCTTGGTTGGTGTCAATGTTTGGAAAGGTTGTGGCACCTTTAGGAGGAGCTGGACGGTGATGATGTCACAGGGAGTGGACCTTGAGATTTGGTAGTCTGAATCAGCCTCCTTTCAGTTGCGCTCTCTCTCTTTCTCTCTCTCCCCCTTGGTGATGGCTCTGGCGACCTAAAGCTTCTGCCTCCAGCCACGCCTCCTATTAAGTGATCCTGCCATAATGGATTTTATCTCCTTTGGGTCAGAGGATCCCCGCAGGGTGCGCTCTACTTAGTCCAGTTTTCATGAGTTGTATTTCTCCGCTTTACTTTCCAAGCTTCGCGGCGCTCTGCGATGCCGCGCATGTGCGAGTTCCTTCTTCTCAGCTTCCTTTTGACTCTGCGTGGCAGAAATGGGCTTGATCTTCTGATGGTGGCTGTGCTTGTCTCCTTAAAGGCCGATCGTCTGGGCGTGTGCATCAGTCTGTTTTCTGATGCTCTGATAAAATGCCCTGGGGCTGGGGGGTTAGAGAGAGCGGTTCGTTGCTTCCATAGCTAGAGGTTCCCAAGCGTGGCCTTGGCTTCTCTGCTCAGCTCTGCAGCTGGTCCCGCGGTGGGGGGCTCCCCGGGGCTCCCTGGGGCTCCTCACCATGCTTGAAGGCTCCACGAGGCCTCCCGGCACTGCTGCCCGGGACTCCAAGCCTCCAGCACAGGGTGTTGGAGGCCGACCACATGCTAACTGCAGGAGGGTGCAGGGAATAAATGCAGGCGCCTTAAGGCGCCCTTTGCCCTTTGAGCAGCAGGATGCAGCAGGGCAGGCTTGTGCCAGGGCGGCGAGGGGCAGGCGGGAAGAGCGGAGTCTAAGGCGCCTTTGGTCACCTCCTGTTCATCACGTCCTTCATCAGGAATCGCGGCTCAGTCACTGGAGCCTTGCTGTTGCCTTTTCTCCTCTTCCGGGATCCCAGGGGAAGGGGGGAGGGGATGCTCAGTGGGCTGCTCTGTCTGGTTTGGGCTGGGAGTCGCTGACTCGTTCGGGAATATTAGGAAGGATGTCGTCAGTGTAGACGTCCCCCTTCTGGATCCAGGTGACCCTCCCTGGGCTCCCCGCCATCCCGAGAAAGGGCGGCGGCGAGTTTTCTTGTGTCCAGGGATGGTGAAGCTCACATAATCCAAACCGCTCGAGTGGCGGGATGGTGAGGCAGCTGATCTGAGTTTAAACTGATTGGCTGACCAATCCTGGAGGGAAGGCGTGCCGCTTCTTCTGTTTCTTGTCTGTCTGTCTGTCTGTCTCTCTCTCTCTCTGAGGATCAGGGGATGAGGGAAGGGAAAGAGAATGTGTCCTTCTCTGTCTCTGGTCATGAAGCTGACTTCCTACTCGTCTCTTTCCCTCCGTGAGCTGCTGATCTTTGTGTGGGAAAAGGTGAGTTAGTGTGGAAGGAAGAAGAGGCTGTGTGTATGTGCACTGTGTGTGTGCTGTGTGTGCTGTGAGTGTGCACATGCCCACTGTGCGTGTGTGCTGTGAATGTGCACATGCCCACTGTGCGTGCATGCACGTGTGCTCTGTGTGCGGTGTGTGTACTCTGTACATGCTCACCGTGTGCGTGCTGTGTGCACTGAGTGGGCACCGCGTGTGTGCTGTGTGTGTACTCTGAATACATGCATGGCCACTGTGTATGTGTGTATGCTGTGTGTGCACTGTGAGGGTGTATGTGTGTGTATACGCTGTGTGTGTGCACTGTGTGTGCATTCTGCCCCTCCTCCCTAACCTCCTCCACCCTGCTTAGACCCGCAGTTAAAAGGCTATTTACGGTGTCACAGCCATAAAATTCACACTGACTCTGTGTGTGTGTGGTGCGGCTTCTGGCTCAGGTAAAGATCTTCCTTTTTTTCTTTTTTTCATTTGCAGGCCGGTTATGATGGGGAAAGCATCGGAAATTGCCCATTTTCTCAGCGTCTCTTTATGATTCTCTGGCTTAAGGGAGTTATATTTAATGTGACAACAGTGGATCTGAAAAGGTAAGATGAGGCTTCTGGGTCATTGGAATAACTGGACCCAACCCTCCCCCGAGACACACACACACACACACACACACACACACACACACGCACACGCACACACACACGCACACATACACTCCTCGTGTCTGAGTAGTGTTGCGCCCTGTCCATCCATGAGAACTAAGCACCTGGTTTACGTAGGGCTATAGTGGAGGGGAATCCGGAGTTGGGGGCCGCTGGGAGCCTGCTTTGACTGTGTGGGCAGCTGAGCGCCTCCTAGAAGCCTCTTGGAGGGAGCCCCACCCCTGGCTGATGGCACGGAGACCTTAAGTCGTCCATCCTCGTGTGTGCAGGGGCTGCAAGGGGTGAGTGCGCCCAGCACTCCTTCACTTTCATCGCTAGTAAACCATCTTGCAGACCCAAAGACCACTCAATGGTGGTTGTATCAGTTCCATTGCGGGGGGGAGAACCCACCCAGCTGAGCCGTGAGTCCATCTACCTGGGGATTCCCTCCTCCCAGGAAGCCGGCCGACCTGCAGGACCTGGCTCCCGGCACCAACCCTCCGTTCATGACTTTTGATGGCGACGTCAAGACGGATGTGAACAAGATCGAGGAGTTCTTAGAGGAGAAGTTAGCTCCGCCCAGGTAGACTCCTAAACCAGTGCTCCTGACTTGGTCGGTAGGTGCCCTCCCCCTCCTTGAGGGTCACTCTGCAGCTCTGGGCTGCGCATAATGGCTTCTTTGCCACTGTCTTCCTTGACGTGCCACAGGCAGCAGAATCAGATTAGACATCTTTAATGAAGCCCGGCTGGGCAGCCTTCCTGTGTGCTCACCATGCAGAGTGTGGCAGGAGGCGCCCGCCATGCTGAGTGTGGCAGGAGGCGCCCGCCATGCAGAGTGTGGCAGGAGGCGCCCGCCATGCAGAGTGTGGCAGGAGGCGCCCGCCATGCAGAGTGTGGCAGGAGGCATGGAGGAGACACTACACCTGTGGGGACCACCTAGCACATTTCCTTTTTCAGACCAGGAAGAGAAACAAGACCCTCAAGATGGGATAGAGCTAAGGAGGGGAGGGTGAGCTCCAGGATTGGTCCTTGGAAAACAAAGAAGTGGTTAGTCCCAAGCAGTTCTCCCTCCTCCTGCCGTCACTCAAGCTTACAGATCAACCCATTCAGAGAAGAGTCCAAAGGAGTCTTTCCTTTTTAGATCTACCCAGAGTCAGGCATCTTCCCTCCTCTCTACCATCCTGACTCAACCACTGCTCTCCCATGACCCTCCTATTGTGAACTTTTCAAGGTACCCCAAGCTGGGAACCCAGCACCCAGAATCTAACTCAGCGGGAAATGACGTG
This sequence comes from Typhlomys cinereus, assembly GCA_023101885.1. Taxonomy (NCBI): domain Eukaryota; kingdom Metazoa; phylum Chordata; class Mammalia; order Rodentia; family Platacanthomyidae; genus Typhlomys; species Typhlomys cinereus. The sequence continues at coordinate 259,041 of JALPQD010000446.1, forward strand.
TTTGCCAAATTCTCTGCCTTTATTAAAAACACCAAGAAGGATGCCAATGAAAGTGAGTACTTACTTCCTCCTGGCTTCTGCGTTTGCCATGTGTTCTTCCACATGGTTCATGAGACTAATGTCACTGAGCGTGGGAGGAGGGGTGCCCATGTGTGCATGCATCTACAAATACTGCCTGTGTTGTGTGTGCATGTGTCTACAAATACTGTCTGTGTTGTTTCTTCAAATGACTCTAGAGAAATTGAGGGCCTCTAGAGTCTGGGACTCCAAGAAATGCTACGATTTGCCCACTTGCACTGTGTGAGCCATTCAAAAGGTGCTTCTACCAATGTCTTAAGTTTTCCAGAATTTTTTTTGGTGTGAGTGTGTGTGTGTGTGTGTGTGTGTGTGTGTAAGAGGGCACTCGAGTGTGTATACCTATAGAAGCCAAAGGTTAAAACTGGGAATCATCCTGGATTGTTCTACCTCCTTACTGCTTTGCTCAAGGGTTTCCCAGTCTCTGCCTTCCAAGGGCTAGAATTGCAGGCCACCCGGCATTTTTACATGGGATCTGGAAATCTGAACTTTGTCCTTTTGGTTGAGAGGCAAAGGCTTTTAACCCCAATTTTCCATAAATATTTTTGAAAACCTTAGTTCTAGGAGTAGGCAGCTGGTGTAGATAGGCAGCTGGTGTAGATGGTCCAGGGAGGAGTGGACCTTGTTCAGAGACTTTGTATTCCTGCTCCGTGTCCTGATCACCGAGTGGTCAGTTTCAGGAAGGAGACCCTGACTCCTTCACAGGTAGAGAAAAGCGATACCTATTGCCATGACCTGCCTCCATCATTTCTTCCCTTTCTGTCTTAGTTTATGAAAAGAGCCTGCTGCGGGCCCTGAGGAAGCTGGACACTTTCTTGAACAGCCCTCTGCCGGATGAAATCGATGCCTACAGCACGGAGGACATGGCTGTTTCCGGAAGGAAGTTTCTAGATGGCAATGAGCTCACGCTGGCTGACTGCAACCTCTTACCCAAGCTGCACATCATTAAGGTCTGTCTCTTCCCCCAACACTGGCACGGAGACCGGCATGGAAACGTGAAGGAGGCTTTGTCTAGACTTGTGTTTGGGCCAGATATGGGGACTAGCCTCTGAATGTTCTCATGAAATGCCTGTCACCTTGGTCCCTGTACCCCTGAACTCAAGACTCTTTGTAGCCTAACTAAAAATTATAGGAAAGCAAGTGGAGAAAAGACAGGTATCCTTGGCGGATGATGCATTGTGGGTAACTGGGATAAATGCAGCTTTTTATGGGGAGGAGAGAGAGGAGTGTCTTACCATCTCTTAACACTGGCCCTCAGCAGGTAAGAGCAGCTGACAACAGGTGACTTGGTGTCTTAGACTCTATCAGTGTGGTTGTGAGATGTACAGGACCCAACCATTTAGGGGAAAAAGGTTTATTCCAGCTCAGGTTCAAGTTACGGTCCTTTATGGTAGGACCATTCCAATATCGGAAACAAAGGGACCGGCTACATCATACCCAAGGAACTAAGACAGGGTGTACTTTCTAGCTTGCCAGTCGGGCAGATTGTCAGTTCACTCTTCCTTTTATCCACCTGTCTGGGGTACAGTCCTATCCCCTCTGGCCTGGGTCGACTCACATCAATTGGATACTCAGAAGCTTGCCTTAACAAAATGATTCTTTAGAGGTGCGCCTGGACTCTCAATTGGCGAGGGACACTTCGAACTGACCACCACGCTTGGCCTCCGCCTTAGCTGGCCTCCTGGCTTTCCAGATCATGGAGCCTCACGCCAAGCTCATGTACTACTAGAGTTTAAAGGCCTCCTAAACCCGTGGCTTTCCAATAGCAATGAGGAGTAAGACTCGTCTCCGGGGAGGCTCTTTGGAAATCTAAGTTCTCAGATCCACACCTGGTCGGGTACGCCAGAGCTTCTGGCAGAGACTGGCAAGGATGCCCAGGCAGGTGCCCCACAGCTGGGCTCCTGGGCTGTGCTGTCTCGCAGTCTCTTTGCCGCGCGTAGTCATTGTCTTCGTTCTTGTCACTCTTGTGTCTCTCGCTCTGAGCAGCTTCAGAGGAAGCCCGTGCCTCGCTGCGGGGCAGCTTTAGAACCAGATTCCATCAGGCTCAGAACTGCTGTAAGAGTAGAAGAGAGCGCTTGATGGGAGAGACGGGAATATGTATGTCAAGGCCATGTTCTGACAGCATATGTCACTGACCTTTTCAAATCAGGGTCACATATATATATGTATGTATGTATGACATGCAATATATATATATATATATATATATATATATATATGGTGAGCTTTTATTTAGTGCAACAAAATGCCTGAGAAAATCAGCTCAATAGAAGGAAAGTCTATTTGGACTCATGGTCTCGGAAGTACAGTCACGCATGCCTGGCTGCCTTGTGGCTGGGCCTGCGATGAATTTCATGACAAAAGGATGTCAGGAAGCAGAGAGAGGAAGAGGAGCGTGTGTGAGCAAGAAACATCCTCCAAGGCCCTACTTGGTGACCTTCTGTCCCCAGGGAGCTTCTACCTCCAAGACAGCCCTCACAGCCACAGACTCGGCAGAGACTAACTCGCTGTGGAGTGAGCGCCCACGTGATCCAGTCCCCTCCCACGGGCATCCCTGGCCGGCCACAAGCCTTCATCACCAGGTTTCTGGAGGATCCCTCAATGCAAAGCACAACAAAGAGCAGGAGACGTAGCCCGGCCTGCAGCACTGTTTTGCTCTTGAAAAGAAAACACTGTCTCCAGCGCAGAAGTCTCAGCGGTTAAGGCGCTTGCCGTACAAGCAAAAGGACTGGAAATCTGACCATCCCTTCCCGTACACGATGGGTGTGGTGGCCCCACCTGAAATTATAGTCCTGCAAGGTGGAACCTGCGAATCCCTAGAGCAGGTGGGCTAGCCGGAAGAATCCTATGAGTGAGCTCCGGGTTTAAAGCCCCAGACTCAAAACAGGAAGGTGAAAGAGTTATTGTAGATGACTCCTAATATCACCTTAGGCCTCTACCTCCACCACATGTGCATGTGAACCCACACAGGCCGTGCCCCCCCCATGCAAACATGCACACACACACACGTGCACACCCCATATGCATATACAGGTGAAAATGGATGAAAGGAAAAGACTGTCTTGTGTTTCAGTGGCCCATGGCTCTCACAGAAGACTGAGCGGCGCAGTCTCCAAAGCCATTTAGCATTCAAGAAACCCACAGTTTAATGATCATCTTCCAGGATGGAGTACTTCTGACAGGAAATGAGCATCGGTCTAAGGGAATTATGGTAAAAGATGGGAGAGTGAAGAGCTTTGTAATTTATTCCCCTTCCTGAAACCTAACAAAAATGATATTAAAAATACAGTATCGGCTTCCTCTTTTAAACTACACAAGGATAACAGATCACCAGCCCGAAGGCCAGGAAACCTCATTCGCTGTGAGAGGCCTCCTGGCTGATGTGTGGTTCTCCGTATTGCAAGAAAGTCTGCAGCTCGCAAAGAGAACACTGCGGCTCTGAAGTACCTCTGGTCTTTGGGGTCTGGGCCCTGCAACAGGCTGCGAGGGAAGCAGGGGTCACTTTTGAGTTGAAATCTCTGGGGAGGTAGAGTTGAAGGAAGACCACGTAGAGATGCTGTCTTTGTAGTATAGAGTATGTTTACCAACACACACATACCTGTCTTGCACCTGGCCGGGAAGAAGGTTCTGTGCCATTGAGCTGAGACAAAAAACAAGTCCCCAGCTAAGAGAGAGACTTGTCATGGCCCGAGCTTCCTTTTAGATGCCATGACTTGATGCTTCATCTGTGAGTCTCAGCGTGGAGGATGTCCTAATTCTAACCCTAATATTAACGCCAACCCTAATCCCAGTTCCAACATGTCCCTGGGACAAAGTAGTAGAAGGGCAGTGTTTGCTGAGTGGTGGCTCGAGTGGAACATCCAGTCTGATTTACCCACCGCCTTTTCTCATTGCCTTGTCAGGCTACACATTTGTGTGTAAGTGTGTTACATGCACATGCATGAAGCAGCAGAGAAAGAGACCAGGTATTTTCCTCTGTTGTTCTTGGCCTCATTTCTTTGAAGCAGGTTTTTCTCACTGAACCTGCAGCTTGCCTTTTTGGCCAGTCTGGCTGGTCAGCAGGCTCCTGGGATCTGCCTGTCTCCACCCTCCAGTGCTGGGGTTAGGCACATGCGGCTATGGTCTGCTCTTTTTTTTTCATGGAGATGCTAGAGACTAGAACTCAGGTCCTTATGCTAGTACAGAAAGTGCTTTTACCCACTGAGCCACCTTCCCAACCACCCGCACTACATTGAAGCAAATGGTAGCTCCAGTATGTTTCTGAGGTGATTCTAGATCTATCAGGTTGACGATCACTGAGCTATGTGTTGAGTCTCGCACCTTTCTCACCTTCCCACCCCCAAATGCCTGCAGCCAGATGACTCTAAGATGACATCAAGAGTTGAGTTTTGTGCCTGCAAAGATAGGATTGTCTGACTTGCTGGTCCGCGTGAGTAGATTGTCCCTTTACTGGTCATTTCCTCTTCGTTTTCAGATTGTGGCCAAGAAATATAGAGATTTCGAATTTCCTTCTGAAATGACTGGCATCTGGAGATACTTGAACAACGCCTACGCTCGAGACGAGTTCACGAACACGTGCCCGGCTGACCAGGAGATCGAACACGCGTATTCAGATGTTGCGAAAAGAATGAAGTGAAGCCGGGTTGGTTTCTGTCTTCTGAGTGAAGTGACCCCGTGACACAGGGGCGTTCTCTGGAGTCACCCCATCAATCATCAGAATGCCAGAGGGACCTGTAGTTTTTTCCACTCATTCATACTCTTTATATACCAGTATCTGTTTGCACGCTGGTCATGTAGTCTACGTCAATTTGTGTCTTTAGCAAGCTGTGATATTTAGGGTATGTATTTTGTAGTTTGTTTCAAAGCCAATTGACTTTGGGTTCGGTTCTCAATTTTAAAAAAGTGGGTCTTTATTTGATACTTTTGTAATCATAATAGCTTGGTTTTCTCTTCTTCCATGTTAGTCTTGTTTAAAAATGAAACTATTGTTTCTATAATTATAAAATGATACATGCCTACTTTAACACGTTAAAATAGTATCAGTGTGTAGTCAGAATTTTAAAAAATCACCTAAAATTATTCCATTTAATTTCCTGTACTGTAGTTTATTGGCCAACATTTTCAGATTCTTAATCTTTTCTTTATGGACACATACATACACATGCACCCACACATTCATTTCACAATTTCATTTATATACAGTGTCATATTTATTTAAAAGACTGGCAAGAGGTCCTCTTAGAGCCTTGAAATCAATGTAGGAGACTTAAAACAAACACAAAGGTCTAGCCCTGCCTAGCTACACAGGGCACCTTTGATCTGGTTAGATGCACCGGGCCCAGCAGTAGCCAGAGTTATCAAACCTCAAGACTCTGGCTTCTATCTTGGGCTCCTGTCTCTTGTGATTCTGGTAAGGGCAATAAAGGGCAATGCTCACACAGATCTTTGGTTCTAGCTTCCTTTCTGGTACCTTTGAGGTAGAAACTGTCAAGTCACTGCTAAGTCTAAGTTACTGAAATCACAGTGGAGAATTACTAAAATCCCAAAGTCAAGTGAAGACATTTCAAAGACCCCACCCCCACCCCCACGACCTGCACCTGTTCTGATAGGAGTCAAGGTCATGGGCCCTCTGCAGTTATCAGCCTGCTGACACAGTAACCTTTGCTTCTGCTTCTGGAAAGTTCCCATTTCACTTGCTCCACCTCTGTCCTGCTTTAGTGTAACATGAAGTAAAGTACAAGTTAAACTGCTGGAGTCCTCGGACAGAGACGTCAGCTCTAGACCATCAGCGAATAAAGCTTCTCTCTTCCAAACTAGTCAGTGTCTGAGGAATTATTCTTGAGTAACATCTGCTCTTGCTCATCTCTCTTGAGGAGACTTTGCCCTCACAGGGGGTCAGGTGCAGCTTGAAAAATCCTCCCACCTATGCCGTAGCATGGAGCCCCTGGTTCCTTCTGCTGCTTTTCTTCCTTGAAGATGACGCTGTCGGTGGATGTCATTGCTTCTTCTCTGTCCTTTATCTCATTCTGAGGTTAAACAGGGGAAACCCAGGAAGATTAAATCCCGGATTAGGACCCAGGGAGCCCTCCTCTTGGGTGGCTCTGGCTAACGGTCCAGTTAGTGGGGACGTGGAAATGACCCAATCAAAGAGTCTCTGGTCTCTCTCATTCCCTGCAACCAGATTGTGTTGAGTCATAGCTGGGCCCATGGGTGGGCTACTGAAGGCCAGCCTGGGGCACGCGGGAGAGAATATAAAGTTGCTTAAATGTTCTAGTAGAGACCTCCCAGATCCATTCCCCTGACAGTCACACATCTTGTAGAAAATGCTTCCTGTGGACTTGTTTGTAGGTGTGGTGGATGTGGAAGGTGGCGTTCTCCAGGCATATACCTGCCGGGGTGTGATAGTCCTGGGGTTGAGTTACCCGCGTCAACATCATCCTTGGATTTGGTGGCGAATGTCTTGTAAGAAAACAGAGTCTTTAGCAAGTGGTCACTTTCCTCCCTTGCTCACAGGACTTGTGGTTTTCTATCACCCATCTGTCTTTGGAGGTTGCGTTTAGCTGGTGTCAACCACAGATCTGGAGTCAGATCTTTAAGTTTGCTTTTATAATGTGACATCTAGACCTGGGGAATAAATGGGTAGTTTCTCAGATGTTGTTAGTGCTGAAGTTGTACCTTTAGATGTGAACATGATCGTAAATTCTGTGTGAGAAATTAAACAAATTATCAAAAAAATTGAAATGGAGCTGATCTCTCTGTGATTTATATATAAATATATATATATATATTACAGTTCTCATTTGGATTCAGGGAAATAAAATGGCAAGAGAAGGTTTGAACCAGAGGTAGCCTGTAAAGTTGTTAAACATGATCTGGGTGTGAATTATGAACCTCAGACAGAGCTGAGTAAATGTATTAGTTGTTTTGTTCAAGTGGCTGAATTGCACGCCCGTAGGCCATTTTACTTTTGCTCTTAGTTGTAGGAAAGCTCATTTACAGCAGCTGTCCTTTACGGCAGCTGTGCTTTACCGCAGTCTTTCCACCCCTGCTGTTGGTTCCCAAACCACAGTCTCAGCTCTGCCTCCAGCCCCGCCCTCTCTTGCCACGCCCCCAGCTGCTTCCCCATACTATGACCTTTACAAAGTGACATCCATCTGACGAGGGAAGAGACGGGCTTGTGATGTGGGCGTGTAGAATTCCAGCATAGCCTTTAAAACAAAATGCGAACTTGGCTAATGGGCCGGAGCCCCTCTCTGGAGGTCTGATTGCGGGTTAGGGACGGGATGCCTGGATGCCATTCAAGAGCCCTGACAAATACATCAAACTCTCCCCTGATCACACACTCTCCAGGAGCAGAAAAACAAAGCGAAGCAAAACCAACCCCAAGAGCATCCTGTGGTTATGTGCTCTGCGTCTTCCCAGCAAATGGGGGCGGAGCAATAGAACTTTTCCCTAGAAAAGATGGTAATGACCAGAGAGGTTCATGAACTTTCCAGGCTACAAGGCCTTTGAAGACTCAGATCCATAACACACACGTGCTTGTGCATGCATGCGTGCGCAAGCATACATGTGCACATACACACATGGGCACACCCCCACCCCACGCAAGCATACATATTCACATACACACATGGGCACACCCCCACCCTACACTGAAAGTGGAGCTCTGGGCTTCTGCATCCTGCACCATTGACCAGTATTACCTCACGCCTAGCAACGCTCACCTGCCCTGCCATGTTGTTTTCTTTCTTTTTTAACAAGACAATCCCACCTTTTTTCATTTTACAGTTAAGAGAATCAAAGTGTGCATCATTCTAAGATGTAATTCACAAATATATATATGATCAAACTAAGTGGTGTGTGTATCAGGGGCAGTCCCTGTGGAGAACCAAGGGTAAGTTCGAGAATCATCCTGGATTGCTTCTACTTCCTTTTTGCTTTGCTCTGGGATTTTCCAGGCTCCACCCACAAGGGCTGGAAGTACAGGCTGCTGTCTTTTCCACCTGCTGTTTTTACATGGGACCTGGGATCTGAACTCGGGACCTTCTGCTTGGGAGGCAGAGTCTTAACCCCTAAGACATATCTCAAGCTCAAGAGTGATTTACTTGGAGCTCTTCTGTTCAGCCAATCTATCTTTAGACTTTGCATCACACTTCTGAATGTGGCCACTTTATAAAGCTAGGTGGAGACTTGTGGCTCTGGCCACAGAGGGCCAGGATGCACATGAAGATCCAGCCTGTTGGCTGTGTACATGGCATACCCGTGGGGTGTTAACAGGGCATTCCCTGCTGTCACAGCCTGGGTTGGTTGAAGTCATTGTTCCCATCGCAAAGGGTTCAACTTGAGTCTTGAATATTCCTTATCTTGAAGGAAACTAAACAGTCAGTGGTAGCCCAAAGCTGCCACCATTTTCCTCTAAAGTGACATAGATGACCAAGTCAAGTCATGGTGGGGTTGTGTTCAGAAGCATGGGACAGGGGTGGGGGTGGGGTTGGGCATGAGACCTGAGGAAGCCAAATTGTCCAGGGAGGAAGGTTACTAATAGGATCTTGGCTCATTTATAGTTAATTTCATCCTTTATGGGGGCATTCATCATGCACAACATATCCTACCCACCCTCCAATGTTCTCAGGGCCCCTAGTACTTCTGGAAGAAAGCCAGAGTTTTTCTTTGGTGGGATTGTTGACAATCTCTCCTTCAAGCTACTTCTGTAGAAGGCTCTAGGAATATTCTTGAAGTGAACGTAAGGATCGTGCCTCCATGGGCCTGGCCTGGCATTGCCCACAGCCCAGGTGGCCAGGAGGACTCTGTTCTCTGTCTTCTGTCCTCCTGACTGGCTGATATTTGACCCTTTCTGAAGCTCTGACTGTCTGTATTCACAACTTTCTGACTCCCTAAAGGACCCAGAATAGCCCCGTGATACTCTCTGGTCCCAAAGGGCCAGGGCCAGGTCTCACTTAGAACATTCTTTGGTTTGGGAACAAGGGATGTTTTAAAATTATATTCAGGGGCTTAAAAAGTCTGGCTCAGGCTGGAGAGATGACTCAGGGTTAAGACTCTGTCTTGCAAGCAGAAGGTCCTGAATTCGGCTCCCAGGTCCCATGTAAAAACACCAGGCAGAAACTTTTGGCTGCTGCCTGCACTTCCGGCCCTGGTGGGCTGAGCCTGGGAAATCCCAGAGTGAAGCAAGGAGGTAGAAGTAATCCAGGATGGTTCCCGAAGTCGCTCTTGGTCCTCCACAGGGATACACAGTGCTCTCTCTCTGTCTGTCTCTCATAAGATAAACACCCCCCCCCCAGTATCTTCTTGCCTTTCTCAGAGGCGATGTAGGAAGGAGTTGAACATGTCATTCGCCTCTTCCTTAGATGCACATTTGAGGCAGTATTGATGTTTAACAAAGCAAGACGGATGAAAACATTACAAAATCTGCAGTAGATACGAGGTGCGCAACATGAGCACCCGATATCACGGACATGTCTGAATGGTCATTTATTCTCTCGTCTGGATGCTCTCGTAGGAGACATGAGAACAGTCTCCCACGCTTTTGGAGGAGACCCGTACTTAGGGAAATACAGGGCTGAGCAGGATGACTCGTGCCTGAAATCTGTGCACTGGGGAGGCTGAGGCAGGAGGATTGCCACTCGGGGCAGAGACACACCCTGTCTCCACGCCCTGGCCACACCCTCAGTGCTTCCCCGCATGCTTGTGACCTTTGCAAAGTTGCATGCGCATGAGGAGGTAAGAGGTGGGCTTCTGAGGTGAGTGTGTAGAATCCTAGCATAGCGTTAAAAGCAAAATGTGTCTGTTCTGGAGTTGTCTAGGTGTGGAGAGCCGGCCCAGGGGTCTGACTCCACACTGGACTGGCAGTTGGACTGGAATCCTTCTTATTTGATTTGTCGACGTTGTTTTCAATTGTACCAGATCGTCACAAAACTCCCAGAAATGGCAATGATGGTAAATCAACGTGATTGATTAGTCTGTTTTTCCTAAACTCAGAGCCCTAAACCCAACCGGGGTCAGTTCCTGCTGCCCACCACTAGGCGGCACTTTCTCCCGTTCCCCGAAGCCAGGTGCTGACCTTGTCCACTCTGGCTAAACTGGATTTGCTGCACTAGAACTTGAAGGGCAGGCCAGGTCCTGACTTGGGTCTGAACAGCCTCAGGATTTCATGCAAACCCAACCCAGGTCCCTGGCCGTCAACTCAGGAGGCCCTCCTGTCAAAAATGGCTTTTCAGGGTCAGAGAACAAAGTGTGAATTCATCCTGCTACACCCAGGGAGGCAACGCCAAGTGTTTCACTGAGTTGTTTGATGTGATAGAGGATATCCACAGAAAAAGGACGTTCTGTGATTTTCCACCTTTTCCAGAATGTGTCCGCGACAACAAATCTTTGATAATTTTCATACAACTCACCTCTGATACTCTCGCACCAATTTCTGTTTTCAAAAAAGGACAGGAGTATTGCTGTTTGTGTGTGTATGTGAGTGTGTGTGGTATGAGCATGTTAGTGTGTGCATGAGTGTGTTTGTGAGTGTTGTGCGTGTGTGTATGTGTGTGCACAGTGTGTGTGTGTGTGTGTGTGTGTGTGTGTGTGTGTCTGTGTGTAGAGAAAGAGCGAGTGTAGAGAGGTTTGATACTCAATTGTGAGAACCACAGATCTTTGGGAAACAGTTGCTCTGCGTTGAAATTTGCGAATCGCGGGGCATCAGGGCCTGAGGCTTCCGTGTGGCCTCTGCACAGCACTGCCCAGTTATGAAGTGAGTTAAAGTTAAAGCATTATTTGAACAAGATCTTTGCCTCCAGATTTTTGAAGACTGGCACGAACTGAGATGTCGGGGTCCACCCACGTTCCTTATGGTCTTGGGTTTCCCCCTGGAGCCAGGAGGGAAGAGAAAATGGGTGTTGGGATAGGAGCCTTGACCCCACCAAGCAGCTCCTTATCGCCACTGCCTGCGTTCGTTTTATTTTTGGTTATTTATTTCTGCACCTCACAGGTAACTCACTGGTCCCCTCAGAAGAGTGTTGTGCGAAACGAAATCTTCAGGCCGTTTGGTGTGACCCCTGAGTTAGAGAGGCTGTTGTGGTAGAGAGTTGGGTTTTTTTTTTTTTTTTCTTCTTGCTGCTACTTAAGCAAGGGGAAGAAGTTGTTCTATTGAGCATGACACCAAAAAGCACCAGGATGAAAAAGAAGTGAAAATCTGGCACTGAAAAACTACGCAGTTCGAGAAGATAGAATTCAGGCCAGAACGACACAGATCAGTTACAGCGGAGACCAGGTGGGTGAGCGGGCAGAGCGCCTGGATGTTGGCAGCGGTGCCACGTGCAATGAATGCAGCGGTGCCCGTTGTCACGGCACTTCCCAGGTTGCAGAGCCTACCGGACACTGGCGCCTCAGGGGTCATGGGTCATGGCTCTGCGGCAGTAGTCACGTGGACGCTGGGACAGCCGTGAGGCTGCTGCCATCTTGCCCTGTGGTCCTTGAAGCCTTCCTTGCCCTCTCACGTGAGGAGACCACATGGCCCCTCATGGGGACTTTGGTCTTCTAGCTCCTCTGGGAGGAGCAGGACCTTCTGATTGGCCAGAGGACTGAAGCTTGGAAATGTGACGCACGGAGGGGAGGCTGGGGGAAAGCTTGGCTGACCCAGGTCTTCCATCTGAAACCTGAGGGTTCGGGCTAGACCAGGACCAGATTGGTGGGCTTCAACCCTGCTACAATCTGGGGGTCTTCCGGTGCTCACGTCTCCCTTTGGGGTTGGCTTTGGACATTGGTGTTTTCCAGCTATCAGCCATGGACACTGTACCTCTTGCCAAAGAGGTTGAGGTTGGCACTGAGCATGGCATGAAACTCACTGTAGTGGTGCTTTAGTTACATCAGACATTGCTTTAGCAAAATACTTGACCCACGTAACTCAGGGGAGAAAAGGTTTATTCCGGTGTGCAGTCCACATTGGCCGGGCAGAGACGCAGCCGGAGCCTGAGAGAGTTGGTCGCGCCCCGTCCACAGAAAGAGCCATTTGCTTGCCAGTGCTCGGGTCTCCTCGCTCTTACACAGTCTGGATCTCTGCCTGAGGAATGGCGAGCCAGGGCCCAAAACAAGTGGGTCGATTAAAGCCATTGAGATCACCCCTCAGAGACCACCCAGAAGCTAACCCTGGTGCACAGAATCCCTGTCGGATGTGTCTAGAGGACTGCTTCTGAGGTGTGACAACTGACACCAACCGAATGAGTTGTGTGGTGTCCCTCCAAAATGGACACTGCCTTGGAATCCTAGAAAACCCCTTTATTTGGAAACAGGGTCTTTGTGGATGCAGTTAATTAACTTCAAGGAAGTGTCTTTGGACTTTGGTTGTCATGATAACAAGAGACACATCGATACACACAGGAAAGGGGGCCACATGAAGAGGGGGTACGAGACTGGAAGCATGCAGCAAGGCCCAGGAAAGTCAAGCAGAGCCCCAAATGCTGGGAAGGACAGGAGGAGGAAGCCTTCTCTCAGCCTTCAGCAGGAACTCGGAACTTCCGGCCTGTAGGGTGATACATCTCTGGTGATTCAAGTCCACCCCTCTGGGGTATCTTGCTCCTGAAGCCGCAGGAATCTCAGAGCCCAGCGAGGTGTGGATTTTGGACCAGCTGAGTCACACCATCTTGACTTAGCACAGAGAACTGATGAAGTCTCTGAAATGAGGGGCAAGTTGGACTGTGAGGAGAGAGGGAGAGAGGGAGTAGGGAGAGAGGGAGAGAAACAGAGAGAGAAAGAGACAGAGAGACAGACATACACAGAGAGAAAGAGACAGACAGAGAAAGAGAGACAGAGAGAGACGAGAGAGAGAGAGAGAGAGAGAGAGAGAGAGAGAGAGACCCTCGGGCAGGCAGAGCAAGGCCAGCTAAGTCTGGGCTGAGACCCAAGACGACCATGACATCCTTTCTTGGGAGAGTTTGCAACTTTTCCAATAGGTTTCACTTGGCTCATTTCCCAACCAGATGGAAGACAAGTGCACGACTTCTGTCATGTCCAGCTGGGTAGCTGTAGGAAGGACAGCTGCCCAGGAAACACGGAGCTCAAGGCGGAAGTGGAGCCGGTGTGTCACCCCCAGAACCCTCCCCTGTGACTCCACTGCCAGTTAGTTAATTCCCCCCGTCCAAAGGTTCCACAACCTCCACAAACAGTGCCAGCAACAGGACCAAACGTTGAATCTCAGGAGCCCGTGAGAGTTACTTCACATGCAGCCGTTTCCTGGTCCATCAAATGCAGGGATTGCACGGAATAGACTTTGGGCCAGTTTCATCTGTTAAACACTAAACCCTGATCTGAGCATGAGATGGACCCCAGAAATAATACTTGGGAATTTGTCCAGTGCACAGATGTGGACTGTCAGTATTAGTTCCTTTCCTCCTTGCTATGACAAGATGTCGGACACAGCAGGGTACAGGAGGAAGGTTCATTTGGGCATAGAGTTGGGGGTGCAGTCCATCAAGGGGGGAGGGGAGCTCGGGGCAGCTGGTTACAATGTATCTGCAGTCAGCAAGCAGCCCTGGACACAAACTGTTACATTTACTCTTCTTGTGTGGCCGTGAGACAATCCTCAGACACCGCTTAAGGGGGAAAGAAGTTTATGTGGCTTATGATTCCACAGGGGATGTAGTCCGTTAGGGTGGGAATCCCACAGCAGAAGGCAAGATGTGGAGACAGAAACAAAAGGGTGGGCCAGGTCACTGCAGACGTGGTGGAGGCAGAAGGAGCAAGAGCAAACTGAGAGGGAGCTGGGCAGGCTGACCAAGCCTCAAGACCCGCCCCCATCGCATGCCTCCCCCCTCCCTGCAAAGTTCCACCTCCTAAAGTTGCCACAGCCTTCTCAGACATTAACGTCAGCCAAGGATTCCAGGCCAGAAACCTCTGAGGATAGCCCACGTTCAAACCAGGACATGGGCCCTGGAGGAGTTGCCGCCCACTCTCCGAGTGTGGTTTCCTCGGTTAAATTTTTCTTAAAACCCCCGCTCACAGAAACACCCACAGGAGCATTTCCAGGGCGATTCTAAGGCCAGTGCAGGTGACAGCCACGATGAACCACAGAATGTCGGTCCTAGTCTGACCCTGAGGTCAGACAGGTCTGGCCTTTCCCGATGTCGGGTGGATGCTTTGCTCGCTGGTGGAGCCACGTCTACATGATGGACGTCTGCGTCCTCTCTGCCTAAAGTACCCCTGTCTAGTCATCTAGACAGCTGCTACGAGGCTGGGAGTGAATGACCACCCACAGCCTTTCTTTATGCAGACCCCAATCCGTGCATTCAATCACACGTTCGCTGGCACAGGAAGCTAGGGGTGGAGACGGTAGGAGCCTTTTCCAGTACCTCACGCCCCTGGCTCCCTCCCTACCTGGGCATAAAGCACACACCTTGAGAGGAAGAGTGTGTCCAGCAAGCATGTTCTCTCGCGTCCCTAGGATGAAATATTTGTCCTCTAAACTTGCCTAGGCGCTTAACACAGAATGGTTTCATTAAGTCACAGGGGTGGGGAGAGTTATGGTTTGGATCTGAGATGTTCACCAAAGCCCACCTGATGCTAAGGGATTGGTTGTTAGTCTGAAGAGGTGGGGTCTGTATGGAGGAGCTAGAGCCGGGGGGTGTGCTGGATGGAGGCGCTAGATCCCGGGGGGGTCTGTCAAGAGTCTGCCTTTTCCCCACCTTCTCCCCTCCCCTGCTCCCTGCTTCCTTGACGTAGTGAGAGGAACAGTTTTGCTCAGCCGTATGTTTTCCGCCATGATGTTCCGGCTCATCTCATGCACGGGTCGCCCAACAAATCAAGCCACGTCAAAACATAAAACTAGCAAACGTGCATGTTTACGTAACACAGACAAACTCAGGGAGAATAGGAGAGGCCCCGGTGTCTGGGGCTCGTGACTTCTTTCAGACTCTTTCTTTCTAAAGACGGGCCGCTGGCCACGGGGTGAGACCTCCGACCACGAGTAAAGACTCGAGACATTGTGTCAGAGTGACAGAGGGCTGACTAACATCCAAGGAACCTGAACATTTCCTGACCTGCCTTCTTCGCTTGGGGTCACATAGGCCGAAAGGAAGGCGTTAGCTGGGGCTGTGACTCCCACGCGAGGCCTGAGGCCGGCTTTGGGCTCACTGGATATCACTTCCTTGTCGTCGTGGGACCTGATCCTGGGAGACCACCCACCACTTCCTGGCTGCCTCAAGGCTACTAAGAGGATGCTCTGCAGGTTCTGTCTCTAGCTCGTCTACTATCCTTTATCATCAACTGATCATGTCAGACCCTCACTGGATACAGCTATGCAAGCCAACTGATTGGGGACGTTAATTAATTACATATCCTAAATTCTCTTCACCTTTGCCCTCTAATGCAACCAGAGGGATATTTGCCCGCTAATGCACCAGAGGGATATTTCATTCTTTTATAGGTCCTTACCCAACCTCAAGAGTGGTGGACTTACGCAGAATCTACATTTATCAGTGTCTGGGCACATTAGACTCCGACTTGGGAGACAGAGTCTTAACCCCTGAGCCAGCTCCCCCTCCCTGGACTCCACTGGTAAGTCTCTTAGCCATAGCTAAGTCTCCTCCTCCAGCGTACAACCCTGGCTGAGGTCATTCGGATCGTATCGCCAAAGCTCTCAGGTGCTCCCGAGCTCAGAGGGCATCAGGTGTTCGCTACCTATCTTGCTGGCGAGCTTTCTTGAGACACTCTTAATCCTCCGGCTTGCAAACCTTGGGGCGGGCGGCCGTGACGCTCCCCGAAGTCCACTTGATTTCATTCCCAGGTTCCTGTGACAAAGCAGGAGCTGTTGACCTGGCACGTCCTGGCACCAAATGTACCTGTTTACTCAATCTTTTGCCAGAAGGTGGGGAGAGAGGGTGGAGCTGAAGGAAGGATTCCTTTGCAGTTGGTCAATGAAGGGCTTTGTAGTGGATTTGTTCTGTGTTCAACATACAGCCAAGTGTCTCGGGAACAGATCTCTCTCCCTTCGTCTTCTCTGCATTCAGTTCAAAGGTTAGATAAATTAACAATGCAGTCACAAAAAGGCCAAGACTTCTGTAGTAGAAAAGATTATCTTTTTAAAAAAATTATTTTATGTGTTTTGTGTGTGTGTGTGTGTGTGTGTGTGTGTGCACACGTGCGTATCAGAGTGTACTGTATGTCCCTGTAGAGGAGCAAGGGTGACTTTGGGAATCATCCTGGATTGCTTCTACTTCCTTCTTGCTTCACTAGGGGATTTCCCAGGCTCTGCCCAGGGCCAGAAATGCAGGCTTTCGCCAAAAATCTCCACCTGGCATTTTTATATGGGACCTGAGATTTGAACTCAGGACCTTCTGCTTGCAAGACAGAGTCTCAACCCTTGAGCCATCTCTCCAGCCTGAAAAGATTATGTTTAGAAACAGTCTGAAAGAATCACAAACCCCAAGACACCAGGCCTCTCCTATTCTCCTTGAATTTCAGTCTATGTTGTTTATGCAAGCATGTTTGACAATTTTATGTTTGGATGTGGCTTTATTTGTTGGGTCATCTATCCAGCCCAACAGGTAACAAGTTGGATTCTTTCTCGTACTGCAAGATGCTCAGAAGCCACAGGCTATAGATTTTTAAACCAGGGGAAAGTAAAATCTCTGTCAAAATAAGAGGGTTGACAAAAAAGAAAATGGAAGAAACACTGGGTTTGGTGGATGCAAGAGGCCTGCTTGTAGCCTTGGTAACGAGGCCCGGGTGTTCCTTGGCAGATCACCAGGAAAGACGTCACATGGACGTGAGCTTCGTTCTCAGGCTTCCCGGTGCCCAGTGAGGACTTCAATCCTGGCATCTCCTAGGCGCGTTTCACGTTTAACCTGCTCTTGTTCCACAGAGCATGCAAATCTCCCTGTGGTCTGTGTCGCTTTATCATTCCCCAACTTTCACGGAATTGTGAGCATTTCCTATTGGCAGGTGACCATATTTAAAGTTTGGGTTGGTCAGGTGGGTTTCCCCCAGGAAATCATATTCTGATGAGAGATACTAAATAACGTTATAGGGTTAATTTTTTAAAAAAATGTGAATTGTTTTAAAAGGTGTTAGATGTGAATTAAATATGAATTGTTATTTTAAAAGCTTTATTGTTTTGTGTCAGGATTCTTGAAGGTTCATGTTCTGGGGACACCATATTTGGGGGTTACGTTGAGAGAGGTAAGCGCCGTCCAGACAAGCTGGGCATGTTCTCAGGGGCTGTTTATTTCACTCTGTGATATTAGATGAGACGGTGGCTTTCTTGGTACGACACAAACTCGTGGCTCTAGCCACAGCATGTCTGCCCAGACAAAATGCTGCCTGCCTGTCTTGTTCTGTGAGCATGATTCGGAGACCTCTGGGGTTCCCTGTTCATTAGACACATGCTTCCATCTTGTCCTGAAGGTCAGAGCCAGGACAGCTTCCCTGTGTATTCATTCCTGGACGAATTTGACTTGTTTCTAGAAGAACTTTCTGGAGAACAAAGGCTTGACACTGAAGTGGCCGAGGCGGGGAGCTGTGACATCCACCCCCAGGTCATCGTGATAAGGGCTGGCTCATCTCTCAGACATCTTGGGGTGGGCCTGTCTGCCGGGAAGATTAGATCTCCTGGGGGCTTGGGATGGCTGAGGTCGCTTTACCACGAGGTCTGAAGGCTGCTGTCCATTTTCAGAGAGAGGCGCGTGTGCTGGAGTGGTGCCTTCCGGGGTCACCTCCAGGCCAGCACAGGCCTCTAGCCGCAGACAACTCAGCTCCCTGTTTCTGTGAGGCCCTGTGGGGTTTGCCTGGTGTTTTAGGTCTGGGCGCACAGCGGGCGCCTCCCACCACACGGATGTGGCCCTTAGCCCTCTGGGATGCCAAGAACCTTCCAGGGGGCTCAGCGGTGACTGGCCAGCCGCGGCTCTCTCCCAGAGAAATGATCAAGAACAGGGGTTCTTGCCTAAAACACAGAACACGGTTAGTGGTTAATGCTTGAAGCTAATGTTTGTGGAACCGTGTATACACATCACGGGAAGAGCAAGAGAGGGGGAGTCCAAGCTGCCTGCGTCCCCTCCCGTCTCCACATCCCAAGGCCTTCTGGGCTTCTGTGTGTGTGTGTGTGTGTGTGTGTGTGTGCATGTATATATGTGTATGTATGTGTGTGTGTGTGTGTGTGTGTGGCTTCTGTTTGTGCCTGGCGTGTGTGTGCATGTGTGTGTATGTATGGGTGTGTGTGAGTGTATATGTGTGTGTATGTGCATATGTCTGTGTGTGCATGTATATATGCATTTGCGTGTATGTGCATGTATGTGCGCATATATGTGTGTATGCATGTATGTGTGTGTGTGTATGCACGCGCGCGCGCTATCAGTGACATCAAAGAGATTCATGGATGCAGAGACATTCTCTATACTAGGGACATGCAGGAAGTGGAAGCAGTTGGAAGAGCGGTGGGGAAGGGGAGGGAGGGTTGGTGTGGGAGAACAGCGAGCTTACTCAACACTTGGGTTTTTAATCAAGGGATCTCAGCAACGAACAATATATCCTTTGTTGGGCACAGAAGGAAAAATGCAAAGCAGAAGCCAGTAGAGATTTAGCAAACAGAGCGATCGACAGAGCCCACGGGGATGTGTGTACTATGGCTGGTTCTGCTTCTGCAGAGACGAACTTGGGTCCAAGGGTCAATGCCCGTCTCCTTTGGCACTGTCTTGAGTTGAGCCAGGAGTCAATGCAGAACAGTTTGGATTCACAGGGAACGATCACAAACCATAGGTCTGCAGTGTTCATTGTGTCCAATGAACTTTGAGATAACAGAAGGCTTCATATCCACGGGTAAAGCATGCCTCCTTTTCTAAATGCTCTCGGAGTGTTGGCTCATTGGCTTCACTAAGGTCCCTAGCAGAACCACTATGAAGTTACCGGACAGCTGTTGATGTTTCTTTAAGACCAGCCCCACACCTGTCCTTCTTATTTCCCGCTCTGTAAGTCCCTTGGCAGTTTCTTTCTGTCTGGACCAGACCTGTTGCTTAGGGACAAGATGACCCAGCAAAGAGCCATGTAGCCTTGGGCAAGTCGTTTACTGTTGAATCTCCATCTGCTCATCTGTCAAAGGCTTTTTCCACTGGACTCTTGGAAACTTCCCGAGGGCGTTCATAACTGTGCCTGAAAATATGCAGAACTGGATAAAGGCAGGGCTAGCACGTATTTCTTCCTGGTTACAGATCTGACTTTTGTGTGGAAGATATTCCATCAGAAGCAGTGGACACCACATACGGAGTGGTTTTGTGTTTACAGCTGGACAGTCCTTGCAGGTGAGGACACAGACTGCAGGAGGCAGAGTGCCCGGAAACCAAGGATGTGGGTGGGGCGACAGACAGGTCGCCCTGGAGGAAGAAGCCTCAACGGCAGCTAGACTCAGCTTTGCAAGAAGAGATTGAACCAGAGTCACTGTCACTTCAACAAAGCAAAAACAGTTGTGGAGAGCTGCCCTACTGTGGAATAGTTTTATTATAGTTTATTATAAAAATGAAAATAAATTTAGACTGATCTCAGCTGCCTAACTCTATCCCAGTGGTTCTTTATGACCCCACCCCACCCCCAGAAACCCCTTTGAGGTGGGAACTCTGACAGAAAGTTCCCCCGCCCCTGAGTTCACATTACCTCTGGAGTCATTACCAAGCACAGGACATCTGCATCTGTTCTGAGTCACTTCTGCTAGCCAGGAATATGTGTGATTAGCTTTGCGAAGCATTGACCATATTTCTGCCTTCCTGTGTTAAATGTTCTTTGTTCTGTAATCCAGATACTGAGCCGCCATTAAAGGTGACCACAAACCTGGAGAGGGACTATCTCTTCAAAGCAGCCGGAATTCTTGGGGCTCATCGGAGACCAAGGTGGGTAGAAAGGCCCATCACGCCCATGGATGTCGGGTTCGCCACTGACTTTCTAAATTACACTATCCAGAACCTTCTTCGAGACCTAAGGAAGGGATGCACGTTGCCTGGGGACCGAGGAGCCCCAGTTCTGTTTTGCACGTGGTCATTTACCCTCGAGAGCTTCGTCTACCACACTTACCCCCCAGGGATGCTTTTGTAAGAATGCATTTCTCCAAAAGCTGCTTTGGGCCCCGGAGGTTGCTGTTTGACTCATGAGGTGGAGAAGGAGGAAGGTGTCCCAAGAAGTTCCAAGGCTTGGTTTCAGTGGCTGGCAGGGGTAATGGGGGTGGGGTGGGGGGGCGGCATTGGCTTACAGCCTGGAAATTGTACCCTAGCACTAAAATGACAAATTATTGTTGTATGATACTCATTGGGCGTCACTCTCACCGATGCTGAAGTGCTCATTTTAAAAAAACTTCATTTGTAGGGCTGGAGAGGTGGCTTAGGGGTTAAGACTCTGCCTCGAAAGCAGAAGGTCCTGAGTTCGGATTCCAGATCCCACGTAGAAATGCCAGGGAGCAACTTTTGGCTGCGGCATACACTTCCGGCTCTGGTGGGTGGAGCCTGGGAAATCCCAGAGTGAAGTAAAAAGGAGGTAGAAACAATTCAGAATGATTCCCGAAGTCACCCTTGAGCCCTCTACAGGGACACACAGTGCCCTCTGATACACTCTCTCTCTCTCTCTCTCTCTCTCTCTCTCTCTCTCTAAATGAACAAATAAATAAAGTTTAAAAAAACTTCTTTAAAGAAGATGGAACAAAACAAAACTTCCTTTGGAGTTGACCCCTCGTAATCATCTGACCTCACGGAGCACAGTGTAAGTTCTCGGTTCACCTGTACGTCGCAGAATAATCCAAAGAGAGAATGAGCATGTTCACTGTTCCGTTCAGTTACTGTTTTTTTTTGTGATGAGACTATTCAAAACTCTTTCTTTCGAGGCATTAGTGAATGTTCAGCGTGATCATGTTACCCATTCGCTTCTGCTGTGCACTAAACTTCTCATCCAACCGGAGCTTGGTGCCACCATCAATGTCGTTTTCCCTTGCCCTCCGCAGCCCCTGGCAACCTCAGCTTCTTTGGGCCCCGTGTGTCTGGTGTCCCTCTGCACCTGGTCACTCTGATGTGACCGGCTTCTGCAGGACTCCTGGGACTGTGGCCAACATCTCTGCAGACAGATAGCCCGTTACTGATCCTTTGTTTGGAGGACAGACAAGCAATCCTTGTGAGTGTGCCCACCGGGGGATGACTGCTGATTTTCACCTCTTCACACACTCACCGCGGGGAGAGGGGGGCTGACTGAAGACAATCCCCTGATTTGTGATGCTAAAGAATGAAATGGCCTATCTGGAAAAGTATTTCAAGTCATCTTATTGGTGGGGCAAGGACCCGCGTGTCAGGAGATCGGGATTGTCTCCCTGGAGGCATTGGAATGAATAGGTGGCAGTCGTCTTAGATGTCAGCTCGACAACTGAGCACTGAGCCTCAAGGCATGTGGAGTTAGTGTAGGCAATCCTCTGAGTAAGTTTGTAGATTGCTGATGTCAGTAGACCAGCTTATAGTAGGTGGGTCCATTCTCTGGGCGGATGGTAAGATGTAAAGAGAGCTGGCTAGAATGTGCAGTAAGTTGAAAAATGTGCCTTTCTCTTAGCTCCTCCTGTGGATGTGGCATGACTGGTTCCCTCTCTTTCTGACATTGGCATGAATTCTCCTGCCGTGTCAACGAGCTGTAACCAAAAAGTGTCAGAGAAGAATGAACCACCCCCTGACGTCTGGGTCCCGTATGCATGGCTGCCACAGAGAAGTAACCAGAACACCTGCTGAGCTAGAAGCCGCCATCTCTACTTGAGCAAGCCCTCTGGGGGGCTCAGATGCTGATGTTTGAGGGGCAGGCCCATGGCTCTGGTGTAGCGGACCCGGGGGACGGCTCAGCGCTCTGCATGGGACCCACAGAAGCAACGAATGTCATCCCGGTTAAGCTACCTCCTCATTCCCAAGCTAACTGTCCTCTCGCAGCAGGGACAGATCTAGATCCTTCCTTTGGGAGCTGGTGGGATCACGGCATTTTGCGTGGAGATGGCCGCCAGAACGAGTCCCACTTGAAGCGCGACATGAGGTTGGGGCACTAAGTTGCAGCGATATGGTTGGGGGTGTCAATGGGGGAGGGGGAGGGCATTAGCAATGGAATAATTGCCAGCAAAGGGTCTGGGGAGTTCTAGAATGTGTCAGGAGGTAGGTCGGGTTAGAGCAGAGGGCTTGTCCTCTGCTGCGGAGCTTGCGAGGAGTCTTGACATTGAATTTCTTCCCAACCGTGGGTTTGGGTGACTGGTGGGAACAGAGGTGGTCTCAGACCTAGCACTGGGTGATGAACACGGAAGCTCCATGGGGAAGGGAGGCCGAGGGGAATATTTCCTTGCTGTGCTACGGCAGAAGCCTCCAGCGATTTGGCATGTATGACTCAGGCAGTTGGGAAACAGCTGGGCTCCAGGGACAGCTTGACATGTCACTTGAGCTGACTTCTGCTGGGCTGAAGAGCAGAGACCTGGCCATGAGTGTCCCGCAAGCAGCAAGAGGCCAGGCTCGATCAAGTCACGACCCCCACCTCATCCCGCATGAGCTCGCTGGGTGTCCTCCCAGCGACACACAGATGCTCTTTGACCCGTTTGTGCAGCCAAGAGGCTTCTGCAGGCCGCATACCTGTGTCGGCCACGAAAGTGACTGTGTGAAGTTCAGACCTGTCGCCAGATCCCCAGAGGTCTTGATGTATGTGATGAATCTAGTTATGAGAAATTTGTTATTAACCAGAAACATCCGATTTAGAGAATGTAAAGGATTCATTGCAGTTACAGAGGCAGCTTGAGTGGACCCCCGTGTCCTGGGTACCCCCCGGAGCTGCAGCTCCCCCACCCGGGCTGTGCTGCTCGTATAGAGTGATGTCATCATGTCCAGCTTGCGGGTGTCCCAGCTGAGCCAGGTGGCACCGGGGAAGATGAATTCTGAAATGTTCACACCCACAGGTACACAGGCACACACATACAGACACGTAGATACACATAGACCCACATACAGACACATAGATACACACACACACACATACACACACACACACAGATATACAGACGGACACATACACACACAGGTAGGCACACACACAGCCACACACACACATGACATGCAGATAAACACAAAGACATAGGTAGGCATGCGCACATAAACACACACACAGAGTTACAGACACATAGACACATGGGTAGGCACACACACGGACACACACAGACATGCAGACAGACATGTAGACACACAGGTAGGTCCCCCCCAGACATACACAAACAGACATATAGACAAGGGACATAGACATACACATAGACATACAAAGATAATACATACACACAGACATACAGATACACACACACAAACACACACACACAAACACACACACATATATATATACATACACATACATATACACATATACACAGATACATAGATGTACACACACACAAACATAGATACAGACAGAAGTCCACATCACTGTACAGACACACACGCACAGTGGGTGGGGGAAGACTGGTGGGAGACAGCCATGTCAAGTTTTGGAAAGAAGGGAGGACCTGGGCTGACATCTGGAGACATCTGGTGACTGGGTTCTCACAGGCCGAGCAACTGTGGGAAGCCATTTTTATGCTCCTAGAACACGGGTTGCCTGACCGAGAACAGAGAGAGCCCCTTCTTTGCAGGGCGGTCGCGAAGCGCAGGCGAGGTGACTTATTGTACAGCCTTGCTCTAGCGACTCACCCCCTGCCAAGCAGATCCGACGACCGAGCGCTCCTGTTCGCGCCTAGATGCAGGTCCAGCCCTGGAAGCTTCTGAGGACCTCTCCTGTTTCCAGCTCCAGCGGGCGCTGCTGCCAGCCCATCCATCAGTCAGCCTGGTTACTAACCACCGTCTGGCTGGCCAGGGACGGGGTAAGTGGTCAACGACCCGCCAGTTCTGGGAGCACTGGGGAGAGTCCAGCCTGCTGGCCCTGACTGGACAGCTCAGTCACTCTGACAGATGGATACTGGCAACCCCCCAAAATAAAGCGTCTCGCCTTCGGTTTGTGTTTGGTTGCCTGAGCGCTGTTCTGCCTGGTTGGTGGAAGTCACATTTTCCTCTGCGTCTCCTCCGCAGCCCTTGAGCTGGATGGTTTTGAGCCTCGGTGACACACGCATTAACTTTCTTCCGCATCTGGCGTCACGGAGCCCTGCTGCCTGAGCTCCCCCTACCCCAAATCTCGCGCCTCTTTCTGTGATCCTCAGCTACTCTGGTTTTCAGTGAATTAAGCGAACCAAGAGTTTGTTTTGCAAGGTTCCTGGAGAAGCCTGCAGCAGAAACGGGTATTTGCAGCCCCGCTTTCTAGAAGGAGTAGTGGCCCCTTGGTGACATTCCTCCGAGCCTGCAGCTTCTTGCTGAGTCTGTTCCCAGTTCCAAGGAACTGCTCACAAAGAGAACTCTGTGAAGGCAGGAGTGTAGCAATTACCCGAGAAATCCCTCTTCTCCTCGCAGACACATGCTGCTCATCCGTGGTGGGGTGTGACCACCGACACATCTATCCTGGAGCAAGGTGACCTTCCCAAAGGAGTATTAGATAGTCACTGCCCATCTCTCTCTCCTTCCAGCCCCTGACGCCCACTAATCCTTGTGAGTTTGATGTTGTAAATTATTTTTTTTTGTTTGCGTGATATGCATGTGTGCGGTGCGCTTGTGTGTAAGGGTGCTTGTGGAGGGCTAAGGTTGTGGCTCAGAATCATCCTTCATCCCTTTTCCATCTTATTCTTTGAGACAGGGTTTCTAATCAAACCCAGAGCTCGTCGATATGGCTAGTCAACTTGTTCTGGGGATCTTGTGTCTCTGCTTCCAAGGCCGGAATTACAGATGGCTGCCACACCCACTTGCCAATTTTTTCCCTGGATATCTGAACTTCTCATGTTGGTGTGGCCAGCACTTGAATGGGTGGGCATCTCCTAGCCCCTGAGGACATTTCCAGCACGCTGTACATTGCTCTCAGCCTTTTCCTGTCCTTTCTCCAATCCCACATTGGCTGGGCTCCCTTCTTGCCTACAGATACTATCTTGGTTTGTGGATCCCTCTGTACTCTTCCAGAATCCATGTATGATAATACAAGCTGCATGACATGAGGCCTTATCTCCTCTCCATTACACAGAAGGAAACATTCTACACGGAATAGTCTGTTCCTTGTTTTTTAGGGACTCGGTCCACATCTGTACCCGGACAACTTCCTCAGTTCTTTTCAGAGCTGCGTAGTATTCTGTTGCTCAACCACCCCCTTAAAAAAACAAACAAACTAGGCCTGTCTTGTGGGCACCTGTGTTCGTTTCTGACTGCTGGTCCTCACAGGTAGGGGCATGGGGTCATTTTCCACACTTGTCACCTTGCTACAGGGCAATGTTCAGTGCAACCAACTTAAGGGAGAGAGGGGACTTGCTATTTATCTGTGACTCCAGAGGAGGGTGTCATCCACGATCGCGGGGTGCGGGGCAGAAGGCACAGCCAGAGGCGGGAACAGATGCTTCCAAACTTGCTTTTGCTGGGCAGTGCAGGAGCAGCAACACCAAAAAAAAAAAAAAAAAAAAAAAAATCAACAAATCATCATTCAGAACATCAGAGACTCTATGTCAACCACCTGGAACTGGGCCAGCCTAATCTGTCCCCATCCTGAAGCTCAGGGAAATTTGCGGAAGAGGGGGCGGTAAGATTGTAAGAGCACAAGGATGGGAGGAGTCATGATATGCAAGATACTCCACACAAGTTAGGGCTGAAGCAATCATAATTGGACTTTGCATGCCCTGCGCAATGTCCAACACATTATTGACCCCACAAAGTCTAGCATGGACTAAAGGCACTAGGATCCTTGGAGGCTAGGGACTGACAGTCACAGTAGTGTTCCTAAGCTTAAGGGGAACACAGGAAATGGTTCTGGGAAATGCCCCTGGGTCCTTGCACCTCATCGGAAAGGAGGACCCAGAGGAGAGTTTGGCATGCACATTAAAGGATGCTCTGGGGATTGGGGGGGGAAGGCACTGGGGGATGGGGAGGGAGGGGAGAGGGGAGGGGGAGAAGGGGGGTCAGGGGGAGGTGGAGGGAAGGAGGGGACCAGTGTAAGTGTTAAGTTTGTATGAGCGGGGAGGGGGGTGGGGGGGGCGGGAAAGAACTAGCTTTTGCCCTCAGAGAGGGCGCTTACTATTGACAGACTGTGGCATTGCACTGCGTGTCTCTAGAAGCTTCCGTCATCTCACCGGCATGGAGAAGGCCACCAAAGTGTTAAAGTTATGGTTGGAATGTGCGTTGCCTCCCAGAGGCTCAGGCATTTGGATTCTCAGTTGAGGTTGATGGTTTGGAAGGTCATGGCACCTTTAGCAGACGGAGCCTTGCAGAAGACAAGCACGTCACAGGTGGGGGGGGGGTCTTGAGCTTGCTCTCTTGGCCTCCATGTTGATGGATATGACCTGAGCCTCTTCCAAAGTCTTCTGCCAATCCAGTGCCTTCTGCTATGGGAGTCCCACCTTAATGCAGTACGTCTCCCGCTTAGAACTGTAAGCCAAATAAATCTTCCCTTTCTCCCTTAAGTTCCGTCTGTCGTATCTCCTAGCAACGGGGAAGAGAAACTGCAAGAGCGGATCCCAAGGGGTGGCCTTAAGAATGGCTCAAGGCTCTTTCTGGAAGTGAATCATTGACAGCTTTTCTCAGTCACCATTTTTATGACCATACACTCCTGTTAGGGTGCTCCCGTGGGAAGGGAGTGAAGTGTCAGGGCTGATCTGGGGTCCCAGTGGAGTGGAGGTTCTCACTTTGGGAAAGGGGTGAACTGGACTTTTCTTAGGGATCCCAACTAGAAAACGTCTCCTAGTCCACTCTCCCCCCTACTGGGAAAGAGCCTCGGGGACTCTTTGAGGTCGCTGCTGTGTGCTGAGTCTCATTTTTAAGAAAGTTGCACGCAGGTGGAGCAGTCTTCTCAGAACCCGAGCGTGGTGAGGCAGATTCTTGGCCCGTGGAGGAAGAAACCAGAAAGGAACTTTCCCAGCAACATGGAAAATGAGATCCAGTTAGAATTGGAACCCAGGGCTAGGGCGGAGGCTTAGCTGGTGTAGAAGTGAGTTTCAGGTGTCAACTTCACGACTAAGAACCGAGCCTTCAGATGCACCTATGTCTAATGAGGGCAAGTCTGTTGGAGATCATCTAATTGCATAGGTGATGTGGCAAGACTCCGCTGGCAGTGCGGGGCGGGGTATGAGATGGAGAGAGAACCAGTTGGAAGGGGGCAGAGCGAAAAGCTAGGAGGTGTGCTGCTCTTAGGGGTGCAGTATGGCCCCTGCCCTTTGGCCCTGCTGCTGACTCTCTGGCCATAATGGACTGTAGCCTAAAGCCAGAGGCTGGAATGAAGACGCCCCGCTCCCCTGATCTGTTTGGGCTGTGTGCTCACCGAAGCAACAGGAATAGGAGGCTGAGACAGGTGGCCAGTGCTGACCAGAAAAGCCAAGGGACCTGAAGTCCACCCTGTGCTTGAAATCCCAGAGCCGAGAGGGGGACACGAGAGATCCCCGGGGCCGGCTGGCCAGCCAGCTGACCCCGACCACTGATTCCCAGGTGCCGATGACAGACCCCCGTCTGCAAGATCAAGGTGCGTGGTCCCTGTGGGATGACACCGGAGGGTGACCTTTGGCCTTCACACACACGCACACACAGGCATGTGACCCCGCAGACAGACAAGCAACCCCCCCTTGTGCCCCCCATGCCTACTCGCAAACACCAATACACAAATCATACGAATGAATCATACGAATGCAGGCACTTTGGGTCCTTGCTCAGCTCTTGGTGCTGCTGAAACAGACATCCGTGGGAAGCAGGGTAAGCAGGTGGGGCTCAGGGGGACCCCTCCATGCCTGGCCCACAGGCTGTTTCCAAGAGAGGAGTCACAAGGATGGGCCCACCCCACCCCCTGGCGACCCTGCCTCTTGCTCTGAGCACTGATTTCAGGGGGACGGGTTAATGCTTCTGTTCGTGCTATCGGCCATGTGCAAACTCCTTCCTTGGGATTTTTCCCTCGGGCCCAAGCCTGCCCCCTCAGAAGCCCCCCATCTTCTCTCCCTCTGGAGGTCCGCAGCAGGTCTGCCCCTAGGCGGCTTCATTTGTTCGAGGGCAGCATGCAGGAGCCACACAGCAGGGTTGGTTCTTTCTGACAGCTGTGAGGAAGAATCTTTTAGGCTCAGGCCGAGGAGAGAAAGGCCGGGCATCAATGGACCTGTGCCGCCTGTTGATTTCACACCCAGGACCTTAGAGCACGTCGCTTTTCACATGCGATTTGGCTGGAAAGGAACAAAACGCAGGTCTGAACTCGGCCCTGTGTGACAGTCGGCCTCCACTGTATGGCTTTATATTACTCTTTGTAAGCCCCCCTTGTGTCTGGTCAGGGAGAGCCCAGCAAACACTGGGTCCTTCTGACTCCCCGTGTGGACGGTCCCATGAGATAGGAGCTGTCTCCACCTTTCACCATCCAAATCTCCAGGCCTCTAGGGGCCTCTTGCTCCTCGTTTGATGGCTTAGCTCTGCCTACGGTTATCTTCTAGGTCCCAGCTGTGCGTCCCATCTCTTCCTAGCCACTCCACACCTGTGGTCATTTCGACAACACCCGTTAGCTTCTAACAGGGCACGTCTCCTGAACCCAGCTCCTGTGTCCCTTTCTCTGGCCTGAATCCTTTTCCACGTAGCCCACCAGTGAAAGCGCCCCTCACATCCCCTGCCTAATATGATCTCTGCAGAGCCAAATGTTCCACAGGTTTAATGAATTCTTACCAGAGACGCCTGTGGGCCCCCCTCCTCTGACATAGACACCCCAGCTCTGTGGTCTGTGGGCTATATTGCCTTGTCCCCAGTGATCCCTCACTGTGGCCTGACAGAGACCCAGAACACCGTCAGTAAGATCAGGCCCCGCCCCGCAGGAATGCCCACCATTCCTTCTAACGATGCCCCCCATAATATTACCAGCCTTCTAGCTTCCGCTGTCATTACAACCTTTGTATGTACACGTGGAGAGACAGACGTGCGATTTAGACCTCCCCTGGCCCTAACCGTGGGACCTCAGACAAGCCACCTGACAGGGCTGGGCCTCAGTTTCCCTACCTGTAAGGCAAACGGCATAACTTCAGCATCCAGCTGTGGTGTGGTAAAGGGGCTTGCTTCTTCATGACAGCTGCCCCAGTGGCGACTGGGTGTGGCCGCGTGGCTGTCCCTTCAGGGTAGCGAGGATGACAATGTGCGTGGCGTGGTACTTGCCACGTCCTAGGTTTACCTTGTGTTTCCATTTTCGGTAGGAAATTGAATTTGGATAGACTGCAACCGGACCCGGCTGCTCTCTGGGCCTTGGCCAGCGGGCTCCGAGACACTGCAGGACCGGGTGGGGCCACCTGGATTCAGTTATTAGATTTCCATCCTCTTCCCCCTACTCCCCCGCAACCCCATGTGGTTTTGGGGCTGAACTTTCCGGGAGAGCATTTGGGTCATGCTAAGTGTCAACTGGAAAAAAGTTGCTCTTGGCACAGGATCTCCCGCGTGTGCTGGGAGCTGCCTGCCTCTGACCAGCAGCCCCTTTGGCTGGTCTGGTGACACTCAGCTTCAGCATCCGTGACTTCTCAGGGCAACTGACATCAAAGCTCCCGCTCGCTAGGTCCCAACCCCTCCCTGGGTGTCATCTGCGCGCTCGCAGCCAGCCAGGCTGCTCCACCCCAACGGCTCTGGGGGTGGGGGGCGTAGGCGTAGACCATGGATGAGTCCCCTGTGCGCTCTTCTGCTGGCTCGGGCTGCCGAGCCCCCTTCTGAGCTGTTCCCATATCACCCAGAGGGCGTTAACTCCGACCAAAAAAGCCCAGGCTGCAGGTGGACGACTCCTCGTGACTACGCCTTTGGGAGTCACTGCAGAACGCTTCCAGCGCGCTCTCCGCAGCACTAGGCTTGACTGGTGGGAATACCTGTGTGTCTACAGAGTGAACGAAGAGTACATACAGTTGTGTGTGTGTGTGTGTGTGTGTGTGTGTGTGTGTGTGTGTGTGTGATTGCAGGGTCTGTGCCTACAGAAGTCTAAGGATGACACTGGGAATCATCCTGAGTTTCTTTACCTCCTTATTTCTTTGCTCTAGGGTTTCTCAGACTCCATCTCTCAAGGCCAGAATTACAGGCCCCCATCGGGAGGATCCGAACTCAAGTCCTTTTCCTTGTGAGGCAAAGATTTTCACCCCTGTGTGATATCCCCAGACCTAAAATTTTGTTCATTTCTTTAATTTTTTTTTTTTTTTTTGGTCTAAGCCAAGAAGTCTCTAGACCAAGTCATGAGGACCGGAGCCTGGACTTAGAAGCGAGAACCAGCCAGCGAGAACTGGCTCACAGGCCAGTCCTTTAGAGGACCGAGGATCCAGCAGCATCTGGGGTGATCCACGATGACCGTTGAGGGGCACTCAGCATTTTATCAACGATGTCGGTGACGCCCGGCACTCAGTCCTTTCTGGATTTTCGTACCATTGGCTGTAGATACAAAAAGGTGATAACGCCCTCAAAAAGTTACCAATTTTCCCCCTTGGCACTGAGCCTAGAATTATAATCAGATCTTGACTTCTTCAAAGCCGCTTGCTTTGGATTTTTCCAAATCAAAAGATATAAATAAAGAAATGTCGAAGGCAATAACTTTCCGTGACTTTTCTGATGTCCGAAGGGGAGTTTCATCCATGAATTTCATTCGGAAGGTATTAGCCATGGAACTTGTTCACTCAATATCAACACAGGCCGTCTAGCTGTGGCTGAGAAGAGAGGCGTTATTATGCCCTGGGTTCATATTTTCCCCTCTTTAAGAGCTCAGCGGCATGCCAGACTCTTCTCACACAAAACGGCTCTTTTCCTCCCATTACTGGACATACTGTTCATGCGGCTCCAGTGGATTGTTGTGCCCAGAACACCCTCCAGGGGGCAGAAGATCACAACCTCTGCGCAAGTTCCTTCAACCTCCCCTCTCAGGCCCAAGCCCGTGCGCTCTCCTGGGAGTTGGGGGGTCTGAAGGCATCGAAGCCCCCAGCTGCATGGATAGGGCCTCTCTGGGATCTTACAGGAAAGATTTCTCCTGGGGAAAGGCAGAGCTCCACCTGTCCTTATTTTTGGGAGAGGCGTGGACATGACCAGACCTATTAATGACTTAATTGAGCTGCAGAGCTTTGAAGATGAAAAAGTACTCTAAGCACGGGGCGAGTTTGGTGGCTTCCAGCCCGGGGAGCATTTTATCAGGGCTCTTCTAAGCGGCTTTTCAAGATATATCAAGTTCTCTCTGGACCTTCTCTTGCAAGTACAGACAACCCTATTTTTACCAGCCTCTCCCCCACGAGGGCCCAAGGGGGTGTCTCTGAGGGGAATCCGTTAGCCGACACCCGCTCATCTCAACCCATTGCCAACCTCGAGTGCCAGCAAATTGTTCTGTCGCCTCCCCGTGTGACACTGCCACGCAATCGGACCACGTCGTGGGGTGCCAGGGTGCTGGGGAAGTGCTTAGCTAAGTCAACGCGACGCCAGCACCCTGGTGCTCTGTGGCTCTTACATCGGTTCTTAACGGTGGGCCCTCGAAGCCGGAAGCCAACTTTTCCCCGGAAGAGTCTGAAGCTTATCACTGTGTGGGAGGGCGAAGGCACCAGCGCCGTGGGGCCTTCACGCACGGACGTGAGAGTTGGGTAAGGAAGAAGCTGCTCCGTGGGCTTGAGCAGTGACTAAGGATGTGGACAGCCTAAGCTGCCGTGTTCTCTTCTGCCCTCAGAGATGCCTGTGATCATTAGATACGGGTTCCACTTGACAAGGGCAGGCTGGGCTTTGGGCACACGTGTGAAGAATCGACAGTTAAAGCCCTGAGCAAACCTGCAGGAGATTGTCTAGTTGGGGGGAAAGGCCCAGCCCACGGTGTGGCGGGTAAAATGGAGGGGACCACAGCATCTCTGGACAGACTTGCGGTCGGCTGAGGTGTGTCCATTTCTCAGCAGTCGCCGTGGTTGTGGCGCGACCAGTTCCCTTGGCTCCCGGTGTCGCTCTGAGCTCTTTTGCCAAACTGTAACTGGCCAATTGCAAGCCAGAACAAACCTCTCGTTCCCTGAAGCTGTTTGGTTGGGAATTGGTCGGCAACGTGGGGGCGGACCGTGACAATGCCCAAGTAGCTAATGAAGCAAACCTGGAAGACCAAGGAAACCCAAATGGCGGCGTTCCCCAGGATCCAAGTCTCCTGAGATTAAATATTAACATGTGAGATTTGATTTCTACCACGCTGTGAGTTCAGTCTGGGGACAGACTCTACTGCTCTCAATGAAGTAATTTTTTAAAATATATATTTTAAATTTATGTGTGTGTGTGTGTGTGTGTGTGTGTGTGTGTGTGTGTGTGTGTGTCTCAGAGGGCACTGTGTGTCCCTGTGGAGGACCAAGGGTGACTTCGGGAATCATCCTGGATGGCTTCTACCTCCTCCTTGCTTTGCTATGAAATTTCTCAGGCTTTGCCTACCAGGGTCAGAAGCGCAGGCCTCTACCATTTCTGCCTGGCGTTTTTATGTGGGACTTGGGGTCTGAATTCAGGACCTTCTGCTTGTGAGACAGAGTCTTAACCCCTGAGCCATCTCTCCAGCCCTCAGTGAGGTAATTTTTGAAGACATAAGTACTTGTGAGAGCCCCAGAGCAAAGCACAAAAGGATCCCCTGAAAGAACTAAAGCTTCTAAATGCTGTGAGGGCAAGGGAGGAACCCCAAATCCACCTACCCCCAAAAGGATAGCATTTTCCTCTGCGTATTTGGAACCTGTAGTTGTTTCGTGTGTGGGGAGATGAGGGTACTCGTGTGTATTGGGGGCCAGAGAAAGACCTCAAACATCGCTTCTTGGGTGACACTCGCCTTGGTTCATGAGACGGTTATTCCTGCTGACCAGAACTTTCCAAGTCACCTAGGCTGGGTGACCAGTAAGCCCCAAGGATCCCTTGTCTTCTGCTCTGACCCCAACTCTGGAAAGTCTGTCATACACCACACTGGGATTTTACTGACTTACTTCCTTGTTTGTTTGCTTGTTTATCTTAACCCAAGTTCTGGGGCTTCAGCTTGGGTTCTGTTGCCTGCGTAGCAAACATTCTACTGAATGAGCCGTTGCCCCAGTCTGGGAATGTGGGGTCCCATCTTGTGTATAGTCTCTGACCCAAATGGTTCTGAGGAATCTGTCTCATTTAGTTTCCTGGAAGCCCATATAACCTCCTTAGCCTGATCGTCGTGACCACAAGGGCAAGACCTCGACTTACTTCATGCAAAGCCACCAAAACACCCAATGCAGTGCCCTCTGCCAACAGAGCCCACGCGCAGAAGACACACTGTTGAGAGAACTGGAAAGGAGGGAAGGTGGCAGAAATGAATCCCGGCTCAGGGTTTGCTAGCAGTGTCATTAAAACAGGTAACTATGGCAGCAGAAGCAGGGGGAGGAGGATCTGGGCTGTGTGATCTCAAAGTGACGTGGAGGTGCTGCCCCTGCAATGTCCACCTGCCCCTCTCTGGGGAATCTGCCTTCCCCATACTCTAGCCTCAACTCACTGTGTCTAATGGCAAACCCCCACCAACCCGAGCTTATTTACATCAATGGGATGTAGTAAGAGGGGTAGTGTGTGTGTGCATGTGCATATATGTGTATGTGTGATGTGTGTACATGTGTATGCACATATGTATGTGTGATGTGTGATTTTGTGTATACATGTGTGCATGTGCATGCATGTATGTGTATGTGTGACATGTAACGTGTATGATGTGCATGCATGTGTGGATATGTGTACGTGTATGTGTGCTGTACATTGTGTGCATGTGCATGCATGTATTTGTGTGCATATATGCATGTTTATGTGTGCACATATATGTGCACATGTATGTGCATGTGTTTCAGGAGATGAT
The DNA here is from genome assembly GCA_023101885.1 of Typhlomys cinereus. Classification (NCBI taxonomy): domain Eukaryota; kingdom Metazoa; phylum Chordata; class Mammalia; order Rodentia; family Platacanthomyidae; genus Typhlomys; species Typhlomys cinereus. The sequence continues at coordinate 293,010 of JALPQD010000446.1, forward strand.
AAGGAGCCAGTTCTCTCCACATTATGTAGCTCATATCAGAGACTTTCATACTTTATCTCTTTCAACCCCACTGAATGTTCAACTCAGCAGGAAAGAACGCCCCCCTTCGAAGTTTCTTCAGGTAACAGTCTTAAGTTTTCCTGAGTGTGTGCATCAGGTGATCACATTTCTTCACTTGAAAACTTCTTATGTGACCCACCACATATACAAGAGTAAATGTGTGCATGTATGGACATGTATATGTGTATATGCACATACACATGTATACGTGTATAATGGATAGAAAGTCATGAAATAACATGTACTCTTCCTATGTGAAAGGTCTGTATGTGACTCACCACATAGACGAGTGTAAAGGTGTGCATATCCACACATACACGTATGTTGGCATATAGCTACATGACTATGTATTCAGATACCAAAGCGCCTGGCAAGCCGTGGCTGACGCCTGCTCTTCCTAGAGAACGTCCCGTTTGGCCCATCCCAGTCCCTTGCGGTGCATTTGATTCCATTCTACAGTCTTTGATGCCAAGCGGCCGGGTCAGCGAGCTTCTTGTCGTAGCATTACAGTGGCTTCTGTTCACACTTCGGCTGGGTCAGTCCTTGGTGTTCTCACCAGCCTGCTGCCCACCCTTGACCACCTGTCCCTGGTCCCATCATCTCTCCAGCTTCCTTCCCACGCTGCACGAGTTGGTAGCTCCTGAAGCCCAGGGCTGTTGCTGGCCAGCCTTGGCATGCCCTTGCCCACCTCACTCGGCTGGGCCTTGTGGGCCAGTCTGCCTGGAGTCTCTAAGATCCGCCTTCCTTGCTCTCTGCCTCCCATACCAGACATCTAGATCACAGGAGGGTGTGTCCTCATTCCTTCACACCTGGACTTGTTCCCTCTTCAGACCTTGAGGAGCATGCCTAGCCTCCAGGAGGGTGATTCCAGTTAGTGATGGTTAATTTGGATTGTCAGCCTGACAGATGTGGAATCGCCTAGGAGACAAGCAAAAATAAGTCAATCGAAGGGAGAAACCCTACCTTAACGGACTGAGTCCTGGGCTGGATTCAAAGAAGAAAGTGAGCTGAGGCCCAGCGTTCATCGCGTGATTCCTGACTGTGGACATGACGTGACCAGCTGCCCCACACCAATGCTGCCTGCGGGCTTGGACAAACCCTTCCTTTCTTAAATGGCTTCTTGTCAGGCATTTTGTTACAGCCATGAGCAAAGAGACGGACGCCCTTAGCTGGTGAGAAGTTTTCAACCACCTCTGATACCCAGTGCCTCCTGTCCTTCCTCCCACCCTCATACTGCCAACAGGGATAGAAAGACCGTGGTGGCATGTTGAAGCTAGATGGCAACATACCCGTTGTCACCCGTTGTCACCAATGATACTTCATCTGAAAAAGAAGCTTTGCGTTCCGGGATCCAAGTTGCATATGGCAAAGCCGACCTTTCTGAGCTAGTCAGATACCTCATCCTCAACTTAGAATGTTGTCTGTATGGCAAAATGCATTTCGCTGTGTGCAAATCCAAAGCTACTGACCTACGGACAGTTCTCGGGTCCTCGCCTGCCCTTGGCCACCATCCCCTGTGCCTGGCACATGCCATGAGCCACCCTCATGCTCGCCGCGCCCCGGAGAGCTGCAGGGTTGCACTTGACCCTTAAGGGTGACATCGCCCCTTGCCACCTCCTCTGACCCATCATGCCATCTCTGCAGAGTTTTGTCTGCTTCTCTGCTTGTCCCGAGCAGATTCTGGCCTGTTGCCTAGAGACGCTTCATCGGTTGTTGTCAGGAAAGAGGGAGAAGGAGGAAACGGAGAGTAAGGGAAAGGAAGAGGGATGAGAAAGGAGGAGAGAAGAAAGAAGCAGATGAGAATACAGGAAGACAACCCGAGAGATGGCAGACGAGAAAGGAAGAGAGAAAGGGAAGAAAATCAGGAGAATAGAAAGATAGAAAAAGAGCAAGAAGAAAAGAAAGACACCATTTCTATCCATGTCACCAGAAGCTGTTCCCCAGCCCAGGCGAGCAGAGCAGGATGCAAGAAGGAAGGAGTCAGGAGATATAGGTCAGGACCTGGCAGGTGCACAAGACGGGGACAACACTGGGGTATTCATGGAGTCTACAGCCCCTCAGAGAGCCTGAGAGGCTGGTGACCTGAAGGTGTCTAGATGTAAAGAGATCAAAGTCACGTGCTGCCTCCTGATTCAACTAAAAGTCTTTGTCTGTGGCTTGGAGAAGGCTGAGGTTTCTGATTCTGCTGTGTGTCAGCACCACCTAGAAACTTCTAGAAACCCTTGACAGCCAGGCCACGGCCAAAGCTAAAACCTAATGCTTTAGCAGAATACAGGACAGGTCTCGGGATCCTTCTGGGGCTATGCAGGCAGGCTCGGCTTTTATTTGTAGTGAGCAGAGGCAGAGAAAGAGAAAATGGATGGTGTGGGTGATATGAAACCTATATGGCAAAGCAATACAGATCTGGTTGTTATATGGTGGAGTAGGTGTTAATTAAGCTTGTTAAAATGCTTGTGATAAAGTCAAGTGCCTTGGGAGGAATTTCTCACAAAGCCTCGCCCTTACCAATGCTGGTAGCCAGGATATTCTTCAGGCTTCATCTCTGTTGCCCCCAGGAGCTGGGCATCTTAACACCACATGGGTCTGGCAATAATGGAACAAACAGCACCATGGGTAGAAATCCCACGGGGGCTCAGAGCTATGCAGATGGCAGCGAAGGCTCCGCCTCCCGTGCAGGAGCTGACGTCATCTTCATGACCTCCCCGTGGCAATCACGCTTGTCTCCTTGTTTCTTTGCTTCCTGTGGCTGTTGAGAGATAAGATTGATGGTGCTCTGTGCACTCGGATGTCTTCTGAAAGAGTGAATGAATGAATGAGTGAATGTCCTCTGAGTGAATAAATGGATGAATGAATAAATGGGCGACCGAGCCATTGAATAAAAGGGTGAATGAGTGAACAAATGAATGAATGAATGAACAATGAAAGAGTGAGTGAATTAATGAGTGAATTAGTGAATGAACGAACGAACACGTGAATGCGACGAATGAGCAAATGAATGAATGAATGGATGAGCAAATGAATGAACGAATGAGTGAGTGAATTTACAAATGAGAAGTGAATGAGTGAATGAATGCATGAACAGGTAAATGAGTAAATGAATGAATTAGTGAATGAATGAGCAAGGGCGTGGGTGGAGCGCACGGTCCCACACTGTCCTTTCTGTCCGCGGATGACACAGAGGAAGTAACCCAGCCTAGCGGCTCTCCTTCCTCTCAGCGTTTTATGGTTGAGAAGAGTCCAGCCGAAAACTTTGCTTGTGTAAATAAGCCAGAACCTCATAACCGTGAGTCAAGTGGAAAGTTTTCTCAGTAAAAATTTGTAGGGTCAGGAATTCATCTTTTAAAAGAACTTGTTGCAGTTACTGCTTCTGCTGCTGTGAGTCACCCTTGCACACAGCTCAAGGGGGAGAGAGCAATTTCTTTGGCTTATGGCTCCGGGGGGACGGGAATCCTTTATGGTGGGGCAGGCATGGTGGGCAGCAGAAGCTGAAGACAGTTCAGATCACTGCGGCCATCACGAAGACAGAAAGAGCCAGCAGCGGCCGCACGAGTGACAGCGGAGCAAGCAGGGTGGAGCTCGCCAGCCTCCGGGTCTGCCCCCTGTGACTGCTCTCCTGCAGCAAGCACCACCTCCTAAAGGTGCCAGGACCCTCCCAAACAACGACCGCTAAGGTTGCAAACACATGAGCCCATGGGGGACCACGCGCATTCAAACCATGACATTCTATCAGGTGGGAAGTTTTTTCAGGAAAAATGTGTACGGTCAAGAAGTCTCTTTTTAAAGAATTATAATTTCTTCAGAATTTCCAAGAGTAAATTTCAAATGTTTACACACACACACACACACACACACACACACACACACACACACACACAGTGATGGGGGGCTCTGCAAGCCCAGAGACCAGAGTTAGGTTCCCTGACTCCCATGGTGACAGAAGAAAACTGACTCTTGAAAGTTGTCCTCTGACCTCCACATACATGCCGTGGACTGTGTATATCCCCACTGGAATGAAGAAATAAAAATTAAAATATGACGGGTGAATGAGATAGATATGGTAATTAGCCGCATTGTACCAGTGAATATTTTATGCATGCTTTGAGCATCACAGTACCTCACAAATACAATCAAGATGCAGCAATTAAGATGGTAAGTTAAAGAGAACTATAATTTGTTAAGTTTGTTAAGTATCAGGCTCTGACAACCATAAGGTCATTTATTTGAGTTCTACTAACTTGGAATTTGCATGCTAGTGCCCAAAGCGTCGTTACACCATTTTCATTTTGTTTCACATCCCTCTCTCCACCACCTCTATCTGGTTCCTTTTCTGTCCCCAAACAGCTCCTTTGCTTTCTTATCGAGTGCATTCCATCACCTCTCTAGTTTGCTCGTCTCCTCAGATTCTTCCTGCTCGCTCATGGTCTCCTTTATAGCCTCATTCACCCACCTCCTATCTAAATGCTCACACATAATTTCAAATGCGGGTCCACATATCAGAGAGGACATGAGGCATTTGGCTTTCTGAGCCTGACTTATTTCACTTAACACAATCGTCTCCAGATCCATCCATTTCTTGCAAAGCGATGATGTCATTTTTCTTCACAGATAAATACAACTTCATTGTGTGTCTGTGCCCCCATTTTCATTATCCATCCATCAGTCGATGGACTTCTGGGCCGGTCCACCTTTCAGGCTCTTGTCGATAGAGCTGCCATCAACATGAACGTGCAGGCGTCTCTGCGGTAGGTTGAGGCAGGGCCTTAGGGTATACGCCTAGGTGCGGTATGAGCTGGCCACGTGTTGGTTGTATGTTCACTCCTCTAAAGAACCTCCATCCTGATTTCCGTAGAGACTGAACAGGTTTATATTCTCACCTACAGTAAACAGGGCTCAGCTCCTGGCCAGCATTTGTTGACCTTAGTCTTCTTGACGATACCCATCTTGACTTGGGAATCAGTCTTTAGTTACATGAGCTTGGGAAAGTTGGAATTTCTGTGGCTCTCCCAGGCAGATGAGGAATAATGATCTCCAGTTTATTGTGAGCATAAGGCTAAGAAGAGGAGACTGTGAATCCAGAGTGCTTTGCAATGTGTGTGGAGTCCTTTGGAGAGTCTAGATGTAGCTATTCATTAGCAATCATCCCAAAGACAAGACCCGAGGATGCTTCACATGGCCTTAAGCTCTAGGTTTAGCAATTGCTGGTGAATATGTTTATCGTAGTCCCGTGACGTGTGGAACTTTGCGGACATCACCTCTGTCACACAGACAGTTAGAACCTGAAAGATTAAAGGGCTCTGCTTTAAAACGTGAGAAAGTTTTGCCTATCTGAATCAATAAGAATGCACACAGATGGTACATGTGAAGAGTACATGCATGTATATGCAGGTATACTCACACGTGTATATATACCATGAATCTAAAATGTGCATATTTTAGGTGGGTATACAGGTATGTATACATATGCTCATGCACACATATATGTACAGTATAATGATCAGTAGATACACAGTTATACTCCCAATCACACACGTAATACATGAAAATTCATTGAACAGATATGTTTGTGTGTATTATGTATAATATTCACATGAATATCTGAGTATGTGGTATATGTGAGGGTATGTAGTCATGTCTGTATGCATGCATGCACATATGAATGCAGGCTTGTGTGTGTATGTGTGTATGTGCATGTATGTATGTGTGTATATGTGCATGTATATGTATGTTCATGTGTATGTATGCGTGTACATATATGTTCATGTATATGCATGTGTGTATGTGCATATGTATGCATGTGCATGTGTGTATGTGCATGTTTATGTGTATATATGTATATATGTGTGCATGTATGTATGTATTCATATGTGTATATGTATGTGTGTATGTATGCATGTGTGCATGTGTATGTATGTATGCATATGTGTGTATGTTTGTGTATATGTATGTGTGTATGCATGTGTGTATATGTGTGTATGTGCATGTGTGTATGTGTGTATGTATATGTACATGTGTATGTATGCATATATGTGTGTATGCGTGTGCATTTATAAGTGTGTGCATGTGTATGTGTGTGTATGTATATGTATGTATACATGTGCATGTGTATGCATATGTGTATGCGTGTACATATATGTGTGTGTGTATATGTGTATGTATGTATATGTGTGTATGTATGTATGTATGTGTGAATGTATGTGTGCATGTATATGTATGAATATGTATGTTTGTATGTATGTATGTGTGTGTATGTATGTGTATGTGTGTATGTGCATGTCTGTATGTGTACATATATGTGCGTGTGTGTATATGTATGTGTATGTATGTATATGTGTGTATGTATATGTGTGTATATGTGTGCATGTATATGTATAAATATGTGTGTTTGTGTGTATGTATGTGTATGTGTGTATGTGCATGTGTGTATGTGTGTACATATGTGCATGTGTGTGTATGTATATGTGTGTATGTATATGTGTGTATATGTGTGCATGTATATGTATGAATGTGTTTGTGTATGTATGTGTATGTGTGTGTGTATGTTTGTGTGTGTATGTATATGTGTGTATGTATATGTGTGTATATGTGTGCATGTATATGTATGAATGTGTTTGTGTATGTGTGTGTATGTGTGTGTATATGTTTGTGTGTGTATGTATGTGTGTATGTGTGTGTGTATGTATGTGTGTGTTGTAGTCCGCCTGCATGGTTGCTGATAAATGACCATCACACAGCTTAAGGGAACAAGGAGTTTACTTTCTTACGACAGTCCGGTTACAGTTCTTAGTCCAGCTTGACAGGAGAGCACACACCAACACCAGGGCCGAGGGAACTGGCCACCATAACGGCTGAGAGATGGACAATCCTTACTTGCCAGACCAGCATGTCTGGCCTCAGGTGTCTTCCTCTATCCCTTTCCACCTTATTTTTTGAGGCTGGGTCTGTCACTTGGCAAGAGCAGCTGGCCAGCGAGTTCTAGGGATCCCCTGTCTCCACTGCACGGCGCTGGGGTCACAGGCACGTGCTGCCACGCCCTAGTGGGTGCTGGGTCTTCACCTTGTACGATAAGCACCTTATCAATGGGGCATCTCCCAGCCCCTAATCTCTGACTCTTCAGAGCAAGCTCGGTCTAGGATCCTGAGAGTTAGAAGGGACATGGAACTTCCTGATGGCTAAGGTGCTTGTGAAGGCTATGAGAGGACCAACGGTCACTAAGCTTCTAAGGCCACAAGGCTCCCTTCGTGACCGTAGCACAGACCTCTTTGTAGACTTTGCTGGGCCCAAGACCTTCAGTGTATCAAAAGTCACAGTGTCCAGCAAGGAGCCCAACACTCTCATCACGCAGCCTGCAAACGACGCTGTTTATTGATTGGTTGTGCGACCATTGAGTATCCAGTCGCCTTCCCTCTTTCCTTATGCCCAGTAGGCTGGCTCACAGCTGGCACGGAGCGCGAGCAGCTTGAACGTTTCACCAGGTTCAGGGAACAGGTAAGAACTGGTTCCCCAGCCGGGGGAAAAACACAACAAATATTTTGGACGGAGACGCGTGTGCGATGTCTTGCCGGAGCCTGCAGACGCTTCGGAAGCTCTCAGACGGCTCTTAATTAATTGCTGGAGCCAAACAGGCCAATCTTGGGGGCGCCCGTTGCTTTTCCTAATCTGATCCAGCCACACTTGGCAAGAGGGGGAGGATTTTGGCCCTGGAAAGATGGAACAGGCCGGGGCCTGAGAACGCGGTGGCTCAGTCCTGATGGTTGGGACAACATTTGGAATGGCCAACCGTCAGACCCTGCCTTTCAGGGAGAGGTAATTCCCCAGTGCCCTTCTGAAAACTTTTCTTAGCTCTCCAGACGGGAAAGGAGGGACCCCTAAACTGAATCCCAGCCCTGCCATTTCCTGGCCCTAAAATGGATACAGCAATATCACCCAGCAGGATTGTCAGAGGAAAGTCAAAGGACAGTGTGACAGGAGCAAGGTCCTGTCCCCAAGGTCTCCAGTGAGCAGGGCATGCTGGGGCCCCAAGGCCTCCAGTGAGCAGGGCATGCTGGGGCCCCAAGGCCTCCAGTCAGCAGGGCATGCTGGGGACCCAAGGCCTCCAGTCAGCAGGGCATGCTGGGGACCCAAGGTCGCCAGTGAGCAGGGCATGCTGGGGCCCCAAGGCTGCCAGTGAGCAGGGCATGCTGGGGCCCCAAAGGCCTCCAGTGAGCAGAGCATGGCTGGGGCCCCAAGGCCTCCAGTCAGCAGGGCATGCTGGGGCCCCAAGGCCTCCAGTGAGCAGAGCATGGTGGTGCCCCAAGGCCTCCAGTCAGCAGGGCACGCTGGCACCTCAGGGCAGTGCTGACTCTGGGCGCGGAGAAAGTCAAAGGCATCAAAGGTGGGCGTGCTTTCATAGGCTACTGATCCAGCCTGGGTACCAGGGGCTGCTTGAATCCAGGATCCTGAAGAATATAGACGGGATTACAGGATCAGGGAACATATCCCTAAGCTTGTATATATTAATAAATGCAGCTCCTGAAGAGTGTACGTAACCTTGCCCCTCCCTGTTCCCCAGAGACACCACCAGACAATCCACAACCAACCACATATCTTTCTCTCCATCCCTTCATCTTTTCAGTCTCAGACTCGAAGGTTTGGAGTAACCATATCACATGTATCAAGTCCCACCTTGAGCCCTTTCAAATGGTGACTTTTCATAATGAATAGAACATTTATTTTATGAGATGCCTGTTGACCTGGATGAATGACGGCAAACATCAAAGTGGCTGAGTCAGACCTTTTTTTCAATTCATGTGTGTGTGTGTGTGTGTGTGTGTGTGTAAGAAGTCACTGTGTGTCCTTGTGGAGAATTGTCATAGTTGGGCTCAGGTGTCAACTTGACAGTTGAGGGTTTGAGCTCCGGGCACATTTGTAGAGAATCAGTGGTTGAGTTAAGCCCAGAGCAAACCTGCAGATTGTCTAGCTGATGGGGAAGGCCCAGCCCATGGTGGGTGGGACTAGGCCCTGAACAAGTGAATAAAATACAGACATCTGGTTGAGACAGTCAGCATCCTTGTGTACACTTGGCTAGACATATTGGTCTGGCAATCAAGGATTGTCCTTCTCTCGGATGTTATGTGGTGATAGTGTGGCCAGTTCCCTCAGCCCTGGTGTTTGTGCGTGCTCTCCCATCAAGCTGTAACCAGTAATCATTAGAGAAAATAAACCCCTTGTTCCCTTAAGCCATTTGATGGTCATTATCAGCAACCATGCAGGCTGCCTGCAACAAGGATTGTGGATGACTTTGGGAATCATCCTGAATTGCTTCTACCTCCTTTTGGCTTTTCTCTTGGATTTTCCAGGCTCTGCCCACCAGGGTGCAGGCTGCCATTTTCCATCTGGCATTTTTATATGAGACCTGGGATCTGAACTTAGGACCTTCTTCTGCTGGCAAAACAGACATCTTAACCCCTTAAGCCAATCTCCCAACCCCGAGCCAGCCTTTTTAAATCAGATAATTACTGCAAGAGGAAAGTGTCTAGTGCGCGTAGAACCTGCTTGGACTGTTACAGAAATGGCTATGCCTTTTTAAGGAGTGAAAGAATGAGGTAGGAAGGGATCAGATGCTGCTCTGTAGGAAATTCTGAAGAGCTACCAGGAGTCAGTGTACACTGGATTAGGCCAGCTGTGTCTGTTAGGGGCGGCTAGGGAAGTCCGCTCTTCTCCTCCCACACGGCCTATCTTCAGGTGTTGGCTACAACAAAGAGTGAGTTGTTGGCAACCTTGGGCTTCCATAGCCAGGCATTCGAGGGGGTGGAGGACAGGATCATCCTTGATATGGCCGTGAACAGCTGGGAACGTGGTTAGTGTGTGTTCAAATCTGCAGGTCAAGGCTGAGATGTAGCTGGGCGAGGGTTTGCATTTTCCTTTCAACCCCATGTGGCAGTAGAACTCCCATGATCAAATCCGTGTGCCTTTCCCTGGACTGGACTGGGTTGGGACGCTGGCATGGGTGTGTTGCCAGCGTCTCGTGGCAAAGGGAGGGGTGTGCAGAGAGTTTGTTTGCTGGTCTCAGGAAGGTAAACCTTCCCAGTGTGACAAAGTCAAGCTCTAACCTCTGCTGGTGCACAAAATCCCTGAGCATTTAACAACTGGTAACTAGCATGAGATTGATGCCAAGCTCCCCTCTGGGGTGGGAGTCCTTCAGGCAAGTCCTGCTTTCCTCTCTTCAGTTTTCACTCCCGGGTTTGGGCAGACCTTACCCAGACTCCAGGGAAAGGGAAGGCTAGCTCGGGGCCTTTGGGGCGGGCCAGCTCAGGGTGTGTGTGACTGAGCTGCGTTCTTTGGAAAGTACTCCTTCCTTATAAATTAAAAACCTTGGCCTCTGCCCTTGGGAGGCAGTGCCCATGTAGTAATTCCAATACTTAATAGGCTAAAGCTAGAGGATCACTAGTTCACAGCCAGCCTGGGCAGCCTAGGGAGGCCCCAAGTCTAAAATCCAAACCACAATAAACTCTTGCAACCTTCCCACCCCCCCTAAAAAAATATCCAAAGCACATAAAACAAAGCAAACAAACTATAAGCAAACAAACAACGAGAAGACACGTGACCTCTTGGTTTTGCTGTAATAGAATATCAGCGTTCTAAAGAAAAGAGGTTTATTTGGTTCATGATTCCGGTGGCTGTCAAGGGAGTCCGGCAGAGTGCCGCATTCAGCTGGAATCTCCCGACTGCCCCGTGACACAGCAAAGCAGGAGAAGGAAAATGGCCGCCTGCAGAAGGGACCAGATAGGAGATGAACGAGCTCTCATGAAAACATCCTGAAGGCTGGGGTGGGGTGTCCCTTTGACTGGATCACCTTCTTTTAGACCCCGCCTGTCACTAATTCTCACACCTCCACACCCCTACATGGGGGGTGTGGGACAAGCGTGGGCCCACGCGTCTAGCACGGGAACGACAGGGGACAGATGGAATGCAAACCGAGCAGCCTGCACAAGTCTTGACGTGAGACCTAGAGGTTCACCTGGAAACTGCAGTGGTGAACTCGACTCTGCCTGCTCTATTCTACGGCCTGGCTACCCTCTCCCACGAAGAAGCCCACCATGCAGGAAGCAAGGAAGAGCGCTGCCCTCGCCCTGCCGTGGTTGAGTCCACTACGGGTCTGCGGCGGCTGCCACTGCTGCTCTTGTCTGACTCAGAGCCCGGTCTCTCTTCGGCCCTCCAGCATGACTGAGGTTCGGGGACTCTTCAGGAATCCTTTGCTTTTCAGGGTCTTCGACAACCGACTGGGACCCTTGTGAGACCCGGCAGGGATCCTTCAGCCTTTAATAGCACGCTGGGATTGCCGGGTTATTTATCTCAAGAACCGAGCAGCTACCAGCAGCTACTGTCGACTACTGTGATTTTTATCTTGTAAGTTAATCTAATAAATTCACACACATACACCCTCCCACACGCATGCATGCATCCGTTCTATCAGTTATGCTCCTCTAGAGAACCTTGACTAATACAGAAATGTTATATGACCCTAAGTATCTAGGTATACAAAATAGATGTGTAAATAAATCATAGAGAAATTTATTTTCAAACATTTCTTTGGTGTGCATGTAATTTTACCACTGATTAAAGGAAAAGCAATTTGCCTACTAATGAGGTAGGTGGGCTGGTTTGCCTATCACAGCTTTGATACTCACATGTTGGTAGGAAAATATCAAAAGTTTTTGTTTTCTGATATTAAGCCATTACATTTTATGAGAGCAGAAAACCTTACGTGTACAGTCAAACCAATTCAATTCATAGCACATGATGGTTTCCAATCTGGGTCAAGATGATTCAGGCAGCCTTTGCTGGTGTTACGTGGCATCGTGGCATATAGAATACATATGCTGCATGTTCAAAGCCAGGTGACAGTAGTCACATGACACCAAACAGGCAGCTGCTGTCAGAAACCCCTTAGTGCATGTCTGATTTTGAATTGATGTTTTTCCACATTCACGCATGTGTGTTTGTATGCAAACTTGCATGCATGTAGCACACATGTACACACGCATGCATGTGGAGGTCAAAGGCTAATATTGTGATTCATCCTTGATGGTTCTTTCCCCTGATTCTTTTGAGACAGGGTCTCTGATCAAACCCTGAGCTCTGTAATAGGGCAGGTCTGGCGAGCCGCCTTGCCACAGAGGTTCCCAGGCTCTGACTTCTGGGGCTGGAATTGCAAGTGGGTCACAACATCCATCTGGGATTTTACGTGGGATCTGGGGAGCCAAACTCAGGTCCTTTTGTTTGTGAAGCAAGTGGTTAAACCACTGAGTCATCTCAGCCCATGATTTTTGAATTAATTTTCGATCATTATGTGTTCAGAATCCTCTTTACTATTGCTTTATTATTTATTTATTCATTCATTCATTCATTCATTCATTCTTTCATTCATTCATTTTTGCAATCCCACATGGGATCGTGGCCCATAGTTGAAGAAGCTTTGGTTTATTTGATGGTACAAGTCGGAAGACTTAACAGCAGCTCTAGCTTGCTGTGCTTGGATTCGTTCACTTACACATTATTTACTGATTCATCAGCTCACCCAAGAACTACCGGATGTGGATAGTATGCAGATCAAAAGGTGGGCTCTGAAAAGAGATTATTTGGGTGGGAACCCACTCTACCATTTATTAGACGGGTGACCACGAGTGACACAGTCACACCATCTCAAAGGTAATAGGACAATAATAACAATGTCATACGGGCATTTTGAAGATTAAGTGAGAATCCATGTGGATGGCTTTCTGAAGAGCTAGTGACAGTTTGCACTTCACATGCTTCCCGTTCGTTATCATGAGCACTGGTGGTGGCCGCTGGTGTCAGTGCTTCTGAAATTTATCGGGGTGTGGCTAAATGGGATTGGACATTTGCACCAAGGAAGTTCTATTACTGCCTCTCTTCTGCAGCTTATGGTCTCTGCTACCAAAAGGCTACACGTGACCCTTTCAAGAAAACCATCTAGCCGGCTGGAAGACTGGTGAGACTGTGGGCCTTCATGTGGGTGGCGTCCATTCCCCCTAACCCGGAAAATGGAGCCCTCGCCTCCAATCTGTCTCTGTCCTTGGGCTGCCTCAATCCATGGCTGGGCTGAGTCCTAGAGTGACTTGTGCCTGCCTGATGGATGACCAGCTGACTCACCTGCAGCTGCCCGTGCTGGCTTAGATAAGCCCAGACACCCCTCCATGGGTCGGGCTCCATGAGGCAGGTGACTCACCCTGGGCTGGGGGTAGTGGCGGCAGGGCGCGGGGGGGGGGGGGGGGGTAACTGGAAAGGAAGGAAGGAAGAGACACAAGGAGCAGCAGTTATTTTCAGACACTAAGTGAGGCATTTCCCGTCCTGTCTGCTTCACTCCTTGTAATAACCGCAGGAGACAGGTGTCATTAGTCCCGTTCGTAGGTTAAGAAGGTGGTATTTAAAGAGCCAGGAGTGACCATGTCTAAGTTCACACAGGTGATTCACGCAAGATATGGACTCCCTTTAGCCCCAGAGTTTATCTTACTGCAAAGTCTGCGTTCCATCGGGCGTCCTCCGCTATATCATGTGACTCTAAAAGCAGTGGGAAAAAGCAGAGTCCTGTTCTCAAGCCCCACCGAAGGGGATGAACGAGCCCCCTGCCCCGAGGTCCAAGGCAGACACGTTCAGGGGCTCAGCCACCCTGCAGTGTTTTGTCATTGGCCGACCTGGTGTTGTCGTGGGTACTGTCTAGAAAGAGTCTTTCCTTATTCGAGGATGTCTGCCAGGTCCAGTGGGGATCCTCTCCCTCTACAGCAAGGAAAAGCAGGAACGCGCCTTGATTGTGACATGCTAAGCAGTTTTCGATTTCACTCCTCAAGCCGGGTTACAAGGCCTGGGGTATCTCAGGGTCCTCTTGGGATTCCAGTGTCTATAAAGATTCTGTCTCACTTTAGCATGGAAGGATACCTAAGTACAGGAAACAGAGGTTATAACATGGGCATACTATGCATGCTTCTGGATGTTTCTAGGGTCTTTAGTCTGACACGGGTATATCCCTGGTCCCTCTTGTTCCAAGGCCTTTCGTGTTTTAAGCTGAGCAGCTTCTGATTCCAGTGCGTGGAACAGTCCTTGGGGGGCTGGTGTTAACCTCACAGTGAAGGACCAAAGAAACAGGAAAGATGTCCCTGAAGACGCAGCAGCAATGACCACAGTAATGACACTTTCTCTTCCTTCCACTCAAGTTTTTCTGGTGGGGTCCCCAGTCAACTGGACCACTGTCATATACGAACAAACCCTCCTCCTGAATTCCTCAGTCCATGTGACAGAGGGCTTTGATAATACGGCCACAGGCACACCCAGAAGCGGGCGAACATGAATTTTGTAGGTGTTTCTAAACCCAGCCGAGCTGACAGACATTATTAGCCGTCCTGCTACCACTTCACACTCCTGCCTGCTTCCTCCTTTTCGGAGAGTTCCAGCCACTCCCGTGATCTCAGCAAGCACAGATCCACCTGCTGTTTTGAGCTTTGTTCAGATGGAATGCAGCAGTACAAGATCTAGCTTCCTGCAATAGCATGGGTAGCTTTGAAAAAGATGGTGATTATTATTATTATTATTAGTGTGTGTGTGTATCAGAGGGCACTGTGTGTCCCTATGCAGGTTCAAGGGTAACTTCAGGAATCAACCTGAGTTGCTTCTACCCCCCCCTCGCTTTGCTGCTGGGATTTCCCAGGCTCTGCCCACCAGGGCCTGAAGTATATAGGCTGCCACCATTTCTACCTGGCATCTTTATGTGGGACCTGGGATCCAAATTCAGGTCCTTCTGCTTGTGAGGCAGAGTCTTAACCCCTGAGTCATCTCTTCAACGCAAGATAGCATTTATGAGGTAATTTTGTTGCTACAATAGAAGTTTATTAACTTTCAGTGTAGTTCAAAATCTTTATTGCATAAACACACTACAGTTCATACTGTTCTGATACATTGAGTTTCTAGTTGCCAAACATTTGGAAGTTTTCTACCTTTTAGTTGTTTGTTTCTAATGTAATACCACAAAGATCCAAGAACATGCTTGGTATGATTTCAGTCCTATGAAATGTTTTCATGGTTGCTTTGTAAATCCATAGACAGTCGATCTGTGGTCTGCATTCTGTGCCACTTGGAAAGAATATGTGTTCTATAGTCATTGCTTGCTGGAGTGGATCTGTGTCAAGTGGGCCAAGTTTATTACTTGGTTTTTTTCAAATATCCCACATCCTTCCTGGCATTCATTTTCCTATAATCTCATTGGTTGTCAGCACTTTGGGTCGTGTTATCAACGGCATATCAGTTTAGGATTATAATGCTTTCTTAGCAGTTAACCCTTTCATCCCCAAATATTACTATCATTATAAATAAAACTTGCAGTGCTTCTTGCCTTCAATATTAACACCTATGCAGCGCTCCCTTTGGGTTATCATCTACACTTCCTCCTCCCTGTAGAACAATTTTGCGGCATATTAACATTTTTTTCTCTGTATCTCAATTCTCGCAAAGCATTGTTGGTGTTTCACACCTTTGTGTCTTCCCCATCACCCCTGGTTCTTCGTGACTCCCCACGTCACATATTTCACAGGACATCATGTTCCTTCTCCTCAACGGATCGCTTACATGGCAGCTGTCCATTGGCGCTGTTCTGATGACCGAGTCAGTCTGAAACCACCTTTATTCTGCATTCATTTAAAAGTGCAGTTTGGGAGACTGGAGAGATGACTCAGGAATTAAAGCTTTGGTCTTGAAAGCAAAAGGACCTGGGTTCAGATCCCCAGATCCCATGTAAAAATGCCAGGCAGACATGCGACTGGCTGTAATTTAGGCCCTAGAGGATGGAGCCTGGAAAACCTCAGAACAAAGTAATAAAGTGGTAGAGTAATACAAGGTGATTCCTGATGTCACCGTTGCAGCTCCATAGACACGTAACTCAAGTGCCCTCCTGTACACACACACACACACACACACACACACACACACTCATACAGACCCACTATATACACACACAGACACAGAGATAGGTAAACACATTGAGTGTACACACACACATACACATACACTGCATAAACATACATACGGAGTCACTGTATATATGCACGTACACAGATACATGCATGTGCGTGCACACACACACACACACACACACACACACTTTTTGAAGGTTTTAGAGATGGTTCTCTGCATGTTACTCTGAATCATACTGTGACATCACTCCCAGAGGTAGATATCTTTTACAATCTGGTTTTCACATACCAAAGGTACAATTCTACCCTGCTTCAGAATAGGCTGCCTGCTATATGCCTGAGAATCAGGTCTATGAAAACTTTTTTTTCCCTCAAGAAATATTTTAATGAATTTATTCTTATTAATAATTTTTATACAAATTTGATAGGTACCCCATTCTCCTCCCTCCCTCCACTCTCCCTGTATCCCTTTGCTCCCTCCCTCCTATTCCCCTTCCTTTCCCCCCTCCCTTTCTCCCAATGCCCCCTCCCCCTCCATTCCTGGAGCATCCTTTAGTGTGCACATCAAACTTCCCTCTGGGTCCTCCTCTCTGATAGAGTAAGTCTACGGAAGCTTAAATCATGCTTGTGACATCAGAAGATGCGTAAGCTGAGCATCTCAGGCTTTTGGTCCCTTACTGCCTGAATTCTCTGAAAGTTGCTTTTTAGTATTATGTGCTTATCCATTCATTTACTTGTTTGTTTGAGACAGGGCCTCACTCTGTAGTTCTGGCTGGCTTTGAACTCACGACCTTTTGCTTCTGCTTTCTGAGTGCTAGGATTACACTGGTATGTCACCACCCCTGGTCCAAATGGTGAATTTAAAGTATTGTCCAATAAAACAAATTAAAAACCTTCCCATTAAACGTTAGGCGGTGCAGGTTGGTCCCCGTGCTATGCATAACTGTGGAGTCCTTATTCGTGCTTTGAGTTCTGGGGGCACCTCTGGAAGTGGGGATCTGTGAGCGTTTGCCTTGTCCTGACTTTGGACGTTCTCCTTGGTCAGTGTGACCAGACAGTGTTGGGTGAGAACTCCGGCATCTCCTGAGTCACCGAGATTCCGGTGGGGCCTGTGCCTTTCAAGCTCAGCTCCATTAAAGGGAGAATCTGAGTCACTGACTGTGTTGGAAATGGAGTTGGAGCCTCCATTCGAGGCCTTACTGCCACAACCCAGGACTCGATGCAACCACAGAGAGGAAGGGCCGAAGGGGTCGTGCGGCGAGAACCGCAGCTCAATGGTAAAGACCGTCTGTCTTAAACCAACCAGTGACAACCCCAAGAGCGAACACGACTCTTTGATCTTTAAAAGGCTCATAAACAGGGGCAATGTACTTGCAGACCTATATTTATGCATTTAAGCATTAGGAGAACATCCAGCCGTGTCTCAGGACTGCAGGAGTTTGCAGTTTAGAGAAAAAGAGGCCAGGGAGGAGAGAGATTACATCAACCTTTTACAGCACGAAGCGGGCTTGCTTTCCTCCTGTTTCTCAATGAAGCCGGATCCTGCAAGGGCTGCTTTTTTATATGGCACTTGAACTAATCGCTGTCCAGATGGAAGATGTTTGTGAAGAGAGAAAGAGACAAAAGAAAGTTTTGTTTCTGAACTACATTTGTGGTCGATGCCGTTTTTTGTTTATTTCCGTGAGGGGGCTCCAAATATCTCCTGCCCCTCTGTGCCACCCACATGCACACATCCTCCTTTTTGTGTTCTGAGGTTATTAACCACATCTGCTCAGTTAATCTATGGACAGAATGCCTGTAGTTGCTTTTTCATGAAGCAACCAGAACAGGCTTGTAAATAACTGTGGGGACTCTGAGGGCAGCTGTTGTACGGGACAGTAGAAGGCAGTCAAATAACTTGGTGACTCACAGTCATGAAGGCTTTCATTCTTTTTTAAAAACTTAACTTTATTATTGCAAGGAAAAATTTGAACTAAGAGTAAACATCACCAAACAAAATTCCCAAACCATAAACAAAAATGCAAAAAACCCAACAATAACTTTCATTCTTAAGAGCATGTGGCCGTGGTGCTTTCTTCTGAGACAAATGATTGGGTTCTTGAAAGAAGTAGATTCATTTTGTATATAAGATCTCCAGATATAGGAACCCCGGGGCGCAGCTCTCTTACCTGGTTCCCATGGAGACCACAGGGATGTGCTGATCACATGACAGGTCGGCTTTGGAGGCTCCAAAGGAATTGTGAACCAAGCAAACTAATAGATTGAAGCGTGAGTTCTGGCCTGGAGACATAGCTCAGGGGTTAAGCCTCTGCCTCCAAAGCAGAAGGACCTGAGTTCAGGTCCCCAGATCCCATGTAAAACTGCCAAGTGGGTACAGTTGATGTTCTGCACTTCTCACCCTAGAAGGCAGAATTTGGGAAATCCAGAGCAAAGGAAAAAGGAGGTAGAACAATCCAGAATGAGTCCCAAAGCCATCCTTAGGCCTCGACAGGCATACATAGTGCTTTCTTCTTTACCCACACACACTCGCACGCTTGCATGCAGAAAAAAAGAAAAATGACTTTTTATCTCAATAGCACTCCACCTGAACCAAGCTCTATGAATTGTGATAATAATCATAAATGCAGATATTTGCCACATAAATTAGTTGAACTACAAATCAAATCCTCAATGAATTCTCCTTTGTCCTAGCAAATGTAGTCCAGTGCAGTGATCCGTTTCCACTATTATCATTACAAAATATCATTGTAAAAATACTTTATAGAAAGAAAAGAAAGCTGGAAGCTGAAGGCCCGAGGCGGGGCGTTCCCATTGGGTTGGTCTCCAGCCAGGGGACCTTGACTGTGTCCCACCATGAAGGACTTGTGAGAGGAAGAGATCACAAAGTGACAGGAAGTCAGAGTGAGTCCAGATGGGGTCCTGTCTTTTGATAGACCTGAAGGTTCTGTGACATCTATGGTCATTCTTTCCAAGGCAGCCCCACCTTCCAAGACCTCCTTACTTCCTTCTGGTGCCTCCTCTAAAGGATACATCTCCTCTCCGTACCACCATACTGGATTGGCAATTAGCTTCAGTGGTCAATTGGCATTTTAGATATGAACCTGTGGGCACACCTATGAGACATTATGTAGTCAGGCAGACCTTTGAGTAAGCCGGGGGAGATGGTCTTTATTGCATGACCGATGTGGGGAAACCCAAGCTCTAGAGGGTGGACCATTCCCTGGACAAGATAGAGGGAGAGAGATAGTTAGCACGTTGGCATACTGGCAAACTAGAAAGCAGTATTGGTCCTCGTGCCTTCTGTTCTTGCTGTGGAGATGGTGTAGTTGGTACCCTGGGTACTTCTGGCAACTCGCCTGCCATAGCAGACTGCAATCTGACACTGTAAACTGAGATAGAAATCCTTTTGTTCCCTACATTGTTTGGGTCAAATGTTCCTTGCAGCGATAGATGTATGAGGCTATGACACAGGGAGACATAATTCAACCTTTAAAGCGTACCCTAAAGAGCACTGTGGCTTTTTAATCATTACCTTCATTCATATCAACACATATATGTGTGCACATTAAACATACATTATTTAGTGTGACTTATTTTTAAGCTTCATAAAAGCAAAACCAGTCTCCTTACTCTGTTTTCCCCCATAATTTATCTTGCTGCCTACAATTGTGAGGCGTGTGCTGTCATCTCTGCGCGACTGTCTCATTGTCAAGATGCAGCACAACTTATTCATCCGTTCTTCTACTGCATACATTGGGGTTGATTCCAGCATTTTCTCTCACAGTGAGAAATGCTACCTGAACACATCTGGTGTGTGTGTGTGTGTGTGTGTGTGTGTGTGTGTGTGTGTGTGTGTGTGAATGGGGTTTGTTTCTGGCAAAATTGTGTTCATTTTTCAAGAGCGGTACAGCTGGTTGGCCACAGTTACCTAGATCTCTACCTAATGACAGCGTCGGAGTTGTGGTTGCTCCTCATTTTTTTTCCATTGTGCTTCTTTTTGATTTTCATTATTTATGGCAGTCATTGTCCTAGTTTCCTATCCCCTTGCTGTAATGAATATATGGCTCAAACAATTTAGGGGGACAGAGGGATTTTTCATCATCCTCTCGGTTCTAGGTGACAGTTGATCGTCATAGCAGGAGTGTGATCCTAGCATGAGAAGCTGAGGGAACTGGTCACATCCACAGGAAGTACAGGAGAGACCAAGGGACCAGCCAAACTTCCATCCGGTCTGAAAAATTCCCACCAGGTCTCCCTCCATTCTAAGTGCATGTCCAGGGGTCTTGCTCACTGTGGCTTTGGTCTTCACCTGTCAATTAGATCATTGCCTGCAAGCTTGACCAGAGACCTGCCTTAACTGAACAATTCTTTGCAGGTGTGCCTAAAGGCTCCCCCAATGTCAAGTTGACATATGAAACTAACGACCATGGTTTTCCATAAAATCAAAAATCTGATGACTGTTCATTTTTTTTTGAAGTCAGGATCTCCTAGATAGAGTGAGTAGTGAAAAAGAATGAAGGGTAGGCATGAGAAAGAATGCCCAAACCCATACAGCTGGGTGAGTGTGGAGGAGCCGTAGCATCGGGAATGGATGGCAGACATAGGGTCTTTTGACAAAGTTCTATTTGGTTGCAGACTACAGTGTAGAGATTGGGGTGGACTAGCAGTGAAGGGGTGGAGGTATCTTATGGTGGTTTCTGGAACTACCTTACTGTGAGTCACAGGACACCTGGAAAAGTTCAAAGGAAACTGGAAGGAATCAACACGCAAGAGAAGAGAGACTACATTTTGCCCCCATCAAAGCTTCCTGGACATGCCTGATGCATGGACCATTTAGGACGAGGGTGGTCTATAATGTTGGAGACCCACATACACATTTATATAAGAACTCTGGGTTTAACCAGATGAACTAGATGGGTTGCTAGGGCCGAGAAGAGCAATGACATGGGACAAGAGGAGGCTCTTTCTAATTCAGGCCCTCTTTCTTCCCTGGGGATTCGGTGTTCTTGCCCTAACTGTCACTTCTTCACTGTAGGGACAGGACTGGGGACAAGACGAAGGGCAAAGAGCAAAGCATGCGCGCCAAACTCTCATCTCGGGAGGATTCTTGGAAGCCGCCACACCCCAGTGTTTAACTGACATTGACCAGAGACTTGTCCTGTGAGGCCCAGGCTGTAAGGAAGCTTCCAGGCAGTTGCTGCACCCAAGGGCGGGGGTCGGCTACAGAAAGCAGATCTCGGGGTGATCAACTAGCAACTGTGGTCTCTCCGAAATTCATCTGTGGAAGGGAGGAATGGACAGAATTTTTAGCTATACAAATCCTGTTGCTTTTTAACTTTCCGGAAGCAGAACATTCCGTTGGATGATGGGGATCAAGGCACGCACAGGTTTTGTGAAATCGTTCCTCCCTTTCTGAGTGTCAGTCCATGTGACGAGAAGATGAAGCCGGCCTTTGGGTCACTGCTGCGGTCTGGGTCTCCCTGAGCAGTAAGGCCAAGGGAAGAGCGAAGCCATGCCCTGTCAGCGTGGAGAGCAGGGCATTGCACCTGCAGGCTGGGCCCTCTGAAGCAAGCTTTGCAAAGAGTCAGCGCTAGATCGCTGCGATCGTGTCAGACGGTGGAGTCCTGCGTTGAGCCCAGCCCCTCATGCGTGACCCTCAGCTGGTCTTCCTCCCGAGGAATGCCACCGACTCCTTCCAGCTCTAGTACTTTCTACTGGACGGATGAACTCTCCAGAGTTGATCTGGACAAACTAGCAGTGCATGCTGGTTTCAGTTTCTCCTTCCCTGTGCTTGGGGTTGTTAACAAGCCCATCTCTCCCCACATTTCCATCTTAAGCAATGGTCACTTTATTATCCTCCAGGATAATAGAACTGTTGTTTCTCGTATGCTTAGCCAATCTGTCAGCTTAGCTACTCTACTTTTAGAGTGGATTCAGAACCAGCACTTCTTTCCTCTTCCTCCTCCCCATCTTATTTATTTATTTATTTATTTATTTATTTATTTATTATTATTATTTCTGCTCATACAAACTTAATAGGTAGACCGGTTCCCTCTCTCCCTCCTCCTCCCCCTGACCCCCCGCTCCCTCTTCCCTCACCCCTCCCTCCCCATCCCCCAGTGCCTCCCGCCCCAATTCCCAGAGACTCCTTTAATGTGCATCCCTGACTCTCCTCTGGGCCCTCCTCTCCGATGACTTACAAGGACCCAGTGGCATTTCTCTGAACCCTTTCCTGTGTTCCCCTTAAGCATAGGAACACACTGTGGCTACCAATCCCTTGCCTCCAAGGATCTTGGTGCCTTTAGCAGATGCTAGACTTTGTGAGGTCAATAGTGTGTTGGACATTGCGCAGGGCATGCAAAGTCCCGTTATGATTGCTTCGGCCCCTCCTCCCCATCTTCTTCCTCCTCCTTGTCTTCTGCAGCTACCATTCCCCTGAGTTCTCCATGGCATGTTGGGAGCTGAAACCCAGTCTTGCTCCATTCACTGTGTGCTCTGCTCTGAGGCCAGGTCCCTCTGAAACGTCAGACACACGTATCAGTTATACCAAGATGCCCCATGGATGCCATGTTAACCCATGGCATCCTCTGCTCAGAAACCTTTGCACAGCAGAAAAATCAAAATCCTGAGAGGACAGCTCTTCACAGCTTTAGTTTCTGTTCCCTTCAGCCACACCAACCTTAAGCAAGCACCTGTCTTGGGTCCTGTGTACTCCCGACTTTTCTTCCTAAAGTGCCTTACTCCCTCACAACGAGGGCAGTGTGTCCCAGCACCCCTTACCTTGCACACCCTGTTTCTCTTCCCTTCCACAACCATAGACAGCCAGTGTGAGTTGAAACCATGCTTTTTGGAAATCCACTCCAGGTACTCAGCGTGAGCGTGACTTTGTTCGGAAATAAGATCTCTGCAGAAAGAAGGACTTTAAGTTGAGGTCATACTTAGGTTTGCTTCCCCCGACAGCTGGTGGTGTCAGGATGAGGGCTAAGAAACGAAGAGGCGGAGCCTTGGGGGACAAGTTGCTGAAGAAGGAGCCGGAGGTTGGAGCGAGGAGCCAGGAACAGCGTCTCAGTCCATTTGTGCTATTATAGGAAAGTTCTCACGACTAGGTAATTTACAGATGAGGTGAATTTACTTGCACAGGTTTCTAGGGCCTGAGAAGCTGCAAGTCAAGGAGCTATCAGGCTTGGCATCCAGTTGTTGGATGTGCCCCAGATGGGTCCCAACTTCTTAGATGGTACCTTGGTGGAGGAGAGGTGTGTACCCCCCAGAGAGAAGGAGACCGAGATGAAAAGGGCCCTCAGACCTCACTGGCTCTCATCATCCCTTTTGTATAAGGTGGAGTGGAGAGAGAGAGACAGACAGACCGACAGACAGAGAGACAGAGAGAGAGAGAGAGAGAGATCTGCAGCAAGTCTTCCTCACATCCATCAGAAACAATCCCCCCCCCCGGAGGACCCTGAGCTTAGATTCCTGTCTCCATAAAAAGCAGACCCTGTTGTTCAGGTCACCTGATTCATGGTACTTTGTCACATCTCTCTCGGAAGTGCACATTCCACCTGGCAGGCAGTGTCTTGCCTCCCAATTATCCGCCTCGCCGTTAGGAGGGTGTGGGTTTTGTGGTGTCCCCTGCCGTGTCTCCTGTGGCTGCTGGCATGGTGCAGACACCACAAATACTTCCTGGATCAAAGTGTATTCCGACGTATGTGGGGCTCTCAGGACTGAAGGCAGCCATTTCAGGCTGCAGCCTCCGTCTCTGCCATCTGCAGCTTGACCAACCAAGCTGTAGGGATGGGACTAGGGAGAAGGTGAAGGGCAAAGAGCCAAACACGACACCAGACTCTCATCTCAGGAGGATTCTTGGAAGCCACCACACCTCAGTGCGACCGGCCCCTCAGTGACAGAGATTCTCACCTCAGTTGTCATAGAGAAGCTCATTTAGATGCCTAGATGTGGGCAAGTCAAGCCTTCCTGGGGTGGAGGGGGTCCAATTAAGTCCCCCCCACTAGAGACGTGGCTCTTGTCTCTGGAACTAACACTGGAGCATGAGACACCATAGAGAACGGTCTGTGACTTACTCAAACTGGAATCTCCAGTGATGTGCAGAGAGACAGAGAAAATGCTCGGCAGACAGCTGCTGTTTTAGTGTCCTTCCCTGTTGCCACGACAAAGTCAACGGGTCAGCTGAAGACGGAAAAGGTCTAGTCCAGCTCCCTAATGGCAGGTGACATTCCAACACGCCAGGGAGGTCACAACAGCAGGAACTTGAGAGAATGGTCACAAAGCAGCCAGCCACCTGCAAGCGTGTGCAAGCCTCTCTCCTTGCTGGAGCTCCTCTGATATTCCAGACCCGAAACCCACGGAACGCTGCCAGTCAGCGTTTAGGCTGGGTCTTCAGAGCAGTTAACGCAGTCAAGACGGCCCCTCCCGAGGCCGACCCAGAGTCCGATCATAGTTTAGAGAATCCCCCTGAGGTTGTCCAGAGTCCCGCCTCCTAAGTGTCAAGTCGACAATACCATCCACCACAGCTGCTGGGCGCATTGGTGGCAGCTTCCACTTTCTGAGTCCTCATCATATATAGGTGGCTCTGTCAACAAGCCCAATGGTTTCCATACATGCGTCAACCTCGCACAGGCGTGTCCCAGGCTGGCTCACTTCTGAAGGGTCCCGTTGACAGCAGCGGCAACGGACACACGTGACTGACTCTTCATCAAAGTGATGCATCACGGGAACTCAGAGGGGACTTTTGCCGATGGTCAGATATGAGTGTAGGAAACAAGGTAGGTGCCCAGCACCTTGGAATAACCTTTGCTTTTCTCAACAAGTCTCATGGTTCTTTTCCTCCTTTCAACAGATTTATCCTAGGAATTATAATTAAGTTTAACATGGGCGTTCAGGGCATGCGGAGTGCACACTGAAGCATGAGGGGAGGTGCTTGCTGATGAAGTCAAGCCTTTTGAGATAAAACGCTTCTGATTCAGCAGCTTGCTGGTCTCTCCTGCGCTGGGGGGGGGGGAGGAGTAGGGGGTGTGTGCTCAGATCACAGCCTTTCCCATGGGACTTTTCTTCTGGGAAATAAAATAGGCGATGGACATGATGCTCAGATACATCAGCCGAATGGTACGTGCTGGACTCATTTCACGCAAGGGAACGGTGGTTCAGGGGCAAAGCGCGGGTCAGTGCCAAAGCCGAGACAGGACACAGGAGTGCCACATAACTAGGGTCTCCGGGGCTTGCTGCAATCTGCCTTTGTCAGCTATTGAAGAAGTCCCACCTCATCAGTGCCTTCATCCTCATGAGCTGTTCTTCCTGTCTGTGTGCTTTTTGGTCCACACATCTCCATTTTTTAAAAATTTATTCTTTCCATGGTTCATATATGAATATAGTGAATTTATGATATCTTCACACCTTAACCCCCAGTCCTATCTCCCCTCCTCTTCCCATTACATTAAAAACCATCTTCTCCCTTGCCAGCCTCCCTCCTATTTTCAAGTCTTTTCCACACGTGTGGCCTGCTGGGTTTCCTCTGGGTTGCCTTTGATGGCATATGCCCCAGCACTTGCTGGACCATGAATCATATATCAGGGGGTAGGACACGGAGGAAAGCGTCTTCTATTCCCTCGCGTCAGTATTAACCTCATCGGTCCCTCAGGGAGGCATCAGATACCGATCGTGGTGGAGTAGACAGCCGCCCTCATCTTCATCATGTGCGCAACAACCTCATTTCCAAATCAGGTCACACTCCGAGGCATCGGGAGTTTTGGGGAGAACGCACTTGGAGCCGAGACAGCCATTTCTAGCAAACGAGGGGCCTAAGCAGGGGTGTGTGTGGGCATCTGTTTCTGAGGGCGCAGTGCTGCCCTGCACTGCGGCGGAGAGATGGCGGCCCGGAACTGGACAGCCACGTGCAACCACGACTTAGAGTGAAGCTGCGGGCTTTTGCAGGATTTAGAATCCAGAATTGTATCCCAATGTCATTTTAATCTAGAGCATTCCGTGGCTCGGATGACCTTGGTCTTCCCAGTCAGAAGCTTTAAGCAGCTGACCTAAGGCATGTGCACTTGAGTACACACGTGTGTATGTGTGTACTTTATGACGTGCCTGCTATTTCTTTCTTCCCTTGATTGGATTATGTGTTTCTTCATGTTTTTCTCATGTTTTCATCCTCCACTCTCATGTTCCATCCCTCGGTGCGTGTGCAAAGATCTTCATGCTTGCACGCAACCTTGGCACATCCCCATGCCCCGCTTCTCTTTACACTGTATTTCTCTCTCCCTCTTCACCATAGTGACCCCGTCCGCATTTCTGAAAGCAAATGGTTCCTACTAAATTCTTTCTCAGGTCAAGTTTCATGAAAAGCTTTTTTTTTCTTTTTACATGCTCTATGATTTTCCCACGCTACACTTGGATTGTTTTTTTTCTCCCTGTGAAATGGCCTGCTAATTAATTTGTGGGACTTATGCAGAACAGACAAGCCAGGTCCCTTACTAAGAAGTCACGAATAATCTTGTGTTGGTAACAGATCAACAAGGGAAGTGTGGGGTTGTCCCGGGGTTCGGTCCTCACCAGGGGCCTTTTCAGTCTGTCCAATGCCTGGATGGTGTGTACTCTCAGTTCTTTGGTGCAGACATTGAATGAACAAACAAATCAATCTGAGAGTAAACCTTATGAAAGTCAGCCACTCTGCAGGGGAGGCGCCCCGGCTTGTAATTGCCTCCAGAAGCGCTCTCAGAGTCGCTGAGAGGAAGCTGCGGCTGCGTGCGGTTATTTGTAACAGTAAATAAGCCTGCTTGGTGTGCAGGGGAGACTTCTCATCTTCAAAACACTCTTGGAGCATTAATTAATCCTTACAACAGCATCAATGAGGTTGAAACTAAAAAGAGAATCTGAAGCATGCACAGTTTAATTGCCAACATTAAAATTTGGCAGCCAGCTAACAATCCTTCTACCGGAGCCGCCAACACATTCCACTCTATGTCCTCTCCCTCCAGGGTGTGTGTGTAGGGGCAGCACGGGGAGGGAAGGGGGGAGACCTTGGGGATTAGTCCTAATAGACCAGTCAGGGAGAAGTCAGAGTTATTCTATGAGAAACCTTAAGAGCATACGTGTGTGTATGCGTGTGTGTATGTGTGTGCGTGTGCGTGTGCGTGTGCGTGTGTGTGTGTGCGTGTGTGTGTGTGTGTGTGTGTGTGTGTGTGTGTGTACAGGGGGACAGTTGTGCTTGCCCACTGAGATCTGTGATCTTAGCTCAGCTAAGGGTGACCATGAGCACGAGGTGGGCTTATTTTGAACAAAGATGGAGGTCATCAGATAAAAATCCTGTGCCAAATAAAAAGATGATGGTAATAATAATCAGTGGTGATTTCTCAGAACCTCAAGCTATAATCAGATGCTACAGAAGGGACTTTATCTCCACCCCCTACGCGAGGATGAAGAAAAGCTTGGACACGCACAATGGCAGCCAGTCATCCCACCATGACTAGGCAATGCGCAATTGCTTCTAGAACCATGAGCTTTTTGGATTTTCTACTCTGGGCAGATGGGAATCTGGTGTTGGTTCACTTTCACAGGAGGAGAATCTGCCCATCCCATCGGAGCAGAGAGCAACCGCTCTCTTCGCTTAGTGGGCGCTTCCGGCCGGCTGGTGTGCTCAGCAATGTCTGTCCCCTGTATGGACGGGGTGCGCGGCCCCGTGTACACAAAGAGGCTGTGCAAAGGGACTTCCTTTGGGAAGGGATTGTATGGAAGGGGGACCTTGTGTGACTTTGTGAAGGACAGACCTGACCAACGCTGGGCCCAGGTGACGGTCAGCGTCGAGGGGCAGGTACCTGTGATTTTCCTCCTCGGACCGCCATCTTTCTCTGGTACACTTCAAATCTTCAAAAGGTCCAGAATCCCTCTGGCACTAGTTTAGTTTTAAAACCCAACCCACACAGTGGCAGCCAGCATCTCTCTGGCAAGTCCCTTTCTCTGTGACAGACACCATGATATACAAGCCAATCTTATTCCGCTTATCTAACCCTGCCCAAAGGTCAATTCCTTCCCAGGTTGCTTTGGTTCCTGACACTGTCTGTGGTCACTCCGTAGACTCTTAAGGCCTCTCACAAGCCCCAAGGGGTGGCAAGGACCATCTCAAGAAGCTTTGCATAGCCTTTCTTGGCAGGAAGGTGGCTTGGGCCAGTCTCGGTCTTCAGAATGAGACACTATTAGCATTCAGGGGGGATGCAAAGGGGAGAATTTCTTTTATAAAATCCCCAACCACACTCCAAGTCTGACTCCTTTACTTACATGAAAGCAGCGTGACTAGCCTCAGACCAACTGCCGTTTCTGCTTTGCACTTACAAATCTTATGCATTCTTTCTTGTACATCCACAGACATGTTTGTGGATGTGCACAGATGTGTGCATGCGTGTGGAGAGCAGAGTTGGATTTCAGGTGCGTGTCTTCTCATTGAACGTGGGACTTGTTGGTCTGGCTGGCCATCGAATCCCAGGAATCCTCCCGTCTCTGCCTGCACAGCAAAGGGATTCCAGGGGTGCGCTACCATGCCCGGAGGTTATATGTGGGTGCTTGGAGCAAACTCGACTGACTCCTGCACTTTCTCCATGTCTCTGGTCCCTCTTAATTTTAAAACAAGACTCCAAACATACTTCTAAGTTCCTTCATACCTAAGGATGATGGCGACTGGGTTTTCTCCTGGCCATTCGACCTGAGGGTCAAGAGTATGCTGGACACGCAGTGAGAAAGAGTCCAGCCTTGATCTGGAAGTGATGGGAAATATTTTCATAGTGGGTGGCACTTGGTGTCCATCTTGGAGGAAGACAAAGTCAATTTGATAAGATATGAAGTACTTGTCAAAGTGTTTATTTGCCATTCACACTAGTTATGATATTGGATTTACAGAAGAAACCATAGTACAAAGAAAATAAGGATTCATGGGCTCTGGAACAGCGAGAGCCCAGCTGCTTCCCACAGGTGTATGGGGCAGAGGGGCAGAGGGGCAGCCCACCTGAGTATGTGCTGGGGACAGGTCGGAGGAGTGGCAGCCTGCTCCTCTGGGCTACTGAGAATCGCCTTGGAGAGTGCTTTTGGCACATCCTATCCTATCTTAACTGGCTTAAGATCTTCAGGAGGTGCTCAGTACATCAGTACCAGGGAAAATGTAGCCCAGGTATCAATTCTAGGATGACTTGTCAACAGATGTGAAAATTAACACACAAGTAGAGAACAGGTGGGGGCCGAAGAACTACATTTCCTACCCCCCCCATAGATGGGCTATAGCATCATTTTGATTTGGAAGTTTATTTTTTTCCCATTGATTTTTTTTTATACATCCAGAACAACACCAAGAACCAACAGTTCTTTTTTTTTTTTGCACATTCATTTCCCCTAGAACAAAATGTGAACTTAAAAAAAATGGAGCCATGCTATTAGCTGTTTATAAAAGTGAATAAGTAGCTTGTCTTTAAGTCTAAAATAAACAATGTAGAAAGAGGCATTATTTTCTTCTACAGTATTTAGCGAACATAAGAAAAAGTCCTTAGGAACACACACAAAAAATTGAAAAAAATAGTTATTACAAGCATTAACAATATTTTATCATGAAGCTTGAAATCTATTTACATACATAAATACAATGAAGTTTGTTGCTGCAACCCTTCTGAGGGGAAAAATGCCAAGTGACCGGCTTTCTAATACCGATCTGGCTAAGGCAAGAAACAGATTCCCAATGAATAGCCATCCAGTCAACCAAAACCCCAAATAAATGCGCACTGCAGGATAAACAAAAAGGCATTTTGTTCAGATGGAAAAAGTATCTTCTGAGATTGTCAAACCATTTATTTTCATGTATAAAAGACCCCAGATGTGTCATCCTTTGCCTCCCCAAATAAAAGCCATCAAAACTCAACAACAACAACAACGAAAATTGCTAGGACGGAATGTCCCGAGGAAACAGGTATTTCAAGAAAGAAATCTGCAATCCTCCACTGCAGGACACTTGAGAGAAACCATTCTTTTCCTTTCCAATCAGAGCACTTCTGCTTATCTGCAGAGAAGCCTCGGCCTGACTCAGATTGTAATTAACCCAGGAAGGTTTCTGGTACTACAGTCGGACAGTTAGCAGATCCAAATGGTTGGCAACATCTCTGTTCTGTTGGAAGAAACCCATGAAGAGAAAAGCTGACTCACCCTGTTCTTTATGCAAAGGGAGAAGAACAGGACCTCCTGTGTTCAGGACATTTGCTAGGGGCGTGTGCGTGTGCGTATGTGTGTGCGTGCGTGTGTGTGTGTGTGTGTGTGTGTGTATTATCTCCTTACAGAGACCGCAGAAGGGAGAAGATATTGGGGAAAGAACAGAAAAATATTTCCAAATAGTGAGGAAAAAAGCCCCCCAGAAGTAACTGAAATATATGTCATGCTGAAATCATAAATAGGAGCAGGAATAAGTGGTGGGAATGTCTTAGTCCATCTTTTTCTGGATCTGTGTGCTCCCAGACAGATCCAGCTATTATAGAATTGGTTTCTGTCTTGCTGGTCTCTTATTTTACTTCAAGCCATTGAACGAAGAAAAACTTTAATTTACCAGAAGGCAATGAATATAAATTCTCAAGAAGGAAAAAAAGTGTGCTATATGAAATCTATCTCCCAAACAACTAATGCTTGTTTGTTTGCTTGGTTTTTTAAAATTAAGATGACTAAATACTGTCTATGCTGGTAAGGATTTGTGAGACATCAAATGGCTAAACTATTGAGTCTACAAGAAAAATGAGAAGTCCTTTAGATACATGGATTTGAGAATAAAGCTTCTATGTGAGATTATTTGATTCCCTTTTTAAAGTCCTTTTCAGCAATTAAATTTCTATGTTTCTGACACCTGATGTCAACTTAGCTGCAAAACATGCACTATGGAATAACTTATGAAAACCAGTGGTGGAGGGGGTGAGATCACAAATGAAAGAAAATGTATTCTGAGTTTCCCCAAGATCTGCCCCAGCTCTTTCTTCTCTTAAGAACGACCTGATATCACAAGCTGTCTTTACTTTTTAATTCTTACCAAAGTGCTGCTGCATCTGTGTAAAACAAATATCAATATCAATATATATATATATAAAACTCAAACACAAGTTGTTTTTAAATAAGCCCAGCTGTTTTTGCTGCCTGCAGCCAAATATCTAATTTGAATGCTTAAATTTATAAAATAAAAAAAAAATCCAACACTGTTCTGAAGTCCTGCTTTCAAACACTCTTCAGAGTTGACCTGATATCATCTCAGTGAATTTAAGAGGTACATTTAAAAAAAAAATCATTTTGAGCACACACATGTCAAAATCAGCAGTTAGTCTTTACGACTTGTGTAACAACTGCCCTCTGACCAAGTCGTCCAATAAACACTGTGCCATAAAATTTACAGTGACATCACATACATCTGACTTGTAGCCACGGGCAACAGAGACATGAATCTTCCCTGTTCGCTGGTGTACAGATAAAAGTGCACAGGCCTAGTAGGGTAGGGTCTTAGCCTGGTGGATGAAGACAAAGATGATAGATGTGTGGTGAGCGGGCAGCTCAGGATGGGGGTCCACACAGGTTGGCCTGGTCAGAGCTTTTGGGGATTACCCTTGGCAAATTCGGGATCTGGCCTTCAAAGAGACCTGGTCTTGTCCCCTTGACTCCCATCTTCAGGGGACTTTTTTTTTTTTTTTTTTCAATCACTGCACAGATACTGTGTTAATGAGAGGTACTTTCTTGCTACTCTGGAATTGAGCAGTTACGGAATCCTATTCACTGATTTGGTTCCTGTGTAAATACTGCTCCTCCACACAGTTTACCTTGGACATATGCTCTGTTAAAAAAAGCACGTCTGAAAAGATCAGCGTGCCACCGGGCAAGGGACAAAGATACCCTGGGGCAGAGGTGTAACCACTGGCATAGCCTGGATGTTCTGGGACCGGTTCTTTCCTCTGCTGCTTGAAGTGAGAGGGCCAGACGGGAGACCCTTTATTGAGTCTAGCAGAAATTTTCATTACTTCTGATCCTTGGAGTGACCCTCAGTGTCTAAAATCCAATTAAAAACATTGCTGCATTAGCTACCAACTTATTAGAATAACATAAAAGGGAGTTTAATGTAAACAATATTTCTCAATAAACAAGCAACCGTATTACCCATCCTTTTTTTCCATCCATCTTCAATGTGATACATTTAACTTTGGCTATCATAAAGAAAAATGTAGTACTTGATATTTGTCTTAATATAAGTACATTTAAATAATTAAAAAAAGTATCAACAAACGTAAATGTCTGAACATCAAGATACATAAATATCTAGGGATTCCTTGTGGGAATACAGTAGTTTAAAAATGACCCAAAGCTGTAGCTGTCTCTTGAAAAATATCAAAACCAAAAACAACTACACAAAACAGTCCGAAAGAAAAGTTAAATAAACCATATAGAAGAGGGAATCATATTTCTTTCAATGGTCAAAGCAAGAAAGAAGCAAGCTCGATTTTTCTATATACTTAAAAAACAACCACCCAAATGCAAAAACGCGCTTTGCAATTTATAAGGTGCAGAAAAGAAACTTAAGAAATAAGAATCAGACGCCCGACACAGGATGAATTGAGTCTTCCCTGCCCACCCCCTCTTGCCAGAATTCTGTCCTGCGTGGAATCAACAACTTGGTTAAAAAGTTAAGTCAAGGGTATAAAATCTTTCTTTTATTCACAGCATTGCTAAATCAGAAGCATTCACAGTTTCCCTCTGGGAATCTTCCTGTTTGCCTTCCACATGTCCGCCTCGTGGTGGTCTAGCGGACGCCCTCAAGTTGTCAGGGTTGAAAGATGTGCCGAGGGAGGGCCGCAGCGAGAGTGACCTGCGGGGGCAGGAGGCCGAGAGCTCCCGGATGCAAGGAGAGGTCCCGCTGGTGCGCTCCCCCATGCATGGAGAGGTCCGGCAGGTGCGCTCCCCCCATCCATGTGCGCTCCCCCATCCATGGAGAGGTCACGCGGGTGCGCTCTCTGGATGCATGGAGAGGTCCTGCTGGCGCGCGCTCCCCGGATGCGCGGAGAAGTCCTGCAGGCGCGCTCCCCAGGTGCATGGGGAAGTCCTGCAGGCGCGCTCCCCAGGTGCATGGGGAAGTCCGGCAGGTGCGCTCCCCCTGGATGCATGGAGAGGTCCCGCGGTGGGGGCGCCCCCATCAGTAGGGCCGCCATACAGCCTCCTCCAGGCGCGCAGGGGCCATGTTGGTGGGCGAGTTGCTGTGGCTGCCCTCCGCCTCCACCACGTCGCTCTGGCTGGGCAGGCTGGGGTTGAGCAGCGCGGAGCCGGTGGACGCGTTGGTGCAGGGCGGCAGGATGCGTGGCGGGGAGCGCTCGCCGCCCACCATGGAGAACTGGTAGGAGCCGGCCGAGGCCCCATAGTACAGGTGGTAGGAGGGCGAGCTGGCCTGGAAGGGCCCCGCCTGGCCCTGCGATGAGCCCGGGTAGGGCGGCGGCAGGTACGTGTGGTAGCGCGTGGCTGAGCTCATGGCCGCAGACATGCCGATGCCGATGCCCGACGTGACCGGCGTCGGGGAGTAGGTGAAGGCGCCGGGGTAGTGCATGCGAGGATCGGAGATGGAGGGCAGCGTGGGGAACTGGCGGGGGTCGCCGAAGGCCGTCAGGTCGGGGGCAGCTGCGGGTGGATGAGAAAAAGTGCATGAGTCCCGAGTTCAGGAAGAAGTCTTCTAGCACGCTCCTGCTGGAAAGAGGACTCCCCCGCAGGCTTCTACAGGGGGCGAGGGAGACCGCTCAGAGTACTCCTGCTGGGACGAGGGGGACCCCCAGCATGCTTCTGCACAGGAGGTGAGGGTACCCTTGCCCTACCAGAATGCTGCCCCCAGAATACTGCCACCTAGGGAGATGGGATTCCCCCCCCCCAGCAGAGTGTGCCTAGAAGCGAATTGTCCCGAGAAGAGTGGCTAGTGAGCGCTTAGCAAGGCAGGCAACGGAGCATACTGACCACTAGATGTAAGATACACGAAAAGACACAGAATACATGGTATACGTACTTATATAAGATGTGTATGTACAGTAGTGTACATACTCTGCAATGTAATATGCAATTATGATGACAGTCCCAAACTGATAAGCTACAAAATGTCTGCCAATTGTGTCAGAGCCGAACTTTCAAATGGTCAAGATACAAAACAATAATAATTTTTTTATGTTTTGAGACGGGGCCTCACTTCACAGCCTGCAATGGCTTAGAGCTCACTAGATAGTCAAGGGTGGTCTTGAACTTGTGGGAGTCCTCCTGCCTCTGCCTCCCAAGTGCTGGGCTTCAAGGTGTGAGCCACCCTGCCCAGCTTAAGAATAAGAATATTTACTGAGATAGGACAACTATAGGAAATTCAAGACTTATTGTCCATGCACCAAGTGGAATGTAGCCTCGCACACTCCTGCCAATGCTGAGCTGGGTGTCCTGCAGTTACCACTGCAAAATTTAGGCTATTTGGCTCACAAAACATAAAGTACTTACTATCCAGTTCTTTACTGAGAACAGTTTGCCTACTCTCTATATTAATGTTCGTTGTGATTAAAACATTGGTAATATAATCAGCACATTGATATATCAACATTAATATCATAATGTATAATGATGTGACACTATGGTAATTATGGTAATGGATGGATACACTGATAACTTACTACTAACAACATATTATGCATAACATAAACATTCATAGTATGACGGTGCTATGCAATACATTGCACACAGTATGAGGTGAAATCAGAGGAAACTTACTTTTGAAGATCTGAACACTTGAAGGTTGGTTAATTCCAACCTGATGCCCTAGTAGTGATGGAGGGAAAGTGATTGGGTGGTTTGTCATTTGTCTCTTGTGTCTAACTTCTAATGTGTGCCCCTTCTATACTAACCACACAGCCTTGATTTCTCCATATAGTTTCTCTGATAGATGCTTCACTCCCTTTGAACGCAAATGGATACAGGAACAGTTTTTTTTTTTTTTTAAATTTATCCTGTTTTTGCGCATGTTGAAATTGTCAGAAATAAAAGACTTTGCCTTTAAAATTTATTTTGTTAGGGCTGAGAATCTACAGCTTCGCTAGCAGTTTTGGCTGACCTACAGTTTTGTAATCCCTAGGATTTGACTTACCTGTGCCCGCCCCTGGGAAGTACTAGAGGATGTGATGGCCAGATACCCAGTGTCTTTCAGGCCAGTTTACAGAGTGGTATTATTGACAATCTTTTGGCTAGATGACTACCAGTAGATGACTACCAGTAGAGATTGGGGACCTCGGACATTTGGCAACATCTCTGTTCTTAATCCACTAGATGCCAGTAGCGCCCCCTCTCCCATAGTGGCATCCCCCAAATACCTCCAGATATTGCCAAATTATTTGCGAGTAGGCTTGAAGGGGAACAGTCACCCCTTAGCTGAGAACTACCACTATATATGTATGTTTGTATGTGTGTGTGTGTATATATATATACACACACACATATATATACACACATACGCACATATACACACACACACACACACACACACACACACACACACACACATAACAATGGTGTGGTCAGGTAGTTTCTGCCCTCAGAATCATTCACCAAAGCAAGACTCTGGCGCTTCCCTCAGCCAAGCCAAACGACCACCGAGTGAACAGGAATTCTTGCAGAAGCGAGAACTGAAGGCTTAGCATGTTAAGTTCTCGAAATCAACATACACCATCATTTTACGCTCGGGTGGTATGTGGCCCACATCCTTCTGACTTGAAACTGACAGAGAGAGACGCGAGAGATCCTGAGCTTGCTTTGAGAGGAGAGCTGCCCGGGTGGATTAATCTGTTTTTGGAAGGCTTGTGCTGTCGGTCAACTTCCTCATATTTCAAGCCTATTATTTGAGCAGGGAGAGGTGGTGTTCACATTCAAGTTTCTCTCTCTCTCTCTCTTATTCTAACACATTTTTAAAACAGGAACCCCTGCATATGTTTTGGGGTGAATGTGAAGAGAGGATATACCCCTCATCAGAGAGGTAATTAAAGTTTATAGAAATAGCCAAAGTCTGCAGCAAATCCTTCCACTAATGAGGAAACCAGGAGTCTGACTTTGAAACAAACAGCACTGTTAATCTTTTCAAAGCGAGTCAGACATGTGGGCAGGGAAACAGTTGTAAACTGACAGTGATTCTAGGGCTGGCCTGACTCGGCCCCTCTCTAGCTGGTTCTACAGCCAGGCCACACCTCATTCCTCAGGGTTCTTTTCTGCCCCCCTGGCTGGGCCATCTGTGAGCAAGGCCTGTGTCACTTGCTTTGCTACCACGGGAAGCTGTGACATGCTTGAGAGTTAACAGGAAGCTTTGCTCCAAACACCCCCCCCCCCAGTTAGATTTATAGAGTCTAGGGAGAAGCCGAGGTAGGAGGAAAAGCATTAGGCAAACACGATCAATTTGTTGTCCTCTGACGCAACGCTCTGGACATAAACAAATGACTCGGCCCCTTCCTCCTCTTGCTTCATCTGCCCTGGGACCAAAAAGGTGAATCTACCGGGAAAATGAATGAAAGGTCACCCGCTGCACGGCAGTGTCTGGACATGTTCTGCCAGCCTGTCCTAATTACCACATGGTAATGTGGTGATGGTACCAAGTTACCGGAATCCTGAGTGCGTCCGAGATTTGTCACGGGCCTAAGTACTAGTGTAACGTTCCGGCCTCAGCTGTTGCTTTGCTGAGGGCAGAGTGTTTGCAGGACTTAAATACTGCGTGAGCTCTCTCTCTCTCTCTCTTTTCTCTTCCTCCCCCCATATATTTTGACAAGAACTCAGGTTCTGTCTGTAGGTGTGCTCAGATTCTAGTACCTGTTTCAACACTTGTTTCCATTTTCAAGTCTCTGTCCATTAAGACACATCAGTCAGATGCAGGTCTCCGGTCCCCTGACCCTAGTTCATTCAGCCTTTTAACCGGCCCAGTGGCCCCCTGACTCAGTAGCACTGTGAGCCGAGATGGGACCCTGGGGATCACTTCTAAGAGTGGGAAGTCTGCGGATTCAGAGGGTCTGGCGGGTTCCCTAGAAGGGAGCCCCCTCCACCCCAAGATATTTCCCAGCGCCTTTGCTCTGAACCTTAGGAGACAGCAGCTACAGACCAAGACCCCTCCCACTGCCCCTGAGCAGATAATGGCTGCCTGAAAAGATCTTCAGCCTGACTCAGACTGGTGCTGGTTGTCTGTCGTCTAGGCTGGCAGCTACTCGCTCATTTTAAGAAAGAAAAGAAGGAGGAGGAGGAGAAGGAGGAACATAAACCAAGCGAGGTGTCGAGTCTGTCTGCGAAGGGAAGGGGGCACAGAGGGCGAGGCTGATGGGGCTGAGCGAAGGGAAGGGGGCCGAACTCAAAGCTCTGGCTGGCGGGATTAAAAGGTAAAGCAGCCTCGGAGTAGTGTCACGTTCTCAAAGCCTTCTCCCCAGGCAGCCACTTTCTTTATGTCTCCCAGCCCCCTCGTTTCCCTGCGACCCCCCAACACACCCCGGTTTGCAACACTATTCAGGCCCACATGCTCCGGGCTTGATTTCTCAGAGACATCTCTGGCAGGCTGTTCTTGGCCACTGGAGAAAGCTCTTCCGGAATGTTCTGGTCTTCCCTTCCAGGCAGCTCTCCGTCATATTCCCGTGCCCTGGAGTGTCTTTCTTTACAGCCTGGGCAAGTTGAAGTCCAGGTTGTTTAGAAATATTTGATTTGAGAGTTTTGAAATGCACAGGCGACTTTTCCCTCTAAACAAGCAAACCCCCAGTGAAACTCCCTTTCTAGACCCTGGTCCGCTGGAGGAGTTGGGCCTCTATCTAGAGTTGACGGGCTGTAAGGTGCCAGCTTTGGGTGGCGACCGAATCACAGGGCTGGTGGGATACGTCTCAAGGGACAGGCCCATAATGGAGACATTCCCAGGAAGAATGGTTGATTCTGAGGCTGACGGGAGTCGGTGGATAGGCAGCGCAGTGCCACTGGAACCAAGTGTGCCCATGGGGCAGACTTTCACAGACAGCTAGCTGATCCAGTAATTCCCACGCTCCCCTCTGGAGCCGTGAGACCGGCAGGAGAGCGAAACGCTGGCGTCGACCGCCTAAAGCCAGGCAGAATCCCAGCGGCAAGGGATCACTGGAAGTGGTGGTTCTCAGCAGGGGTCTCTGTCCCACCCTGTGGATGTGGAAACGTGGCAATGTCTGGAGAGGCTGTGTGTGTGTGGAGGCCGGCGTCAGGCTGGGCTATTAGTCCTCGGGAGCCATACTTCTTGTGCAAGGAGAGAGAGAGAGTCTGTCACTGACTGGCCAGCAGCTCTCTGGCTTGGCGAGGTAAAGCTGGCTAGGTCTGTTTGCTCGTGGGGCAAAGGTTTTAATCCTAAACCACCTCCCCAAGGATTCACCTGTCTCTGCCTTCTCCCAGCATGCTCCACCATGTCCAGCTTGTGTGTGTGTGTGCTTATACAAGAGGGCACCTGAGTGTGTGTGCCTGTGTGTGTGTGGGAGCCCCAGGATGAGGTTGGGAGTCACCCTGGATTGCAGTACCTCCTTACTGCTTTGCTCCGGGCTCTCCAAGGCTCCGCCACCCAGGGCTGGAATTGTAGGCCGGCCTTGTCATATCTGCCTGGCATTTTCACGTGAGATCCGGGGATCTGGACTCGGGCCCTTTTGCTTGCAACGCAGAGGCTTTAACCCCTGAGCCGCCTCCACAGCCCCCCTACTCCCTCCCTTCGACAAAGCAAGCACTTCACCTGCTGAGCCATGGCCCCAGGGCTGGGGACATTTTTGGCTGTCACAGCTGGGGAAAAGGAGCTACCGGCACCCCAAAACCATGGACGCTGCTAAATGCTCTCCTCAACACCCCATGTCAGCACTGCTGCTCTGAGCAGAAACGCTGTGGCTGGACGGGGGTATTAAGACGTTCTCCGACACGCTGGACAACTCTCCAGCAATTAGGTTTGCCTGGGAACCTGACGTTTAAATCCACTGACAGGACCCCTTGCCCCATTTGTCTGCCCCCTCCAAGTTGTTATCCTCGGATCCCAAGAGTTGAAAAGCTCATTCGGCACCCCCTCTGGCCCCCCATCCCTCCCGGCACACACAAGTGTGTTTGCAAGCCTCGCGGTGCCAAAGCGCTCTGAAGTCAGTTCACAGTTTGGGTTCAGCTCCAATTTCAAAGCCCCAAACAGTAAGTTTCTTCTTTTGCCTTCAACAAAGGAATTTTTCTCTAACTCTGATTTCCCTGCCCACGAGCCAAGGCGAGTGCCAAGCCCAAAGGGCTCATAGGTTAAATGACTAATATTTAATGAGCTCATATTAACAACAATTATGCTAACCATGACACCGGAGCTTTCCATTCTGTTCCTCTAACTTACGTCTGGACGGCTCTTAGCTGGGAACGTTTCTCTCGGGGTATGTTTGTTTCCCGTTCCAGTATCTCCCCTGAATGTACTGTACACAGGATCTGTGAAAATTCACCCCCTTCCCCAACACACCACCGGATGGACCGGTCCAGTAATCTAGAATTCGTTAGAATGATGATTTCTCTGCCACGTTGGCTTTTCGGATGATTAACCCTTCAACTGCCGCCTTTGCTGCCATACAGGAGCAACCCTCAGATATCCACGGACTAGACTCCCCCAACCCACTTGTGCCTCCAGCCCACACCCACAGCCCCTGCCTTAGGGCATCAAGACAGACAAGTTGGTTTAAAGGCCGTGCCACACCACACTATCAAGGCTCCGGCCACCCTGGTAGTGTGTCTGCCGCTATGTTCCCCAGAGGCTTACTTGAGAGTCGACTGGAAAGTTCCGCAGAGAGGCTGGTCATGCCGCTGGCACGTCCAGGCGAAATGGGCGTTGCTGGGTGCACGGAAGGAGAGGTGATGGATCCCAGATACTGGTAGGACTGATCGTAGGACCACGGCGGGGACGGCTGGATCTGCCTTGTGTCTGCAGAGAAGCAGGGAGTTGAGTGGGGAGGGATGTGCAAAATGAAAACGTCTTTTCACCAGGAGCTTAGTGAGCATGCTGGCCACATGCGAGGCCTGCTCACTGCTGCCCGGGGATTTGCTGGAGTCCCACGGACCGATGCTTCTGTTGGAGGCTCTCTCCCTCAAGGGATACTGAAACACAATTTGTTTGATTTTTTTTTTTTTTTTGGTCTGCTAACTATTCCAGTCAAAGGTTTTCTTCAGTCACACTAACAGCGATGAGGGGAATGTTTTACACCAGACACTAGCCCTTGATGACTTCCAGAAGTAGACAAGAAGATTCTAGCTTTGCAGTAATTATAATGGTCACTATCAGAGGCGACCACCTGTCTGTCTCAGGGAGCAAACAGAATGTTAGGGTTAGGGGTTTGGGCAGGCACCTTGGCAAAAATATCCCCTAAGATTAGAATAGTAATGATGATAATAACTGAATAAAAGAAGAAACAACACACGCACACATGCACACGCACATGCACGTACGCACACACACACACACATACCAGGAAAGGTCTGGGTAGGGAACTGGTCTTTTACTCTAGTGAGCAAGTCACAGACCTAGGGGTGGAAATACACAGGCACACTGGAAGCGTGCTCCTTTTACGGTCTGATGTTTGCATTTTTAACATTTAGAGAGTGTGTGTGTGTGTGTGTGTGTGTGTGTGTGTGTGTGTGTGTATCAGAGGGCACTGTGTGTTCCTGTGGAGGACCAAGGGTGACTTCGGGAATCATCCTGGAGTGTTTCTATTTCCTTTTGGCTTTGCTCTGGGATTTCCCAGGCTCTGCCCACCAGGGCCAAAAGTGCAGGCCACTGCTGTTTGCACCTGGCATTTTTACATGGAATCTGGGATCTGATTAAGACGCTGCTTGTGAGGCAGCGTCTTAATCTCCAAGCCATCTCTCCAGCCCCTGAAGTTTGCAGTTTTTTAAGGCAAATCTTGGAAATGTATTTTATGAATTGCCATCACAAGAGGCCTGAGACAGAGGAGAGATAAGAGTCCAACTCAAAGACAAAAATGGATTCATAAATTTGACTCCAGTATTCCTAAGATTTTTTTTTTTTAACTTTTGAACTGTGCCCACTTATGTCTCCCACTGAGCCACCGTTTTTCTTTTCTTGAAAAATAACGGAACGTTTATGTTTCACAAACCTGGCTGTTAGTTCCTGGACAACTATTTCAACTTGGAATCTGACAATCTAAGGGAAAGGGCAGTTCTTGATCTCATCTCGTATTTTCGAGGGTTTGAAGAGAGGACAAGGAATAAGAGGGTTCAGCCGAGCAGGTGCTCAGCATTTCAGTGACGGTGACGGCGTGCATAAGTCACACAGCCAAGGGCAAACAGAACCCCACGCATGCTGCGCTGTCCTTCTATGTTACCTGAAGTAGTCTGTCCCAAGAAGAAAACCACACCACCCATTCCACAGGACAGGCTTGTATTCTAGATACACAGGCTAGCGAAGAGATAGTAGTCAAATATCTCCATCGCTTAAGAAGCCAACAACAGAGGTTTTATAATTGTCATAAAGGCCTCCAGGGAGTGCATTGTGGTAGAGTAATTCCTGCCCTTGTTGTGTAGACAGCCTAGCACCCCTAACCCCACGTCGAAAACCACACTAAGCATAAAGTACTATGCCATGATTCATGCTCTGTCATGTTTTACTGTAGTGAAAAAGTTGTGCTCGGCTTTTCTAAACTCATAATTAAGCCATGCGGACGTTGCATAACATTTCATAGCCTTTGAAAAATTTGCTTCGGCAAAACGATCTTTATGATTAAAGTCCGAGTTCTATGATATTTTTAAACACAGGGTTATAGATCCGGCATCGTCTGACTCCACTCCGAAGCTTTGGTTTCCATGGGGTGAGTGGCCGACATGTAGACCCTGAAGCCCACCCTCTCCTCACTCCTGGGACCGCAGGACTCCTGTGGGGTTCATTGCTAATGGAGGGCCAGAAGGTGGAGGTGGTGAGCCTCCCTTTGCATGTCCGTCTGCTTTCTTCTGTTTGTTCCATAGGTAAACAACTACCCCCCAAAGGCAGGGACATCAGGGCGCCTTCAGCTGCCACCTTCACTGCGACAAGTCAACACACAGAGGCAAGAAGAAGCACCGCCATGCTGCCGGGGACACCGGACCGAGGCAGAGATATGGGCCCGTCTGTGCGGTGTGAAGTTAGGTGGTACCGTATCACCACTCTGTAGTTTTGTCTTTGAAAGGAGAATGTCCTTAAATCCCTCCCGAATGGCACGTGGGGCAGGGATTTCAGCCAAATAAGTTCAACTCAGTCTTGTTTAGAGCTTGTAAGTTCAGCAAAGTTAGGTAGGGTGGTGGTACATAAAACCCCAACCGCGTGATTCTGGGACATGCAGGGAGCAGGGACAAGATGGGGGTTATCTGGAAGAAGGCCACCGGTGAGAAAGAGAAGTCCTCCCAGTCCCAGAGCATGGGACTACTTGCTTTGGAAGGAGTTGCCTCTAAACCAGCGCATCACAAAGAACAAAAGTGCATAAACAAACAGAGTGCCAGGCACGTGCCACTCTAGCCAGTGACAGTGATGAGTAAGATCGGCACGGTCCCTGCCCCATGGGAACTTATGTCAGAGAAAAGCAGAGAATGACGAGATGCTTAGAAAGGCTGCTACTTGTAGTAGTCATCACACTGAGAGTTACTTTATCTGTCCGTCTGTCCATCCGTCCGTCCATCCATCCACCCACCCACCCATCTGTCCATTCGTCCATCCATCCATCCACTTGTTTGCCATCCATCCATCCATCCATCCATCCATCCATC
The DNA here is from genome assembly GCA_023101885.1 of Typhlomys cinereus. Lineage (NCBI taxonomy): Eukaryota > Metazoa > Chordata > Mammalia > Rodentia > Platacanthomyidae > Typhlomys > Typhlomys cinereus. Next base: position 335,816 of record JALPQD010000446.1, read on the forward strand.
CGTCTGTCCATCCATCATCCTTCTATCAGTTACCTTGCCTGCCATCCATCCATCCCATCTATTCCTTCTTCTATTCATCCATCCATCCACTCACCCACCCATCCATTTGTCCATCCATCCATCCATCCATCCACCCACCCACTCATCGGCTGGTGAAGGTATTCACCTGTTCATTCCCTCACATCACCAAGGTGGTTTTGCCTTGCCAGTGTACTGAGACTCATTACTGAATGAATTACATATAGTCTCTGTCTTCTGGGAGTTACAGCCACTAGAAGGTCTACAAGGGTGGAAAGAGGCTAATTTGAATCTCTAAACAGATCCCCAAGGTAGAGGCAGGAACCTTAATGATATCTGTTATGTGCTGCCTCTAAGCAGAATGCGTTAGGAAAGCACACAACTTAGTTACAAAGTTGAAGTTTGAATTCTGACTCCACCATAAACTACCACATGACCTCAGACAAGGCTCATGTTTTTCTGACTCCCAAGAACAACAGTAAACAAAGCCAGTACCATAATTTTTGGTCATAGCAGATGCTCAATACATCTGAGTTCTGTTTATGGTTCTAGTACTAGAAAGGAACTCAAATCCACATCCCCACACTCCTCTGATGCTCACTGGTTAGCGACACAGGCCTGCCACAGGGTGGCCCTCAGAATACTGTTTTGCTCCGAGCCGAAGGTCTCGACAGCCAGACACTCCAGTTCTTGAGAAGATCTGGGTTCAGGAGATGAAATGGCACATGTGTAAAAAGCTGGACATTGGTGGTGCAAGTAAAGAAGGAAGAAATTCAACATTTCATGGCTCCATTTGAATGTGTGTGTGTGTGTGTGTGTGTGTGTGTGTGTGTATGTGAGAGAGAGAGAGAGAGAGAGAGAGAGAGAGAGAAAGAGAGAGAGAGAGAGGGCACTGTGTGTCCCTGTGGAGGGCCAAGGGTACCTTCAGGAATCATCCCGGATGGCTTCTACTCCCTTCTTGCTTCCTTCTGGGATTTCCCAGGCTCTGACCACCAGGGCCGGAAGCGTGGGCCACCACCATTGCTGGCTGGCGTTTTCTTACATGGGACCTGGGATCTGAACTCAGGAACTTCTGCTTGTGAGGCAGATTCTTAACCCCAGAGCCATCTCTCCAGCCCAATGGCTCCATTTTTAAAGATATTGGGTTGGAAAATTTCAAGTTAAATCTTCTACATTCTGCTCCGCAAACCTCCTGGGGATAAATGGTGTTTTGATGAAGTTACATTACCGAGACCGCTTGTGATGGCTATTTTCATTATAAAAGAATGATCAAAAAGAGTCCTTTTCCACATTCCCGATCCCCACTTTCTTGCATTTGAAATAGAGTCCAAGAAAGAGGGAAAGGCAGATTTAGTGTAAGGCTGAAACTATTAATAGCGATAAGCTCAAGGGTCCACAACATATACTGCTCTGTGAGAGTGTAGAGTGCTTTGATTCTTTTAATGCAATAATGTAAGAATGTCTGTAGAGTCAACAATGACCCCCAGATTGTCAGAATGCCCCATTTCTTGAGTGTGAGCTCCACAATGTGAAGAGCTTTGGAGGTACCACTCTTACCATTATAACAGGGAGAAAGCAGAGATAGAATCTTGTGTTCTCAGATCTCCTAGAAAACCACAGTTGTAGGGCAGCCTGGAACTCCGAAGGCTCAGAGCAGGCAAATGCAAAGGACCACACCCAGGTCTGCTTCTGAGAAGAGAAGCTGATCGATTCAGAACTGATAGGAATGTTTCATGAGGTCTTCACAGGTAGCTGGAGGGCAAGATGCAGAAAGTCCTGGGAGCTGGGGGTGGGGAAGGTTAGGAGGGGTGATATTTTTATGGGGTTGGTATCGAAGAACTCTACTAGGTTCTCATAGACTCCACCTAACAACAGTAGGCTATGGCTCAGGCTAAGGCAGAGGTCCCAGAGAAGTCCAGAGATGTTAAGGGACAATGCAGGACACTAGAAGCACTCCTTGCTTAACCCCACCCAACTCGCACCCGGACAAGCAGAACTCATTCCCAAGATCTGGTTGCTTCAATGGCTGCTACCTCATCTCTCCTACCCGACTTCAAAAGGAAATGCTACAAGAAAGGGAAGAAACACAGCACCCAAAGACATAAAGTCAGTTTTATACCCAGACTTGGATATGACACGGTATTGCCAGACAGCTAGTACAGCCATGGTTAGTCAATGTGGAAAGGTCGCTGTGGGAAAAGAAGCCACCACGCAAAGACAACATCAGCAGAGGCTTGATGTTACACCTGAAAGGTAAAGAGAAAAGAGGAGGAAAACATCTAAGAACCATGGGGTAACTTCAAAATGTGCATTGGATTACCACAGCAAGAAAGAAAAGCATTATGAAGGCATATCTGAAGTAGGGATGACTGAGAATCCGCCCCCCTCCCCCAAACTACTGGCAGATAACAGACTGCAGATCTCCATGGCTCAGAAAACATCCCCAAGATAAATACCAAATCCACCCCTAGGTGTATATTATTCTAACACAGACCAGTTGTGCGTAGCAGACTCTTTAAAGGAGCTGGAGGTATGGGGTTTCCTACCTGCTTTACAGGGGAACAGAGATGAAAATCAGACCAGAGTGCTGTTGGGAACGCACGTGAGCAAGGCAAAGAGGAGAGCAAAGTAAAACATTGGAAGATTTTCCAGAACTCTATATTCAGTAAAATTATCCTTCAGCTGTGGGGAAATGAAGATATTTGCTGAGAAAATGGGAATTATTCATTCCCGATGGGCATATCCTGTAAGAAATGTCAAAAGTGCTTCCAGGAAGGAGAAAGGCACAGGTCGGAAACTCGGAAGGAAAGACAGCATGCTGAAGTTTTACTTCCCTTAAGACGGATCTGAAAGGTAACTGTCCAAAGTGACAGCAGTCACAATATGCTGAGCAGTGATAGTGCGGAATAAAGAAAATGCAAGGCAGGAATGAGACCAGGAAGGAATGACAGTGAATGCTTCATGGTGGGCTTTGCTTGCATGCTGCAGAGCAAACACGAGGCTGTGTGTGTGTGTGTGTGTGTGTGTGTGTGTGTGTGTGTGAGATATGGTGTGTGGTGTGTGCATGTAGAGGCCCCAGGTAATACCAGGAACCATCTTTGATAGCTTTTCTACCTCACTGGTGTAAGGCTGGGTCTCTGATTAAACCCAGAGACCCCAATGGGTTGTCTTTTTCTGGGGATTTCCAGGTTCTGCCTTATGGGCTAGAATTACAAGGGAGACCACTGCCCCTGGCCAGAATTTCACAGAATCTGGGCATCCAAACTTGGAACTTTTTTTTTTCTTTTGCTTGCTGGTCAGATGCTTTAAACACAAAGCCACCTCCCCAGCCCTAAATCTATTTTTAAAGTATAACTGATATGCAAATGGACTGAGATGAAATCATATACAAGGATCAATTAAAATGAACAAAGGCGGAGGAGCAGAGGGAAAGAAAAGAATCCGATGAGACAAATCTGAATGTTACAGATATTACTCCAATTATAACATTGAGCAGTTTCCACTATGAATTATGTAAATATGCCACAAAGACTGGTAAGACTAAGTTACAAGTAGGATTTCAATCTGGACTCAAGCTAGGCTAAAAGTAAAGGGATGGAATTATCACAGACTTAGACTACTACACACAGCACCAGAAGACATGTTTCTTCTGAAGTCCAAAACAAACTGCATTTCTACAACACACTATTTTAACTTAAAGACACAGAAATCAAATTAAATATTTTCTCAGGCTATATGGATTTAAACTAAAAAACAAAACAACCAAAAACAGCAGCAGAAAGATTGCTGGGAAACCCTCAGAAATTTCAGACAAGAGGCCACAACACATATTTATGACACATGTTGAAATTAAATGAAAATAAGCATCAAAATGTGTGGAGTGTGATAAAAGCAAGGTTGCTGGGGAAATTTATGGCACATATTCAAAAAGAAGGTTCTAGAATCAGTAACCAAAGCTTCTCCTTTAAGAAACAGAGGGAGGGAAAGGAGCAATATAGAGCCAAGGCAAGGGGAAGTAGTAATAAAAATTAAAGCAGACGGTAACTAACACAGAAAAACAGTAGAGAAAGGTCAATGAGACAAAGTGCTTGTTCTGCTAGATTCAAAGTGTCCTGTTTTGTCCTTGTGCCCCCTGAGGTCAAGGAAAGGACCCTGGGGACATTGCAGGACCTTCCCCTACCATTCCCTAGGGACATTGCAGGACCTTCCCCTACCATTCCCTTCAGCGATCTGAGCAGCCAGCCAAAGTCTGGCTTTCTCCACAGCCCAGAGATGAACTGTTCTTCTACCATGTGCACTAGGTGATGGGCCCACGTCTCCCAGCTGCCGGTGGCTATTTGCTGGGCATCTCTTCACGCCAAGTCTTTCAGTCAGAGCCATTTATAAATGAGCAACCGACAGTCACACACGCCTGGACCATCTTTGCTTTCAAAAACTCAAACCTCACAGTGAACCTGTAAGCCCTAGGAGCCTGCTCTGGGGTTTTCCTCCCGAAGACTTTCCCGTCTTTCAGGGTGAAAGCAGAGGACTGGGGTGCCCTCCCAGTCATGGGCAGCTGGTGTAATGCTGGATGCCTCGGAGCACACAACAGGATGTGAGTCAGGACTCAGGGATGTGAGTCAGTTTCCAGGGTGATGTGTCAGGGCGAGCCCCAGGGGAGCCTTGGATCGCCTCATCTGGGACCCTTGGGAAGACAGCTCTGGGCTCCCCCACCATGCCTAAGGAATGCCCCCAGATGCTGTGGAGCTATCCTCAGAGGTCCGTAATGCCAGCTGTCATGGCTGCTGGGGCTGGACAGGCAGCCTCTGTTCTCACAGAGCATCTTCCCCTGAGGAGCCGGGTATCCTCTGGCTTCTTGCAGTGGGTAATAAATCTATAGCGCAGCCTACAAAGTCAGAGCACCAGTTACCCCCAAACTCCCTGGGGTAGTCAGCGCTAGATTAGCACCTCCAGACCGTATCAGTGAAAACCCCATGATAACATGAGTCAGTTCCCACCAGCATTGGATCCTGGAAAAAATAGGGGGGTGGGGGGAAGGTTGTGAAAGAGCCTGGGATTTGCCAACCGTTTGTCTCTGGCTGACTGCAGACATCTTGGTTAGTCATGAACATCTCAGTTGCATTCATTGTTCCAGCAATTACTTTGAAGGGAAGCATCCAGCCCGAGCCAGAACAGAGATCTGCCTGCGGACGCTTATTCCAAAGACCTTCGGGTGGGGGCGGAGGTCTGAGGAGTCCGTTCTCACTCGCTGGCTCTCCGGCGGGGCTGGGAGAAATCAGGCTGCTCTGAGATAGGGAAGAAGGAAGCCGTGTATGTGTGTGTGGCCTCATCTCTCTGCTCACTGCTGCCTCCGGGGACCCCGATTCCTCTTTCAGCCCGGAGAGGTTCTCAGAGGGTACTGTGCATCTGAAAGGCTCCTTCCTAACACCCCTGGTCGCTCACCTCAGAGTCCCTTCCCTTCGGACCTCTGTCCTCACCTTGAAAAAAAAAACGGGGGGTAACCAGACTCACCTGCCTCACAGGTGTGAGGGCTAATTAATGTTTGTGGCGCAGCTTTGAGATCCGCAGATGAAAGGCTCTCTATAAATGCGAAGCCCTATTCCTCATTAGCTCTGCTAGACAGTTCCCAGGGGAAATAGTTCAGCCCTCACCACGAGGCCGCTCCCCTCGGCCAGATCAGTCTGAGACGTGTCTGGAAAGGGATCTGTACTTAGGCAGAGTCCTCCCCAGCCAGGGTTCAGGGATAAGTCATCGGCTTCTAGAAAGAACCGTGTTTTCCTAACACGTCTCATGCTCTGCTGGCATGGTCTCTCCTCAAAGCGACCTTCGGGGCACACAAGGTAGAGGGCCATGAAAGTGCCCCACCTGTAAGTACTCCTGTCTGCACCCCACTTTCTGGACCTCTGCCGTCATATATAGTTTCCTGGCCTGAAAACAGCTATATGGGTGCAGACATTCTTGTCATATTAATCCACATGGCAAGTTCCAATTCTTCCGTGAGCATCCTGCTAAATTCCCTCTGTCCTTCCATTTTGTCTTCCCCTGCAGAGCAGTTTAGAAAGATGGAGGTAAAGATGGTTTTTCTGGTTCCGTTCAGCGGCCCCTCTGTAGCCTGTGAGCTCTCTCCACTCCTGCCTTTTCAGAATGAGCCAGACATATGATGCCAGGTACTGGCAAGTCCCATGCAGTCTGCAGGTTGGTATCTAGTCCTTGGCATAGTTGTGGACGCTTGTTCAGAAAATGAGTCACTGGTGCTTCAAGTGGGAAGCCACAAGCAGGAGAGACACGGCGGCCCCCAGCATCAGTCTTGGCTGGTGTGGCCCAGGATGGGAGAGGGCGGAGAGCCATCCAGGCTGGCTGTGGGGGACCACGGCTTGCCCAGTCTCTGTGGGGGGGACGTGTGGGATCAGCAGGCTCTTGTGGACAAGCACCAGTCCTCTCTCTGCCTGGCCTGATCGCATGAGAGATATGACCCATACTTGGGGGGAAGGGGGTGAAGAGGGTGTCCCCGGAATGCCTTAGGTGACAGCAAGCACAAGGAGAGGAGGGGCTCTTTGGAGCTGCAGAGGCGAGGAGCTGATGACTTCTCCAAGTGGTGGAAAATCTGATGCTCTGGAGCGCAGCGTTGCGCGAGGTCCGCCATGCTTAGCGAGCCGCCATGCCGTTTGACGGTCTGGCTTTCTCTGGGGACCGATTCAAGTTTGCTGAGGGCTGCTCCCAGTCAACACGTAGGACTTCCGGTGGGCGAGCCCAGGGGGCACCCACTGTACCAACCCAGTCCTGGCGCTGGCTTGGCTCTTACCTAACTGCAGCTACTGGAGTGACCTTATCAAACGCTTGGGAAATTCTAGGGTGGCTGGACGCAAAGCCGTCTCTGCTATTCCGCTTCCTGTGACCACAGCCCCATTGGCTCCTTGCTGGATCTTAAATGGAGATTCCTGCTCTCGGCAGACGAACTTGTCCGTGGGGAGAGAGAGAGGACGCAGGACAGTGCTTTCTAGAATATGCTGGAAGAGAAGCTGAGCTGTGGTTTGTGTGGGCCCCAGTCATTTCCAGGATCACGGAACCTCGTCCCCGCACTGTCCTTCATCCTTGAGTTGCGAGGATCCACTCAAAGATAAAGCGAGGTCATCATTTGAATCTAGGGAGGAGACCTCAGGTTTTCCTCTTCCTGTGAGCTAAGTCACGTGGCTTATGCCTTGGAGACACCTCCGCGTTGCAAGGAGCAGCGATCGCGTCATTTGGTTAGCGGAAATGGGACTTGAGTTTGATAATGGTCAGCATAGTCTCCCTCGCTGAGAGCAGGACGGTCCTCTCTCGCTTCTCTTTCGGAGAGGGGTAAGATATCCAGAGGCTTCTGCTCAGACAGTTGTTCAGAAGAGATTTCCCCATCCACATGGACAGTACCCCATGTCATAGAGTGAGGCCAGTTCCCAGAGGTCACCAGGAACGAGACTTGCCTCAGCCAGCCAGGGTCGCAGGGTGCCAATGGTGACTTCTGGAATGGTGCGCGTGGCGGTTCGGTATCTGAGCACCAGCATCAAAGCTCAGGGCGCACTCTTCCTCCCAGGGCGGACTCTTCCTCCCAGGGCGCACCGCTGCTTCAGAGGGGACACGGTGACAACTTTGCAGGACACGGTCACATCGCTGGCTGTGGCAGGACCGCACGGTTCCCCACAAGGACTCGTTGTGCTTTGTTGTCTGCGGTGTGACTTGTGTCAACGAGGCAACCGTGATTTCTCTAGCAGTTTCTGCACCACACTCTGCTGCAAACTCCAAGAGGAGCATTCTGACGTAAGAAGGATCCTCCAAAGCAAAAGAGCTTATGCTTAGCTTTCGGATGCCTGATTGCCAGAGCAATCCAGTTAGCGTCCTCTCCACCTTCTCTCCTCTCTCTGCTTCTGCCACCGTTCTCTCCAGCCTGATCACTGGTCGCTGTCTTGTTTTCCTTCCCAGCACAGAAGACCTGGACTCCTCAGATGGATGGTACCTTGTGAGACGCACCCAAAGGGGCTCTGTTATCTGTGCCTCTTCCAGCCACAGCACACAAGTCTCTCCTTGTTTCAGAAGAATCTGATAAATGCTAAGTCCAAGGGAGGGGTGACCGTCGTGACACGGTCCGTCTCAACACCAACGTAATTCTGTACCACTTGAGGGAAAGGCCCTGGCTATGGATGGCCACTGGGCCTTGCTTACCCCAACTGGTCATTGTATGTCCCCACCTCAGAAGAACAGGTCCAGGAAATGTACGCTCGTCACCCAAGGAGGGGTCTTTTCTCCAAATGGAGACATTAAACCTTTGAGTATCTGAACATCGGATGGACATCTGTTTTGCTGGTAACCTCGGAGAGGCAGCGGGGATATGTGGCCGTGAACCCAACACTGGCCTTCATTCCTGAACTGCGTCAGCCCACGTGGGCAGACCTTCCAACCGCAACTCCTTTTCCACAGATGGATGTTTGGAGAAGCAATGTCATCACACATCAAACAGATCCCCCAAGAAACAAGGAAGAGATGGCCGCCACTCCATCACCACCCGCCTTCGTGATTCTCTGCAAGGTTTGGATTGTCCAGGATAACTGGGTAGCTTCTCTTACATGCCAAGGGGGCTCACGGTCAACTACTGTAATACTACAAAGCCAAACCCCCCACTCCCTTCATCTGAATCGCCCCTCCCAGCCCTTCTCCTCCTCCCACTTCCTTTCTCTGCACAAGGGTTTGCTTAAGTTTGTAAACCTTTTGCACTCTCCCCCTCTCCCCTTCTAGGACTGACCTTGCCATGAACTAATTGGGATTGCGATAGATGAATAACGCAGGTTGCTGAGGTGGAGTCTGCCATTCAGAGGAGACCTTTGAAGATAAGAGGCGAGTGCAGTTTTCACAAGCTCGTCCCTAGTGCTCTGAACAAAGGACACAAACTAATAAAGCCACGTTCATCTGGGGCCCATCTCTGTTCGCAGAGGAATACCACCCCACACTCTGATTCAGAAAGGCGAACGGAAATCTGCCACAATTCTTTTAAACTCCAACACAGACCTCAATTAAAAAAAAAAAAAAGAGACACATGCACACAGAGAGAAAAACTCTTGTTAATAAGCAGACCTCTGATGATCTGAAGATCTACAGCTTCGTTTATTGACTTACAGAAGTAAATGGCATTTCAAATACAACCTTCATACTTTGGCGGATGAGGTCACCCTGAGAAAGATGATACCGAGCTGAGCCCGGCCGTGGGAAACCTCCCCCTCCCCCCCGGAGCCCCAAGAGCTGATTCCATTTCCAAGGTCAAGGCAGCCTTCAGCACAGAACGCGATAGGTTTTTAGCGACTTGGATGAAAATGAAAGAACTTGAAAAGGAATTCCATGGACAGGTGGAGAGAGTGGAAGGTTCTGGAACTGATGCTCAGGCACAAGGGGGACAGTCTGAGAAGGGACCAAGAGCAGTCAACACTGACTTCAGACATCCAAGTCACACATTTCAGGCACTGTGACGTGTGTGCGTGCGTGCGTGCGTGTATGTACTGAATACTTATGAACTTGCCAGACTGATCTAAATCAGTCTCCTCCAGGAGATTTTAACAATATCTGGAGACAAAATGGGTTGTGTCCATCAGGGTTCAGGGAGAGCGAGAGGGTATTTAGTGGGTGGAGACCAAGGATGCTCTTCAGCTTTTTTATAGTACACGAGACCAATTCACAACAGAATGGTCCAGCCCCAAAGATCAAGGGTGCCTAAAATGTCAAGGGGCACCTGCCCAGGGATCACCACACTGCCACAGTGGTTTGGCACTATACCCAATGATGACGTCGTGGCAGAAAACATGGCTTCCGAAAGTGCTGCTCAGATGGGGAGAGATGTAACGTAGCACTGCGGCCTGGATGGAGCAGACACGAACGGATGGGTGTGAGGAGATATGGTGTGAGGTGGTCCCTTTCTGAAGCCCTGGTGGGATCCAGAGCGCACTGTGGTCGCTTGCAACCAGGATGACGTCTGGCCTGCTTCGCACAGTCTCGTGCCTGGCACCCAGACTTGGAGCGGGCATGTTCAGCCCTGGGGAGTGCCAGCGGTGTAAGCGACCCGTAGGGTTGTTCCTGAGCTGACCACTGGCTTTGCCACCTGGGAAGGGACAGGCCAGCGCTTGCCTGTTCCCAGCTTCCTGGGGCATGAGTCACATGTAACCAAATACTGATGCAAACTACTGTCAACATTTCTGAGGGCTCATCCCAAGGTCTCAGGCAACCACAGGGCAGAAAAGCAAGCTGGAGTCTCCTCTGCCAGCCCTACCCCCAAAGCAGCAGAGCGTCAAGGTCAAGCGCCCCCGCCCTTCAACTGTACTTCATTCATGGCAGGTTAGTAAAGAGCAGGGGCTGATTGACCAGCTATTTGCCCGTGACTTTACTTTTATATGACGAGGAGAAACCACCCCGCCTTCTGTCTAATGACCACAACCAGCAAGAGGGAAAGACTTAAACTTTCATAAATAATACAAAGTCATCATCAAGTACATTGGTGAGCTAGGCTAGGGAGGGGAAACTTTTCCTTTTTACTGGGCTCCCCTAAAACTCTCTCTTCCATTTATAGTGCTTTTGTACTGTGAAACCACCTCCTCCCACCCCCTCCCCCCCATCCCCCCCCCCCGAAAACCATGATTCTTAAGTGAAAGTGTCAGTTGCTAGGATTCATGAATATCCCAAAGTCAGAATTAGGGCAGGATGAGTCCGACTTCCCGGCCACGCTCTGCATTTATGGAGGTGCTCATGGGGGGGGGCTTCTGAGACGGGATGACAGCCTTATCATCTGGGACAACATGGCCAACTAGCTTGTGCCTTTTTCTCCTAATGGCTCTAAACTGCGAAGTGCTATGACGCTCTGACTCAAAACCCCTTTTATGCACAGCCAGCCATACCCTTTTCTGCTCACATCACTTACAATAATGAGGGAGCCGTGCTTGTATTAGTCTGTCTTTCAAGTGGATTAGATTCACCGGCTCGCTCCCCTCCAGTCTCACAGGCTTTGGCCTGGCTGTCTGAACCTCCAGATTAGACTGATGAGCGCAGGCCAGACAGCAATGAAACGCAATTACCTAGGCAAACTTTTGAAGGATTTGAGCCCTGGGGCGCAGGCTGTTTACCAGAGACTGAAAGCAGGTTTGTACGGGGGCAGCCCAGTGGCTGCGTGGTGGGGAGATCTGGCTCCCGCCTGCCACTGGACTCCGGGCAGGATTTCTGGGGGCTGATAACATCAGGTTCTGTCCACACCTCGGCACCTCAGGGTCTTTGCTCTGTTTTTCAACAAGAAGATACAAGTACCAACAAAAGCCCATTATAACATCTCCCTTTGTATTCACCAAGGAGCTTGCTCATTGGTTCGGGATTTTTTTTTTTTTTTTTTTTTTGGTATTGTATATCACCTTGGGGGAAAAAAAACTGACAGCGAGAAATTGTCCTATAGCTGATTGGTTCTATAACCAAGTAGTTCTTAGGAAATGAACAATCTTTCCAAAAAACAGGAACTTCCTGTATGAAAAAGTAAAAGGCAAACGGTCCCCACAGCAGTCCAAGGCACTTTTCCCCTTGAACAAAAGATCCTGTGGGGACCCAGGGGACGGGCGGGGAGGAGCCGGCCACGCAAAGGCAAAGAATGAACCAGTGACCAAGCTCTTTCTTCTCGGGGGTCCACTTTGCTGATCATTTTTTCCCTAGCTAGAAATGGTGTGAGGTTGGGAGCCTCTGGCTTCCATGGTGGGGGATACAGTGAAACCACCAGGATTTTAGGGGTGCTCCAAAGCTCCCAGAGTTGGCCAATGAATCTTGCGCATGTGTGTGTGCATCTGTGTGTGTGTGTGTGTATCAGAGGGCACTGCGTGTGCCTCTGGATACTCAAGTGTGACTTAGGGAACCAGCCTGGCTCTACCTCTTCTGTACATTGATCTGGGGTTTCCCAGGCTCTGCCTTCCAGGGCTGAAGTGCAGGCTGCAGCTATTTCCACTTGGTATTTTTACGTGGGATCTGGGATTCAAACTCAGGTCCTCCTGGCCCTTTTCTTAAAAAAAACTGTCATTTATTCAATGTGTGTGTATGTGTGTGTGTGTATCAGAAGGCACTATATGTTTCTGTGGAAGATCAAGGATGATTTTGGAAATCATCCTGGATTATTTCTACTTCCTTTTTGCTTCACTTTGGGATTTCCCAGGCTCTGCCCACCAGGGCTGGAAGTGTAGGCCATTCACTGCCTTTTATGTCTGGCATTTTTATGTGGGACCTGGGATCTGAACTCAGGACCTTCTGCTTGTAAGGCAGAGTCTTAACCCCTGAGCCATTTCTCTAGCCCAAAATCCTCCTGTTTTTGAGGCCGAGGCTTAACCCCTAAGCCATCTTTCTAGTCACAATGAATCAATTTGATAAAGTGGTATAGTCTCTCTCTCTCTCTCTCTCTCTCAACATGTAACCTTCAACTTGTTACCTAGCCAAGACCTTTGTCCTCCTGACCCTCTTGCTCCAGCTCCTGCATGCTGAAATTACAGGTCTGCACCACTATTCTCAGTATTTCTGCGCTGGGGACCGAGTCCAGGACTTCTTGCATCCTAGGCAAGCGCTCTCCCAACCACCGTGCCATGCCCCCAGCCCAGGCAGGAGTTCATTAGTGGTAGTAGTGCACTGGGGACAGCAACATAAAGAGCTCAGAAGAATGGATTTGAAGACTCTAGGGATGTTGTCAGGGAAAGAGGTAACAACAGGTGGTCACCCAGGAGGCGTGGTAGTGCCTGGGATTCCCAGGAAGCAGTCAATGAATAAAGAGGGTCTAATTTGGGGGTCCAGCTCTTTAACGTGTGTCGAGCAGATTCAGGTACTGGAGGCCGAGATGTCAGTGGAGGAAGGAAGGTAGAACAGAGATACCTGGCGCATCAGGCCTGGGACAGGGAACCCAAGACGGAAGGGCGCTGAAGGGCGTCCCAGGTGTCTCTGCTACATGGCCGCAGAAAGGACAGGGCCACGACGTCAAGAGGCAAGAGACTTTCCATCTTTTTCCTTGTCACCAAAGCCGAGGGAAAGGGCCCAGGGAGAGCTAGTGGTACCAGGGACGCCCAGCTGAGACCCTCGAGGCTGGCTGAGGTCGTGCGATGGCAGCGGAAGAAAGAAGCAGGGTGCCGTTGGTGCTCTGGGAGGGGGCGACTTTTTTTTTTAATTTTTAAAAATTTTTTATTATTTATTCAATTGTGTGTGTATGCATGTGTGTATGTATGTGCGTATGTGTAGAACCATGGGCGAATTCGGGAACCACCATGGATGCCTCCACCCCCTCCTTGTTTACTCTTCCCCCGGGATTCACAGGCTCCGCCCTACCAGGACCAGAAGCGCAGGCTGCCCCCGCTTCCGCCCGGCATCAAAAGAGGGGTCTAGGATCTGAACTCAGGACCTTCTGCCTGCAAGGCAGAGCCTTAACCCCTGAGCCACCTCTCCAGCCCGGGAGGGGGCGATTTTTAAAGCAGGACTCTGCCCTACGCATGCTCAGCTTTGACTTGTGGTCCCAAGAACAGAAAACTGCTTCATCAGGAACTGGTCCCGGCCCCTTTGCTTGGGAGACCTTGACTCCAGGTGGGAGGGGAATGTGGAGACATGAGAGACAGTTCAAGGCCGCCAAGATGTCTTTGAGACTCGCTATCCTCAGAGCCTAGAAGTGCCGGGGAGGAGGGCGGCCTTCTCGCCAGCAGGATACTGGTGCTGTCTGCCTTTCGGTGCCCAGGGATCTGCCACCCACGGCAGCTGGCGAAGGGTATGCAACCCCACAACCTGTCTAGTGTGACAGGGCCCACCAGGGCATGGGGTGGAATAGCAGGTTTGGGAAAGAGATGGGCAGCAGGAAGGGGTCTTTTGGATAAGAGATGATCCAAAGCGGACGGATTGAACCAATGTCAGGCGTTGGACGAAGAGAGAAGAGCAAGCAAGAAATTACTTCGAGCCTAGGCTTTCTCCTGCCCCTCTGTTTATGAGGGGGTCATTTCTGAGCATAGGTGGGCTGGGGAGGCACGGTCCAGAATGCCCAGGGAAAGTATTGCTTAAGAAGGAACACCGAGATTGGTGGTTAAGCAGTCTCTGGCAGGAGGGTCTTTATCAAGCCCTCTCTGGCCACTTTCTCAGGCTGGCCCTCTGAAGGCGACGTGTTCAGATCAAGCAGCCCCAACTAGAGGCACAGGGCTGAGTGAGGCTGTGTAAGTAGCCGGACAGCCTGAAGGCGAGGTGTCAACAAGGAGGCCCGAGGTGTTCATTCACATGGGGGGGGGTCCATGTTTTTGTTACTCAGGGTCCTAAGGACACACGCGGAAGTCAGAAGGAAATCAGAAGGCAGCCAGAAGGCTGCAGAGCTGAGCTTGTGTCCTTCTGGAGGTGTGAGCGCACACCTGGGTAGCCGTCCAAGGACGCCTGAGGTAAAACAAATTGATGCTGCAAAAATGAGACAGGCCCAACTTCATGCCTGGTGCATCTCAGCCTCCAGGGAGATGAACGGCGTGTGCATTTTCCCTGTGTGCCTCCCACGAGGAATCTGGAGTCTGCGGTGGGCATGGTGTGTAAATGCGTTGTTTACAGGTCAGAAGGATGGTCACCTGCCCCCTTTTAAGAACAAGCAGAGCCAACCTTGGCCACGGGCGTCTATCTCCCCTCTCTTCCCGCCTCGGGAGCCAGCCTACCTTTGGAAGGGTGCTGGGAGATTCATGATCAACCATGTCTCCACGGCTATGTGGACAGAGGTCCACCAAGTCTCTCTGTGTCCTGCCCACAGTGAACTCTGACCACCCAGAGTGCTTTCCCACCATTACTTTGAGCTTCTACTTTGGGCAGTTCTGTGAAAGCGGGTCTTTTGGGGGTGACTATGATCAAGTAGTGCTCATTCAGAGATACCAGCCTTGAAGGGCGCCTGCCTGGATCCGGCCGTGCTCCTGTCTGCACAGGAACTCATAAGTGCTGGACATAGAAAGGATCCACAGACATCTAATGGCGGCCAGTTCTGGGGTCTGTTGTCCACATGGGGCAAGAAGACTGACTGGAAATGGACAAGTTTGCTATTTCATTAGAGAATTCTACAGAGCAGGGTGGGAAGGAGGATGAGGTTGGGGGGGCTGTAACCTATGATCCGTCCCTGTGCTTTCAGCAGAGGTGGAAGGAACCAGAGGGGTGCTCCCATCAATAGAATAAGGGCTGGAGTGGGCTAAGGGCTACACCCTTCCTCACCCAGTCTCTTTTCCCCAGGTTGGTGGTCCCACCATGACTGGGCACTCCTACACCAGGCCTGACTCTCCTCCATGACAGAATGCTTTCCTTCATGAGAGGGCTACTGTTGGTATTGTTTATTTGTTTTTAAGTTTCCAAACATGAGGCGCTTTATAAAACTGGAAGGCGGAGGGGAACGGGGATTTGCAGGGACAGGAGAGGGAGAAGATGCAGCAGTCAGCTGACCCCAGCATTTCCCAAGTCTTACCCTGGCCTCTTCTCCCTGCCACCCTCCTCCCCCTCTCGCTTCAGAAAGTGAAAAATAAGCAGGCCCAGCCGCCCGGGGTTGGAGATGCGGCTCACAAGGCTCTCATTGTCCCAGACAGGTGTGAGATTGGACTTGATCCGGGGCCAACACCTCCAGCACCACAGCTAGCTCTGTGAGCTGCAAACACGCACCAGACCTCCAGTAATGCCTCTGCAGCCAGCCAGAGACTCAACAATTTAGGGCTTAGCACACACAACATAAATCAGAGGAGGATGGACCAGCCGACCGGCAGCTTCTTGGGCAGGTGCCTGCAGACTGCCTGAGGATCACGCCCTGCCTGTTTGGGTTATTTGAAACCTTTTTTTTTTTTTTCCTGGTAATATAAAGATGAGGAACCGGGTGGAGCTGTGTGCAGAGGCGCACTGGGGTTTGCCCTGTCTTGTTCCAACAGCCCCTCTTTCGCCTAAATGCCATTTGGAAGGGACTGCTCGGGACAGTTCACAGTGCTCCTTCCAAATTCTAGGAATGTGCTAGAAGTCAGGGAGAGGGGGAGAGAGCGGAGCACACTAGCACTGTCTGTGTGACCTGAGGTGAGTCACTTAACCTCCTCCTGGCTTATCTATTCCAAAGGAGCAGACGGACCATCATCTGTCGTCCCAGCAGTCTAGCCTCCCATGATTCTTCTCTTCTCCGGAGGTCCCACGCTCTGTCACCAGAAGAACTGTCCAAACCAGGAGAAATCACGACTGTCGGGAGAAAACGCTCAATGCCGCCGGATTCTAGGATTCGGAGGCGTTGTCAGCCTGCCCCTCTGTGCTCCATGACGAGCCAAGAGCCATACTCTGGGCGGTGAAGATGGAGGTGACGGTCCCCAGGGGTAGCGAGGACAGGGGGACACTTTTTGCCTTGGTTAAGAATTATCATTCGATGGTCAGAAAAAGGTGTCCCGAATCCCAGGGAAGGAAAGAGGTTCAGATGCCATACGTGGACGGGGGATCCCGTCTCTGACCCCTCAGAGACAGGGTGGGCGTCTGATCTCTGCACACTCCTTTGACGTTCCAAGGCAGCTTTCAGCTTTGCCATTGGGGACCCTGTTGTGAATGCACGGGTGGAGCCCTGACTGTCCCAGCGGGCCTGGTGCCCCCCCCCCCCCCGGGCCTGGCCCACACACCCTCAGGGCTGCATGCTCTCTGGGGAGTCCACAGCTCGAAGCTGCAGCAACTTCCTGAACTGGAACGAGGGGACTGTCACTCCTACCACCCCTCCCAGTCTCGGCCTGCCCGGAGCGGCTGACATTCCCACAGCTGTGGCTCTGCCACCCTCACACACCTGTTGGCTGTCCTCCTTCTAGCTGGACAGCCCGGGCCACCGCGAAAAGCAGGCTTACAGGGCGGGGCTTCTGGGCGGAATTGGAGGTATTTACTTAAAATCACACAGGAAGGTGAATCTTGGTTCAGAGAAATCCTTTGGTGGATGGTTCATTATAAGTGCCAAAGAGCTAGCCATTCATGTGCTGTGGACGCACTGGACTCGCGCAAGCGCGTTGGCATTCACCCTAACCACTCCCCTGTGGATACTGTGTTCAGGAGGCCATCTGTGAGTGCCTTGTGGCTATTTGCAAGGTTGGACTTGGTGGGGGGATACGAAGGGATGGGGGGGAGGGAAGAGGAGGAACTACGGGGCTGACAAGGAGAATAACTTGTGAAAGACTCCAGTCTTGCTTGTTTCAAAATTCGCTACTCTTGGGCTGGGGCGATGGTTCTGGCGCAAGCCAGATGACCTGAGTTCAGATCCCCAGGAGCCGCGTAAAAGCCAGATGCAGCAGAGCGAGAATCTGTGATTCCAGCACATCTACAGGCCGTGAGAGGTGTGGGGAGAGCCGAGAATCTCCAGCAGCTCAAAGGCCAGGCAACCTGCTTATCAGCAGCAGTGGACGGGCCAGGAATGACACACGGAGGAAAGTCGAGGAATATTACCCGAAGGCTGTCTCTGCCCCCACATGGAACTGAGGCACATATGCTGTCTCTGTCTCTCACTCGTCACACACGTACAGGAAAAATTACAATTCCTACTCTAAGCGCAAAATCCAACATTTCGAAAAAGAGAGACGCAAAAGCATCAGATGATACTGAATCCCACCATCTCGTGGAAGAGCGTTTAGAAATGGGTCAAGGGGGCGCTTCAGGAAGTATCTCTGTAAGTGTCCTGTCCCACCGTGACAGAGACTAAGCACTCGAGGGTGAGGGCAGGTGCTGGAGGACGTGGACTTCAGGCCCACTGACAACTGGGTCAGCCATGGAATTCTTTGCGCTTTCAGTGCCTTATGGGTAACAAACAAATAGACAAAGAAATGAATAAATAGGTTAAGGGTCTGGGCGAAGACATCTAAAGCCCCCGTCAACTTTAATAGTTTTTATTCCCATTTGGTCTTGGGGGATGGAAGCCGTGGGCTCAACTCCTGTTTTACCCAAGGAACTAAAACGCAAGTAAAAATACCAAAACCCCCTAGGTTCCCCCCCATTCTCTCCAGGGCTGTTGCCACTCCCAAAGTCATTATCACCAAGCCCCTGCGAGCGCCATAGGGTGGGTCCCTGGTGGGTCATTTGAGCCATGGTAGAATCAGAGTCATGTGAGGGCGACCAACGCCATGACAGAACAGCATACAGTATAGCAGGCTCTATGCTATATACGTCACGCGAATATACAGTGAGGAGTTTGCATGGGAATGAGAGAAAACCTATGTGTTTACCCTGTGCGGGGCCTTGATTGGTTCGTGCATGTCAGTTAGCTCATTCTGATGAGTTGGTTATTATGATCATGTCCATTTTATAGATGGAGACGGAAAAAGCCAGGGCATGCATGCGTCCAGTAAGGTCAGCCAATGAGGAGGACGAGGGCAGGGTGGGGTCTGAATTCCAAAGCTCATGTATATTTTCTTCCACGTGGATAGGAGGGAGCATGATAATGGATCATGGATCAGCACTCGATTTTCTTTATAAAGTCCTGTCTGGGGGCTACTAGGGTTTTATTCTGAGTACATTTGGTGACCAGCTGTGAGGAACAGTCCCCTCCTGGCAGACGGACCTGACCCTCTGGATTCATAGGTCTTCTGCACAGGGAGCTGTGAATGACCAGGAAGAAACTTCCGGAATAAGAGAAATTCCTTCTGGTCTCACTAATGTGTTGTCCCTTCCCCCAAGGCGTGAATGAATCACATGAGGAAACAGGAAGAGATTCTGGAAGGGGAATAACAAGATTTCCTTTTCCTTCCACCTGAAACTGACCATCCGTAATTTCACACAAATTCAATTTTGAAGTCATGCTTTGTAATCTGTGGGAAATCATATTAAATTAGACAGATCCACGTCTGGACGATGACTTCTCTCATTTAGCAACATAGGGTAGCTCAGAGCCTCTCAAGGCCAGATTATACAACAGAAATATTAACCTTCCCCCTGAAACAGCCTTTTAATCAGAGGCAGCCAACTGAGGGCTCGGACATCCCGGCTGGTTTCCCTGAGAATGGTAGGGCGACCACGATTTCTGATGCAACAGTATCCAGAGTTACAGAACATGTTTAAGACTCCACAGTGAATCACTCACTAACAGAGAAGGGACTTAGCATTGGGTGGTATAGGAAACAATGTCAGAGTTGAAGAGATGGACCAAGTCGGTAAAGTGCTTGCCCAACAAGCATGGTAGGTACAAACAAATGAACAAATAAACAAAAAAAACCAGATCTATTAAGTGTACTTGCAATCCTGGCAATGGTAAGCTTGAAGGTGAAGATAGGAAGATATCAGAAGCACACTAAGCTGGTCGGGGAGTGACCCCATCTCAAATAAATGTGAAAGCTGTCTGAGAAGTAATACCCAAAGTTGTCTTCTGACCTCTACATGTGTACAGACACACACAAAGGAGAGAGAGCGAGAGAGTGAAAGAGTGAGAGAGAGAGAGAGAGAGAGAGAGAGAGAAGAAAGAATGCCAGGGGATGTGCAGACAAAATAAGCTCCTCTGCACCCAACTTTCCAGATGCTGTCCTGCCCCCCTCAGCTGTGACCTGTTGGTCATGAGTTGTTGTTAGTGATTCAACAAGGCGACATCGATCTATTCTCTCAGTGTGAGCTGTGACTGCTTCATCAGTTCCACCACCCTGCTCAGTCTCGTCATAACCCAGCGATAGACAGAGGAACAAACATAATGCTGCTGGTTTTTTTTTTTTAAAGGACGGGAGGCTAATCCTCCAAAGATTCTGAATTCATCCTTCAAAAGCCAGCTCGGTTAGAAAACCCACAGATTCGCCATCTTCTCATTCGGCAATTACGGGTGTTCTGCAGAGTGAGCAGTTTACCATGAAGCACAGATGAGGGTGAACTGACCTTGAGATGAGAGAGCTAAAAAAACCGCATCGCGGGCAAAAGGGCCACACGGAGCCCTTGAGCCGATGCTGCCTTTTACAGATATTTTAATAACTCTATCATTATATAATCTGCCATCTGATACGTACAGAGAGATGCGCTAATGGAGTGAGAGTGGCCCGGAGCTGAGCGATGGTCCCGAGAGACTTCATAAAACCACCATGTTCACGTTCACTCTCCTGTGAGTGGCAACTCCAAGAAACGCGAGTCCGGCTCACATCATTCCTTCCTTCCTTCCTTCCTTTTTTAATCTCATGATGTTCTTGAGGAGGGGTTGGCAGGGAATTAGTTCTGAGTCTTGGATCTGGCCTCAAAATGACTCAGACTAAGTGCAAAAGAGCTCTAGGGTGAAGAGAGTCTGGCCAGGGCGGGAAGCAGGAGGTGGTCCCAGGGGGTGAACCATTGTCACCCAAGGTCACACTGACCCACAGACCTTCCTTCCTGTTGGGGGAGTGTTATGAACTCACCCCTCACCCCCAGAGGGAAACGATCCCGGTACATCCTCCGCCGCATTGGCAAGACTGGCTGCTCGCCACCGTGTCCCAAGTCTGTTAGGCACGAGTGTGTCTTGTTCATGTCTGAAGCCTCATACTCCGTGATCGCAGCCCCTGTGTGACGGAACCAAGATGGCGGGAGGACATGGGCACGGTCCTGTTCCTGGCGCCCTTTCATGCCATTCTACGGCTCCAGGGGACACACTGAGTGGGTGTCCGTTCATCCGCTGTCCCTCGGCAGCAGTGTTGTCTTTAAGACAAGGACGTGCTCTTCTGAAGCCTGAACTAACTGCTGTGACATGATCTGAGGTGGTCAGAACTGGATGATGATTTCCCAGATCTCGCAACTGTATTTCTGTCCAGCCGCTCCTTCCGACGACGCATGGCCCTTCACAGCATTTAGGACCATGGTTCCGTCTGTTCTTGAAAATGCTTATATACATAGGGAGGTGTTGTAAAAACCTAAAGATGGGAAGGTCCGCTGTTGGACAAGACATTCTATTCAAGGCAGGACTGCTGCATCCAGGAACTCACTGCAGTGAGACTTGTCCTTACCGACCTGCATAATGACTAGCATACCAACGTGCCCCCGCAGACTATCAAGGAACTCAAGAGAGATAGGAACATACAGTAGAAATCTTGGGGACTAGGGCTGGACGACTGAAGGGAAATGCCCCCCTATTAGTGGCGTGGCCTGAGGAGGGGCCACTTAGTATGTCACAGAGGCTTAGAACGCTCACAAGAGTAGACAAGCCAGAGGGAACCCTGGGGTTCATAGAAGCGGCCAGAGAGGGTAGGAAGGTGTGGAATGGATTGATGAAAGGAAGAGAGGGGGAATGGGAGGAAGTGGGGATGGAGGGAAGCAGGGATAAGTACTCAATAATATATATATATGAAATAATGTATATGAAATATATGTATGAAATAATATACATGAAATTATATATATTTGAAAGCTTCTCAAGAAAGCCTCAATGGGTAGAAACTCAGCCTAAAGACTTTCCATAGCTTGCTAGCCAGAAATCAAAGGAACAGAAGTGCTCCTCTTGCATTCTGTGCCCCCCCCGCCACTCCCCTCTACCATCCCGCCTTATTCAGTTCCCAGGAGTGTTCCCAGAGGCCCAAAATACACAGAACTGCCCAAATGTTTGTTTTTAGGGTGAGTTCTCTTCTATTTTTCTAATTATTATTTTGTTGTATTTACTGAGCTGGTAATTGAATCTCTCTCTCAACATTAATACATAATATGTCCTGCCAGAAAGAGATTATGGGAAAAATCTATGGAAAGAAACTGGGTTTGTCAGTGACTGGGATTTTATTTGCAGGGTTTTGCAATCCGAATCTTTAATCTCCGTAACAATTGGGCTGTTCTACTGCTTTGAAGGCCATTGTTCGATAATAATGTAAGAGGTCTGCTGGGAGATGGGGCTTTGAAGGAGAAATGTGAAAATAGGGTATGAGCCAGGGACTAGTATGGCCACGAGGCAAGTGACACCCCCAGGGCCTCTGTCCGAGTCCTCTGAGAGTCAGGCTGGGGTGTCCTGAGGGCTAGAGGGAAACAGAGAAAGACAGAAACAATGAAAGTCCCTCAACAAACTTGAACCCACAAAGAAGCCTAACACAGGCGGCAAATTAGAGTTGGCTGGTGTACATGTCCCTCTGTGCTGGGGGGGAGGGGAGGTAGGGAAAACTTAGTCTGGAGAATTCCCCTATAACTAGAACAGCATCCTATCCACAGGTATGGGTTTTGTCTCGGACCAAACTTTTGGTAACTTTGATTAGGACCTTTGAGGCTACACTTCAAAATGTCGCTGTGAAACATCCAAATTTGAAAGTCTGTCTCTACGTGATTTGTCCCCTGGGGATAACGAAATAGGCAAAGCCAGTCACCCTCCTCTTGAAATGAGCCTGGCTGTTTGTCACTGTTCTGCGCCTAAAGCTAGAGCAGTGACAGGCTTCAGCTGGCTCCGTCCTGGAGGCCACATGCTTGAGCCTGTCCCAGCTGGGGTGTCACACCATTTTCTGTCTTGCTGCTTACTTGTCTCTGTGTTGTCACTGGCTTTTTGGAGGCCAGGGCAAGAAGCCCAAGGCTGCCTGTCTTCTGGTCTGGCATTGTTCCTAGACCCTGCCCAAGCCTCTCTGGTTCCATCTCCATGGGTGTTCTAGAAAATACTGAGAAGCACCTGATCTTACACGGAAACCAGCAAACAAACAAAAGACAACAGCCGGATGACAAGATTGGGATCCATCGGCTCAAGGTGATGAGTTCGCAGGACTGGACGCAGAAATCTGTTTTGGGGGTAGAAGGGGAGTCGTCATAGGTGTCACTGGAAGTCACTAGCAGTCCCTCGATGATACCTGTCTTTGGCGTTGATCTAAGGGATTGAATGGTGGCCCCAGAAAAGACAGATCCATATTCTAATCCCTAAAACAAAACTATGATCTTATGGGGAAAAACCGGGGGAAGTCTCGGCAAATGTTATTAAGTGAACGATCTTGAAGTCATTATGAATGACCTAGACCTAAATCCAATGACGTGTCCTTATGAGAGACCCAGAGAGTGATAAGATGGAGGAGGCGGTCGAGTAAAACAGGAAAAGAGTGAAATGCCTAGGACCAGCTAAGGTTAGAAGAGGCGAGAAGTTCCTACCCCTGGGGCGTCAGAGGGAGGCACCTAGTGACCCTTTGGCCTCCGACGAACTGTGAGAACAAATTTCTCTCTTTCGGAGTCACTAGACTCAGGGTCATTTGTTGTAGCAGCCACTGAAAGCCAGTACAATCGATACTTTGACCCCACAGCCAGCACTCGCCAAGGGATACCTTCTCGTCTCTAATGTCTCATACGCGATGTGGCACAGTGCTCAGGATCTGCAAGCATCATGACTAGTCCCCTTGTGCAGAAGGGGCTTTGTGAAGATCAGTCTCTTGCCAGAAGTTCTGCAGGGTTGAGGAAATCGGACTCACGGGCTTCCTTTTCAGAAACCAATCTCTTCTGTCGTTCTAACCTTCTTGTTGTTTAACATTGCTAAATTATGACTCACCCCAATATCACGTTAATGTACCCGTATGTGATCTTGCTACACTTGAGCATCAGAGGGACGTCCAGAACTTCAGAGCCCACAGTAGGAATAAAGACCACCGAGACCAAACCCTGTCATGAGTCTTTTTTCTTTCCACTTAGCAAAGCCGGCCACAGGGGGACCAAGGGCTTCCCAGGGCCTGGCCTATCACTGGAGCAACATTCTTGAAGATAATTGCTGTGGAAACAAGGTCCCCTAGACTGTGGTTTGGGGTAACTGGGATGGTGTCAATTTTTGTCAGCCTTGTGCACTGCAGTATTGGAGGGGCTATGGTGCTGGGGGTCTGTGTCAACCCTTAGATGACAGACTGTGTCGGCCACCTTGGGTCAAAGGGCACCAATGGCGCAGGACATGAAGGTAGCCAAACCCATTCACCTTCCTTTCCTGAATATCTTCGGTGCAGTTCCTTAGTTTCGGTTTTTCACATTTTTTCCTACAATTATACTTTGTGTTGTAACTACTGGGAAAATCCTAATGGTCACCGAGTCTTCGGTTGAAATTCATTGATGAGGGGCTTCTCGTTCTGCCTGCTCCCGAGGAGGGAGGACCAGGTGGCAATAGGGGCTCTGCTCCCATCCCTCAGGATTTTCTTCTCTCTTTCCTCCTTCCCTTCCACTCTACCTCTCTCCACGGCAATACCTGGTCTAGGCTTGTTGAACATGAAAGATTCCGAAGCTGTTGATCTTTGGGCTCTAAAAACTCGGCTATACTGAGGCAGAAGTTATGTTGAAGGAACAATTGTGCCCGTCCATGAGGTAGGCAGGTTCTATGGGTCAATTTCTAGCACTGTGAATGATTTGTGTGTTCATGAAATGACTCCATAGAGTCACACAAACAAATTTCTGGCATTTAATCATAGTATCTAGTATCAGGGTGACCAGTAGCCCCACCCCACTTTATCTTTAAACTTCTAGGACTGCTAGAAGACAGAGGGAGAGGAAAAGGGAGGGACAGGGAGAAGAAGAGAAAGAGGAAGAAGAGGAGGGAGGAGAAAGGATAAATGAAAAGGAAAGGGGAAGGGAAGGAAAGAAGGGAGGAGAAGGATAGAAGAGGGGAGGAGAGAAAAGACACAATGTATTGTGGTTGGATTCTTTCCAAGGCTAGAAAAAAACAGTCTTCATGTCCTTTCTGTTCCTCCGCTTAACACCACATACATCCCTAAGCTGTTCTGAAGAAGGGGGTGGGGAGTGGGGAGAGAAAGGGGGGGGGTCTTAAGACAAGAGACACCCATTGTCCTTCTCATCTTGCACTGATCCCTGGACACCGGGTTTAATCTTTCCCTCCAGGAAGGTGGAAGATTTCATCCTCTTTCTCATTCAGTGGATAAAGAGATTTGGACTGACTTAGCAAAGTGGAGAAACAAAGTGGATTTCAGAACCTCAAAGGATTTCCCAGACAGTAGCTGGAGAGCAGTCTTTCCAAAGTAAATAATTACAGGGGGGCATAACTATCGAGACAATCAAGAGAACTGAAAGTCAGGAGTCCATTTGGGGTGTTTCATCGACTCCCTGGGCCTGTGGAGTTTTTGAATTGGGCCACCCACCCTCCTCTAGAGTGATCGGACAGTGCCTGGGACCAAGGTTGGAATGAGCCGCACAAGAGATTCCCCAAAGACGCCCACTGTGTCTAGAAGACCTCTTCCTGTACCTTCCACGCATGCTCAGAGGTTCGGTATTCTGGACCATTTTCTTTGACCCCGTTTATTTAAAGACACATGTGCAGGTACGCAAAGCAGATGGTCCTTAAGAGAGAACCTAGAATGATCACCACCGCCACCCTCGTCCACGCACAGAGAACACATGCAATCCAGAACTGCGCCACGAACAGCTGCTGGACGCTGCTCCCTTACCCTGCTCAGCTCCGTGCTCCTTCTATCCAGTCCTGCACCCAAGAGAACAGACTCGAGAGATCCGTGTACCCCACCTGCACTGGCTATACCCCCAGAAAAGGCTGGGCTTGTGTACTCATGGTCTGGAGATAGTCGGTAGGGTCTATGCTCTGAGCTCAGAATTCTGAGTCTGTGAACCCCACTCCAGGATGGGACAGAGGACAGAATAAAGCCTGCCGAAGGTCTGAGCCACGCCAGAATATGTTACGAAGAGTCTGTCGGAGGAGTAAACCCAATGGCGGGAACACGAGCCTGGCCTGTTAGCTAACTTGGTTTGAAGGTTTTCTGTGTTGGCTTCTGGTACTCCATATCCTTCTCACCAGAGAGGCAGAAGTTCATACCACCTTCCGTGTGGTTCAGCTCTGGTGAATCTTAGAATCACTCTCTTGGGGTGCACAGAGCTGTCCCTAAGTGGGAGGTGTGATAGTCACAACCCTGGCTGTACAGTCTACCCTGTCTTCCTACTGTGAAAGAACCTGCAAGCATTCTGAAACTCAACTTGGGGAGTTAACGAGGTCTTGACTTGCACGAACATGTAGCCGTGGCAAGATGGCTTTCCATCCAATTTTAAGACCCGGTGAAGTAGGAAGCTGAAATTAACCTCAGCTCTTACAAGTGAAAACCTCAACAAATAAACAGTGGTTTGTTGGCATGGCAACCTGCCCCCTCTCCATCTGTACCCTGCTGCAGATGGGTCGACCTGTGTCTGTGGAATGAGGCTTAACAGCAACCAATTCCTGAGAAGCAGAGGACTTAGGCTAGATTTCCCATAGGGGGTCCCGGCCGGCAGTTCTCTGCCTCCCTCTGAACTCCTGGTGGTCTCTGCCAGCCACCAGTCACTGACATCTCTATCAAGCTGAAAACTAGGTCTGAATACACGGTGACCTTGCCATGGCTACTTCTCCTGTAGTTTTCTTACAACCACGGTTACTGTTTCAGAGACTGTCGTACACACATGTGCAGTGCTTAAAGCAAACTCGATGCTCCAGGACTCTGCCTGGATCAGAACACCTAGATCATGAACAAAGCAGGGGTCTTAGCTGAAAGAAACATCCAGATTCTCCCTGTGAATGCTGATTTCAACAGCAAAGCAAAGCAAAACAAACAAACAAACAACAAATCCAAGGGTCCACTCAAGACTGGTTTGTATAACATTTTCTTAGAGGTAAAAGAGGGGCAGAACGATATTAAGGACAAGAGGAAGGGGGGAGGGAGGAAGGAAGGGAGAGAGAGAGAGAGAGTTACATGTATGATCTTGGCCACTTATTTTTGAGTCCGAATCTCTGTTCTTGCCATTTTACAAGTGAAAAGCTGGATAGTAAATTCATATTTTGAAGAGAAAGAACATTGCCAATGTAGTCAACACATTTTTTTTCAAGTCCCGACCAGACCCCTAGAGTACTTTAAAAGTGAGTTATGGTCGCCTGGAAGTTGCAGAGGTGACTGTTTTTGAAAGGAACGAGAAAGCGGGAATGCTGGTACTCGATCTGATATTCTGCTAAGCACACATACAGTGCTCCAAAGAACTGGACCCGCCTGCCCAACATCAGTGGTGATGCCCCTGCTCCAAAGCGGGTGGCTAGAAAGGCTGAAGAATCCACTGGGCATCTTTCTAACCCTCCTCTTGGATGAGCAGAGAAGTCAGAGCAGATTCGCTCCACACCGAAGCCATAAGAAACACAGCAGGCGCGGTGCGGACAGATCACTTTGCTCCCAGATGGCTGAATGTTCCACAGTCTTAAAAAGTGCTTCACCACTTTCGGTTCTAATAAGAGTAGGGGGGAAAAAGGCAAGTCCATTTCTCAGCACAGTAGTGTGAACGGTTGTCACAACAGTGAGATGCCCCTTAGAGTCGCACACGGAACCCTGGAGGAGACGTGGGTGAATTCAGATGACCCCACACACAAAATGGAAGCGCCCCCTGGAGATTTTTATTCTCCACATCTGAAAAATACCGTTTCACGCCACGCCCATCTCTCTTACTGAAAGTGCTATTTACCGTAATTCGCTGCAGAGATTTGCATCTTGGGATCTTTAGAAATTGTCGTGCATATTTTTGAATAACTGTTTACCGCTATCTAGTACCAAGAAACCAATTACTTTGTGGGGTTCTTTCTAAGGACACCTAAGACTTAGAGAGCAGAATATTGGCTTCTGTTTGAGTAAAAAAGAGCTATTCTGCGTAATGGATGTGCGAGTGTCTTATCTGTGAGAAGAGTCTTTGCGAATTTTCCATGCAAATAAAACACCACCTCTCGGTCTCACAGGATAATTACCAGAACTAAGGCCACTGGGGTCTCTTTCACGGGACAGACAGGATCTCATATAGCCTAGGTTGACTTCAAACTTCCTCCTTCCCCCACCTCCCAAGAGATGTGATTATAGGCAAGAGCCAGCATACTAGAGGATACCGGCATGGCTTGTGAGAGCCCTACATGTGTCTACTCCAAAGGGAGCTGATCCCCAGAACCTTAACATGCATCCTGCGTGTACATCCCATGCAGAAAATGGTACACAGGATGCTTATTTCCATTCTCTGCAAAGGGCAGAACATCACTCTCCCCTCAGCCCACAGTCGTTTAATCCACACATGTTCTCTTCTTTCAATAGAACAAGCCCGCTTCTTTGAGAAAGCAATATTACTGTGACTATATCCTAAATTCAACAGCATCATGCATAGCACAGGGGAAATGACTGATTGTGGATATCAGGAATAGTGTCTCAGAGCAATCGGCAGCCCCAGGGAGCACGCGAGCTCTGTGCGTGATTCGGCTCGGCACAGCCAGTTTTATCAGCCACTGGCTTTTCTGGCATTCCGCGGTGGGTGGCTGCCCCGCCAAGTGAATGGAACTCAGTCTTTACTGATTTGAAATATGCTTGATGCGACGGCACACTGTGCGTCCCTCCTTAGTTCTTAGGATCTTCTGAAAGAACGGATATCGATTGCAAACACCACAAAAAATCTGAAGGCAATAAGAATGCGAAACATCCTCTGCTTCACCTTGCTTGTGTGTGTGTGTGTGTGTGTGTGTGTGTGTGTGTGTGTGTGTGTGTCTTTAAGACCAATGGCTAGTTAAGAAAATAAGAGATCCTGAAAAACACTCACCTTTATATCCAGGCAGCCTTCTGTATCTATGCATTATATAACTACAGATCAGACCAGTGAAGGTTGACAATATATTTTTTAAACTCTACCAATACTGAGAATATACAGTGGTTTTTCTTATTACGATTCACTAGTCAGTACGGACAGTAACTACTTACAAAAAACCTCCTGATTGCATTAGCTATTACAATGACCCGGCCATGTGACGCATGGGTTATGTGCACAGAGATACACAAACATCGGGCTGTTTTATAGGACAGGCCTGAACATCCACTGATCACTGATTACTGATTTTGGTATCCGAATAGTTCATGGAATGCCCCACTGATTCCAAGGGAAACATGCATTGTGTGTGTGTGTGTGTGTGTGCGCGCGCGCGAGCGCGTGTGCGTGTGCATGCATGCACGTGTGTACATGCGTGTACGTGTCCATACGCGCATGAATACCACGGCCCTATCTTCCCCACACCCTAGCAGACATGCTTCTGGAACCACATCTAGCTTACTCATCAGGTGGGGCGGCCTGAGACTCTGCATTTCTAACAAGCTCCCAGGAGTGACTGGTGGTTTGGAGGGTCCGTGGGAGCATCCAGCGGGAAACCACGCTAGCCTGGGTGGGCTTCGTGCCTGGGGTCCCATTGAGGGCGAGGGGAGGTGGGCTCCGCGGGTACTTACCCTGCATCTGACTCTGAGGCTGAGGGTTAAAAGCAGTGGAGTGGTTCAAGGAGGCGCGAGGGTTGGGCGTGGGGGCTGGGTGGTGCGGGCTGACCCTCATGGCCGTGCGCCGCAGCTGCTCCAGTTCACTGAGCCGCTCGGAAAAGGACAAGCTCCCCGGCTTGGTCTGCTCATCTAGTTTCTGCCGATGTCCTAGTGTGGGGACCGGGTGGGGAGGGGAGAAGGGGGAGAAGGAAGCAGGGAAGGAGGGAGGGAAGAGATCAGAAAATGTGTTGTGGAATCTCTAAAAGAGGGGCTTTTCGTATCTTCCCCTCCCTCTCCCCTCACCCCCAGTGTGGAAATGGCCCTTCGGGCCATTCTCCCCACAGCCGACTGACCATGGGTGCTGCTTCCCCAGTCTCTCGGTCCTGGCACTCACCCACTCCTCTGTACCCCCTCGGGTGGGGGACAGAACGCAGCAAGACCCCAGGGGTGGCGGTGGTGAACGCAGCAGGGGAAAGACGCCCCCGCTGCTTATCAGCTCTTGGCCACAGGACAGCCGGCAAAGATGCCACCCAGGAGAGCAAAATGCTTGCCCTTCCTGCAGACCTGACCACTCCAGGCAGCAGAGGGGGCCTGGGGAAGTTAGCAGCAGGCCCCTTCCACAGGAAACGGGGTGTGGCTGCAAACCCACTGCTCAGGAGTGAGATTTCCTGCTACCGGCAGAAGCAGGGCGTGTGTGGCAGACCCCACCAGACTGGGAGGGTGGGGGGCTGGTCTCCACACAGGCTGTTCAGAAGCACGCTTTCTTCCCTGAAGTCCTCTCTCAGCCCTGCGA
The DNA here is from genome assembly GCA_023101885.1 of Typhlomys cinereus. Classification (NCBI taxonomy): domain Eukaryota; kingdom Metazoa; phylum Chordata; class Mammalia; order Rodentia; family Platacanthomyidae; genus Typhlomys; species Typhlomys cinereus. The sequence goes on from JALPQD010000446.1 coordinate 365,786, forward strand.
GAGCAGAGCGATGGGTCCCTTCTAGTATTCTCCACACGCCAGGCCCCAGGCCCCCTGAGGGGGGCCGACAGGCCTGCTGAACTTCCCCAGGAATGAATGCAACCTGGGAAGGGAGGCCCTTGGGTAGCTATGTGGGCAGCTGCTGCTACTGTCACCAAGAGACCGCAAGTAAAGACACCGGATAGGCCCTGTCTTAGTCCCTGCGAAAATGGCAAAGCCAACTAGCCAATCGGCCACACCTTCAGCATGGGGAGAAGGCATTTCTTTTTTAAAGAGGCCGTTTTCTTGTTTCCTCCTTATTCTTGTGTGCTTGAATAGAGACCTTGACTAAGCCACCTTCCTCCCCACTCCCCACGTGTCACGCAGCCTCAGAACACGGAGTGGGCCAGCAGCTGCTTCTGCCCCATCCAAGCCTATGTGAGGAGCACTCAGCCCAGGGAAACGCGCGACTAGAGGCAGCATTTTTGCTTTGTTTTGTTTTGTTTTATATCCCTTAGTTTCCAGTTGCTACAATTATAAAATTAAACGGTAGAGCCGGAGTTACGGTTCCAAATCTCTGTAGCTGGCGGTCTCTTCCTGCTACAGGGCCCCTTGGCATAGCTGACACGGTCTCAAATTCCACACCAGAAAAAGGGTCCACTATGTCGCCGTGATTTTTATCATTAACAAGACCTGGTTGGCTCCAAGAGGAGGAAAAAATACTTTAGCATAATATTTGTGTAGTTCGAATGCAACGTTCTTTCTTTTCATGTGTCACCAAGGCAAATCTGGCCTCTGATTCAGCGCCCTTAGCCCACAACACTAAACTCAAACACAAACACCCCGAGTCACGCAGTCCCCGCCAGGGTGCATGTGAGAGGCCTCTCACTGGCTAAATATCTTAAGCATCAGCAATACAGACAAAAAAGGGCCAGGTTCCTGAGCCACCCCCCCCCCACCATCCTTTTTTCCCTGAAAGTACAAAGACATCTTTTTCTAGAACATTCTATCTCAGTGGGTCACAGTGTGTTTAGTTTAGAGTCCCTGTATAAGGCCCTCCTTGGTTCCTCCTTCCTCTTATCTTTGTGGCAGATCCTCACGCCCTTGTCACATTGAAAATAGCAAACAAGAAAACACATGACTAACCATTTAAAGCATGAGCCAGTCTTTTAAGCATTTATCACAGCATCATGCCTGGTACTAGGAATCTAGGAAAGAACATGGCAGGAAACTTGATTCTACAGAGTTCTGTGGCTGCCTTAAGAATGTTGGCCGGCAACAGCTTCTAGTAGGGCTTGTCTATAACTGCAGGTTCTTTGGGTACCCACCCAGTGGCGTTTCTGCGGAACGCTGTGTGAAGGACTGTGTGTGATCCAGGCGTAGCATGTGCGGGGCCATTCTGAATTCCCAGCACCCGTGTGACAGTGTCTTCAACACCCTTTGAACAAAGGCAGATTATCTCTGTGCATGCATCTGCCTCCGGTAAACTCAGGGACACTCCACGGAGAAACCAAACAGGAATAAGTGATTTCGGGCCAGTCCCTCTGTGGCTAGACACATGTGAGATTGCTTTTTTTTTTTATTAGTCTCTCCTCATTGTGATTAAAAAAAAGTTTTAACACGCGAGCCGTTTCTGTCTCAGCTGACACCCGCCAATATGGCATCATTTACAGAGATTAACCGGCGGCTCTGTGATTTAGCAGGAATGCGCAGGCATGGCTCGCAGAGGGAACAGCCTTCGCTCTAAGCCGACTCCTAAACCCAGGCAGTCTCTGGCTGGGTGCGATGCCGGGGGGGGGGGGGTTGGGGTTGGGGAACAGTTCATCCCACACTCTCCCCTGTGCATATTCTGGGAGTCCATGGGAATGTCCCCCAGTGTATTCTTGGGAGTCTTTGGGAATGATGCTGCCTGGGAGGGACTTTGACTCTTCCCCCCTCCCCCCACATACACATATGCTCAAAAGGATGGTGGAGGAACACAACACTACAACAGTCAGAAAATGGAAAAGCATCATCGTGAAATTCAAGGTGTGGTTCAGATGCATTTAGAAGCTGGAGCTGAGGAATCCTTCTTTTCTGAAACCATCAGGCTCCGTGTGCCAAATAGCAATATTTTGCACAAAATATACGAGCTTCCGATAGGAAACTTTCAGGCTAAGGAAAATGAAAGCTCTATGTCTTCAGTTTCCTGTATCTGCATGCTATTAAAATATCAATTTGCCCCCTGTATTTTAAAGGGAAGAATATAGAGAACGTCTGCTGTGGAATTGCCCCTCTCTCCCTGGGCACTTGCAACACCGGGGATGCAACTCTGGATCAAACTACTGGCAAGATGGGGAAAACCTAAATACTTGCATGTTGGCGGGCTGGAGTTAAGAGCTTGTTGAGAGTCAATCATGAATATAAGGTGGCGTTGAAGCTCACACTTCCTCAAGACTGAATAGGTAGTTATACATCTCAGTGAATGCTACATGCGATGGAAAGAGATCCTAAAGTCTTCAATTACCATTTTAGATTTGTGTAAAAAGATGTTTGATGTAAATTTCATTACACATACAGAATACAGAGTCATTGAAGAAGTCACAAAAGAAGAAAGCAAATACAGAATGAAAAGAGAAATGAAAGACAATTGCTATAGTTTACTTAATTCCAAAGTTATTGCTGTGGTTCTTGGAACAGTTTTCCATCCCAGTGTCCTAAGCAATATGATCTCATGGTAGGTGAGGATTCTGGGCTTTTGCTGCTCTGTCTGTACTGTGCTGAGTACGCATGCGCAACGGAACTGCCTTTTCAGAATATGAGGGGAGGAGAGGAGACCCCCCCCACGCTGCAACGGAACAGCCAGACAAAGCTGGGCAAAGCTGTCGCCTGTTTTAAGAATCACTTCCCTGAGAGAATAGGGAACTTTCTGGTTATCAGCGCCTATGTTGACTCTGATATGGACTTTTCCTGATGGATGTTCAGTAGAAAAATTAGGAGGGCATGCACTGTGCATTATCATGAAGAATAGATGGAATAATTTACACAACACAACATCAGAAAGACAGAAGTGTGTGTGCACACGTGTGGAGTTTGTGTGCGTCTCCTAAAATACAAGTGAATTTCATATACTCACCTTTAAAGGGACTTCTGCATCTCACAAGATGACTGCCTGCCTGATTCTAGATATGTGATCTGGACATAGAGCCAGTCTTGTGCTTTGATTTGCTGCAATTTCATGATCGTGAGCAGGAAGAAGAGATGTACAGAGAACAGTCACCTCTTCTGCGTGACAGACTGATAACATCTGAGCTTCAGGGTCCTCAGAATTTTAGAGCAATGACTTAGGGGCTAAAACCTTTGTCTTGCAAGCAAAAGGACCTGAGTTTGGATCCTAGATCCCAGGTAAAAATGCCAGGCAGAAATGGTGGTGGTTTGTCTATATGGCGGAGCCTAGGCAACTCCACAGCCAAGCAATGAGGAGGTAGAGCAATCCAGGATTATCACCAGTGTGACCCTTGGATCTCTACAGGCACAAACACACACACTCAAGTTTCCTCTTCTACACACACTTTCTCTCTTACACATACCTGATAAATAAATAGATAATAAATAAATAGATACGCACAAAATAAATAAATAGATAATAGATGCAATGAAAGCAAACAAGAGTCCTTGGATTCTTGCAAGTAGTGACATAGAACTTGATAGCAAAGCTAGTTATCATCTGTTTAATTTAATATTGAGCGACACTGTCTAGTACTCCATATCACTGACAAATTACCAAGGGTCAGGGACATACCACTCACTACCTTTCATTCCCCCGCACTAAGAAAAACAAAAAAGGAATTTCTAGTTTGGTACGCATTTAAACTCATTTGTATATTATACATAAAATACTTTATGATGTGTAATCTATGTTACTATATGGTATATTGTCATGATATTCTGCGCGCATGTTTATAAATACTACTGTTGTATGAGCTACATGGCCTCGCTTTCCCTGTAATTGCTTCTCATAACATTAAGCTAAGAGATCAGCACACAGATGTTGTACTGAAGAGCCGGAAAAAGGCCAGGACATCAGCCTTCCTTTTAACTGGTAGGTGAGAAGAGAGAGTGAGAACTTGCATCACTGAGCCAAAATCATATAGTGAGGTGGAGGAAGATCACAGGTTTACAGACCCTGTCCGCCAACCTCCCTACCACACACCCTCACATTCGGTGCTCGGGAAAGAAGATGGGCAGACCGACAGAGAGACAGCAGACAATCTGATCTAGATTAACTAGGTGGGGGAGGGGGCCATGAGAGTCCATCAGCACCCGTCTCAAGTATGTTCCCGGTTCATTAGCGGGGCCAGGCTGCTGCAGCCCACTGTGGGTAGCTAGATCTCCACGCTCCAAGCACTGCAGTCACCTGGAGGCTCTAGAATGGCAGACATGAAATAAGGACCCTAAGAATCTTGGCTGCTCAAAAGATTCCAGGTACTGCTGGTGCTGATTGTACCACAAGTGGAGAGAGAGAGAGAGAGAGAGAGAGAGAGAGAGAGAGAAGAGAGAGAGAGACTAAGGGGCTCTTCCAACGGGCCCAGGCACTCCCCCACACATGACTACTGATACTTTCCTTCTCCTATCTGCTTCTGATTCGCTGCGCTTCGGGAAATAAAACACCACATGTGACGTTCTGTCAGTATCTAGAGCCCCTGCAAGTACCAACATCCATGAAGCTCAAGCCCCTCATAGCAACTGTCTCGTGCTTTTACCTACAACCTAGGCACATCTTCCTGTATTTTTAAACTCCTATATGCTTAAATGATACGCAGAATTGCTTTACTGTGTCTTTTAGGGAATAATGACAGGGGGAAAAGTATATTTACTTGTTCAGTGTGCAGTATTTAAAAACATTTTTCCTACGTGGCCCCATGAATTGGCAGATGTGGAACCTCTGGATAGAGAAGACTGGCTGTCCATCCCAGTGATGTTTAGAATATGTTCGTGGGTACTTTTGTTTGGGTGAAAACTGTTTGACAGCACGTATGCTTATTTGTAAAATTCTTTGAGGTTTGCAGGGCAATTGAAAATGCCCCAACTTTACTCCACAGGTGGGTGGTGTGCAAATGTCTGCCTTCTGGTAGCCAGATAGCTCGGATCAGAATACCCAGAATGCTCCAGGACAAAGTGATGTCTGTCTGTCTGGAGGACTATGGGAATGGCAAGGCGAGGTCACCTGGAACCCATTCTTCCTTTCCAGAGGTGCGAGGGTAAGACCTTGAAGCGCCCCTGGGGATCAGGGTGTAACACAGGTGTGGTGTTCCTGCTGTGTCTGGGACACAACATGGCCTGTCTAGCATCCGGCACTCCCCGTTCTAAATCTGCCTTTCCTCCAAACTTAGCCATGGACAACAGCAAGTCTCTTCCTAGTGCGGCTCCTTATCTGAATCTGGAATTAAAGGACTAAGGCAGATTCCTCTCAGCGGCTCTAAAAGCGTCACGGTAATTACACCTACTGCCATTATCTCCGGAGCCGGGTCTTGCTGGGTGACTCTAAGCACTGCCTTTCTTGACAACTTAATGGGCTACTATGACTCAGTTTTCTTTGTTTGGACTACATCCCAATCCTGCCCATCAAGATGGTCTTCAGAGCTAGCCCAGGCTAGCCTCTAACTCACTATGTAGGAAGAAAGGTGACTTTGACTTCCCCGTCCTCCTATCTCCTCCTGATGGCTGGGATGACAAACGTGTATTATCACACTCAGTTTAAGCACTGCTGGGGATTGAACCCGGGGCTTCATGCATGCTAGGCAAGCTCTCTACCAACTGAGCCATGTCCCCAGCCCTTTGGCTTCCTCTAAGCATCTGGTAGTGTCACTAATGATATGTCTGTACCCACTGAATTAAGAGGCCCATGGAGACAAAGATATTGTTTCTTTTCCTTGGGGCAGGCTTCCTAGGACCTAAGAAAAGCTGGCACATAGAAGGTTCAATAAAGCAAAACGCTGACTGAATAATTATTGGCCAAGAGAATGGAAGCTAAGAGCTTTCAGGACTGGTGAAGTCCTGTTCTGGACTAGGGGAAAGTAGAGTTCATGTGGGGATAAGGAACCAGGAACTGAAGTTTGCAACTGCAATACGCCATGACTATTAGGAAACCAGCTCGTCGAAGCGAAGCAGCGAAATGAAGCAGGTGGAGGTTCACAGAGCATCGCCTTAGTAGGAGCTAAGTCATGCGCGGGCTGGGAAGAAGGAGCAACTTATAAAGCATTTGTCGTGCAAGCATGAGAGCCCGAGTTCGGAACCTCTGATCTCATGTAAATGCCGGATGCAATGGCGCAAGTGTCTGTTGTCCCTGCACCTTTACAGGAAGTGGGAGGCAGGGGCCTGAGAACCCTCTAAAGCTCTCGGGCCAGTCAGCCCGGCTTGCACAGCAGCAGCGAAGAGATGGGGTCTCAACGAAGTGTAAAGGTTAGGAACAGCATCTGAAACCTGTCATGTGTCTCCTGGCGCTCACCATGGCATGCCTGAGTCTGCACACACACGCACGCACACATGAAGAAGTTTAATCAATCTGCAAAATCCATCTCTACTATTCTTTATCACATGGAAGATCAAAAGCAAATGGATATAAGTCCCTCGTACAGAGCTGAGCCACAGCACACTGGCATGAGCCAATAGCCGAGTGGCTTCTCTCCTTTCTCTAAAGTGAACACTCAATGTACCAGATGTTCATACATGTGCACACACCATAATGCACATACCTCAAATTTATGTCATATACATGCATATTCAAATATATCTAACACATAGCTATATTGCATACATGCCCATATAAATTCCGTGTATTTGTGTCAGCTTGTATCTCATATGTACACACATCACATATCTATTCATAGATCATACTTATACCACACACATAATACATATATAATCACATATATACACAGGACATACACATATCATACATATACATAAAGCACATCATATATACACGTTATATATATCACAGTATGCATATGCATCATACACCACATATTTCACACGTTACTGCACACATATCTTGTGCCTATCACAAACAGACATTGTACCTATGCATAAATCACACATATATACACCCATGCATCACACAGATAAACGTCATGGACACACGTAGAGTATCCCGTGATCTGCCGGCACAGACAGCAAAGCTAGCTGAAGCCAAAACAGGAACAAATGACACTGAATCAGGCCATAGGCTTACGGGCCCCATTTCCTCTCTGAGCCCTCGGGACTCAGGAAACAAAAAGCAGAACCACCCCTCAGTTCCTGGGTTCTGGACCTGCAGTCACAGCCGTCGGGGAGGGGGGGGGCTCCAGGTCTCCAGGGGCCAGACCTTCCCAGAACAGAGAGGTTGCTTGTAGACATCACCTCTGGTCACCTCCTGCTCCGTCTGGTGACTAAGGAGGTAATTGCAGCTTAGAGCCAGAGTCACCCTGGTATCTTGTGCTCTCGACCAGAATTGGTCCTCTGTGGGGGTGGCGGAGGCAGCCTCCTGGGAGGGGCTCACAGAACTCACACTGCAAGATTCTGTCTTCTGCCAGCCCGTAATGCCAAGCGTTACCAGCCTTCTCTCCTTAAAGCGTGGTCTCAGGACCCCTTGGTAAAAAGCAATTGCCAAGTGACTGAGTGTTAATTGTCAGCAGTCTGCCAGTCAGAAGCCCCTGCCCCAGACAGACTGTAGGGAAGGCGGTCACTGAGGACTAGTCTGAGCCACAGGGTGAAAAGTGCAAACTCCAAAATGCGCTTCAAGTCGCTGGTTTTGGACCCCAGGCCTTCAGCACCACAAGCCCTTGGGGCTGCACAGGCCTGCGGAGGTCACTACCTCCACGCCTTTGCCTGTGACCCGGGCATCCCTGCCCCATACAGACCCTCTCTCCTCCGCGCTTCCGGCTGCCTTCCTGCCCTGGATCAGCAGATGCCACTGTGATTAGCAGTAGTGCTGGGCACGTTGGCGCAGACCCAGGTACCTGGATGCCCGATCGCAGCTGCATAATGCCCCAGTGAATGCTGGTTGGCTAGATGAACGAGTGAATGAATGAGTGAATGAACGAGTGAATGAACGAATGAATGAGTGAACGAACGAGTGAATGGACGAGTGAATGAATGAGTGAATGAATGCCCTTTATCATAGACATTCAGTCCGTAGCATACAGGGAGACAGATCTCTATGCTTCACTGAAAGGGGAAAGGAGATTCTGTCGGCCAAGCCACTGCTCTTCCCAACCTGGGAAGAAGGGGACAGACTCTAATTCCTGTTTCAGGTCATAAAAACTAACTGGGGGTGGGAAGAAGGTGGAAGTGGGGGGATGTAGCTCAGAGGGTCACACACACACACACACACACACACACACACACACACACACACGCACACGTGAAGCTGAGGTCTAGGTTGGCCTAAGGAAGAGTGTGCCAGCCCAGGGCTGAGCCTCTAGCAAAACCAATGGCTGGCAGTTGTGTCTTGCAGACCATTAGCACTGCCTCACTCGTCCAGAGCAGGCTACTTTCAAGTGGTCTGGGGATGACCACTTCTTCCAGGTCTCAGGTTTTCAGCCACTGTGGTTAGTGGACAAGAGAACGAGGCAGCCGCCAGCCAGGAGAGGGCAAGAGAGCAGGGTCCTGTCTATCCTTGGAGGTGGCCCTGTGCCCGGCCGGTGTGGTGAGGGAAATGTCGTCCTGCTTCTGCCAGATGATGTGGGGAGGAGGGAAAGTTCTATTTATTCCTAGAGCCAAGGGCCCCCATTTGCTCCGGGGTAACCACATGTCAGTTAAAAAAAATGAAGAGGAAGAAGGCGTGGCCCCTCATGCAGACTTTCTCAAATTGGGCTGGCCTTCTGTCTCTAGTCCCCAGGGGACTCTCAGGCAGGGACATCTCCATTCTTCGCTTCTCTCATAGAGGGGGGAGGGGGAAGGAAATTCTCTTTCAGCCAAGCCTTTGCCTACATCTTCGTAACCCAGGGGGAAAAAAGGCCCCAACTTCTCCCTCTTGTGTCTACTCATAAAAACCAACTAGCCCGGGGGAATCTGGGTGGTTGGTGTGATGGGAACAATCCTTGCTCCCCTCACTGGTAGGCCTTCAGCCAGAAAACCACCTTTTCAACTAGTGTGTTGAACTTTTAACTGCCTCAACTGTCTCTGTGCTGTGTGAGGCTCCCTCAGTGACAAGTCATGAACCCCAGATTAGGCTAAGTCTTTTCCCAGAATGTGGGAGGCCCTGCCCTGCTCTCTTCCTGCCTTCTACTCCCCAGCCTGTTGTGCTACTTCTGCTTCCTTCATACTCTCCGCGACTGAGGTATAGTAAAGCTACTGTATAGGACTTTGAAAGCGGGGCCGCTCGGAGCTTTCCAGACTCCATACAAGCCGGTTATTCTCTCCCTTGTTTTCTTTGGCTGCAGCTTAGCAGCCCAGAATGAGTCAAACAGTATTAACTTTCAATAGGGAAGTGGTGTGGTCAACCAAAGCTGTTTGCGGCTAGATCGAGGAGATAGGTAGGGCAGGTAATGAAGAACAGCCCAGAATACTGTGAGGAGGAGGGGGCGGAGGAGGGAGGAGGCAGAGGTGGAGGGAGGAGGTGGGAGGCAGCTTCCCTCAGCATTCTCAACACCTGGGTCCGCCCCACCAACTTTGGACTTGGACAATCGAGCGCTTTGTGGATCTAAGGATTTTTTTTTCTTTTTTTGTTTTCAACGCTGCCAAAGACATGGGAAATAGAGTTTTGATGGTTTCCTTTGCTTAAGTCTTGCCACTCTGCCTGGACTTTTATTCCTCTCCCTGGGCGGCAGCTCGGAGGCGAGTGAATCCATCTTTTTCCTTTTCCCTCCGCCCATCTGCCCCTCCCCTGCCTTGCCCTAGACCATCTCTTCTCCATCTCCTGGGCTGGGAAGCAATTACCAGAGCTGACCCCCCTGTCTCTCCTGCTGGAGGCTGGAAGAAGATTCCATCGGCTTCCAGGAGCAAGGTGGCCCTGGGAGCTCGCCACGCCCCCTCCCCGTCCTGAGGATGAGCACAAGCTGGGGTTCCAGCAGGAACCGCGGAGGCAGTGAGGCCCGAGGCCTCTCCACCCGCCAGCGGCCGCTGCTCAGGGCTCAGGATTCCTTTCCCAGTCCAAGGCAGCGGCTCTGGGTGCCCGGCCCTCCACTCTCAGGTTTCAGTCTCTCTGCACTCGCTACCTATTTATTTTGAGAATAGCTGAATCACCCACCAAATGGAGCTGATTGTGATCCTGCCCACCCCGGCCAGTGTGTCAGCAAGTGAACCCGACTGAGAGAGAGAGAGAGAGAGAGAGAGAGAGAGAGAGAGAGAGAGAGAGATCATCACCAACAAGCAGCTGCAGTTTTTGCAACTGGCACTGGGCTTAGGAGTGTAGCGTTTCAGTTCCCTGAAACTGAATCTCAGGGAGCAGTGTCTACAAGAGAAAGACACACACACACACACACAGTGTACACACAGAGACACATACACACACAGACACACAGTGTACACACAGAGACACATACATACACAGACACACACACGCACACGCACAGACACATACATACACAGACACACACACGCACACACACACAGTGTACACACAGAGACACACACACACAGTGTACACACAGAGACACATACATACACAGACACACACACACACAGTGTACATACAGAGACACATACATACACAGACACACACAGTGTACACACAGAGACACATACATACACAGACACACACACACAGTGTACACACAGAGACACATACACACACAGACACACACAGTGTACACACAGAGACACATACATACACAGACACACACAGTGTACACACAGAGACACATACATACACAGACACACATACACAGTGTACACACAGAGACACATACATACACAGTGTACACACAGAGACACACACATACACAGACACACACAGTGTACACACAGAGACACATACATACACAGACACACACAGTGTACACACAGAGACACATACATACACAGACACACACACACACAGTGTACACACAGAGACACATACACACACAGACACACACAGTGTACACACAGAGACACATACATACACAGACACACACAGTGTACACACAGAGACACATACATACACAGACACACACACACAGTGTACACACAGAGACACACACACACACAGTGTACACACAGAGACACATACATACACAGACACACACAGTGTACACACAGAGACACACACATACACAGACACACACAGTGTACACACAGAGACACATACATACACAGACACACACAGTGTACACACAGAGACACACACATACACAGACACACACAGTGTACACACAGAGACACACACATACACAGACACACACACGCACACACACACAGTGTACACACAGAGACACATACATACACAGACACACACACGCACACACACACAGTGTACACACAGAGACACATACATACACAGACACACACACGCACACACACACAGTGTACACACAGAGACACATACATACACAGACACACACACGCACACGCACAGACACACAGACACAGACACAAACACATACACACATTTATTCACACACACACAATGTACACACAAACACATACACACATACACATGTATACACACACATATATACACACATACACACAGAACACATACACACACATATATATACACATATGCATACATACATACACACAGACACAAACACATACACACACATTTATTCACACACACACACACACATAGAAGGGTAAAGCGAGAAGCTGTGATATCTTGGTGTGCTAGCTAGCTACTACTATTCCTGGTTGGCTACACAAAAGTTTTATAGAAAGAACATGGAATAACAAGAGCTTTGGGAAAAAAAATGCATTCAGATAAAACTCTCAACTGCCCACCAAGGTTGCTTCCCATGTGTTCCACATTTGAAAGGGTTTAAAAACCCACGCATTGCATTGGCAAAAGGTTAAGATTTCTGAGCCTATGGTTGACAGGGGAGCTGACTTTAAGTGGTATTTTGCTGTCTATTCCCACCAGTCCTACAAGACGAGAGGAGATAAAAACCACCTTCGAGAAAGCCAACCTCCTTTTATTTAGGACCTGAGAGTTTTGTATATATGCGTAAAACCATCCCAGTGAGCTTTGGCTTCTTCTTATTCTTATTATCGGTTTTCAGTGAGCTTGTTGGCAACCGTTGTATTTCTGTGATAGAGTACATAGGCTGTTGAGCTACATTTTGATGTACGCTCTAGAAAACCCTGCACAGTACATGGAGTCTACATGCATGTGTGTTCAATGTTTAGTTGACAAATAGTCCTTTTTTATTCCTTTTTACTTTCCTATGTATATGAATGTGTGAGTGAGTGTGTGTTTATGTGATTGCATGTGTGTGGGCAATGTGTGCATATGCACGTGGAGGCCCAAGGTGGGTAGCCTTCTACCTCTTCCATCACTCTCACACCTTCCCTTGTTTTCGAGATCGGGTCTCCAATCACACCATGAGCATGTGGCTAGCATGACTGGGCAGCTCGCTGGGGAGGTCCCCAGGGTCTGCCTTTTGGGGCTGGGACTGCAGTCAGGCTATCGCGTCTGCTCAGCATGTCTTCTCACACAGGCTCTGGAAGGTCTGAGGATCTGAACTCGGGTCCTTTTGCTGCGGTGGCAATCGCTTTAACCGCAGAACCACCTCCTCAACCCTGTAACTCCGTGTTAATAGAAGCTGCCACTGTTCAGAAACGACCAGCTCTTCTCAGGAGAAGCAGGACAATACTGCTCCCTCGGGGGCTGAACGTGCTGAAGGCAATCTAACACATCAGTATTTTTGAAGAGACAGACAGACAGACGGGAAGGAGAAAGGGAGAAAAGGTCTTATCATACTGCACCCGCAGGGACCAATTTGCTAGGATTTTTTTTTTTTCTTTTTTAGATAACTTGATAGCAAATACTTGGCTTCTATTGGAGCAGAGTTCCATTTGACTCACTTAGTAAGGGCTCTTGGACAAAAGTGAGGGGCCTGCCTGAGTGCCTGAAGAGTATTTTCATAGTGACAGGAGCTGCTAAAGGAGCGTATCTGTGCCCAGCCGTGCAGTATGTCCGCTAGTAGCTCTGGGATTCCCGTGATGAGATATCATGATGATGTCATGTCTTTGGTGTTACTCCTGAGGAGCTGAGATCGACCACAATAGAGACGGGACGGAGCTCAGGAAACTAGCTTGGATGTCTCCCCACCCCACCCCCGCAGCACATCTTATCAAATGTACACATCTCTGCCAGGTGGGCATGGAAGACCATACCCAGCTGGGGAAACTGAGGCATGAGGTCAGAAAGTCACAGAAAGAAAGCCCGGCTCGGCTGCAGTCTGCTTCTTCCCTACTGAGCCCTCTGATTCTGTGAATTCTGTTTTGAAATGCTGGCCTGTGCCCCACGAGTAGGCTAGAGGGAGAACGAACCTCCACACACTCAGTGCACGGTTTTCTCAGACACGAAACCACTCCAGGGTAAGTGAAAAGGAAGCTCCAGGAATAAATCCAGAAGGGGCCATACGTTCCTATGGGGACTTGGGAAATGACTTACTGCAAATGTTTATGCGTTACCTTGAGTGATCAGAAAATGTCTTGTGAGCTACGGCGACCAAAACCTCAAACAAAATCCATCCAGCAAATAAAATAGCCAGCACTCGCCCATTTCAGTGTAGGAAAGACACTGTGTGCGCTTCGGTCAACACTTGCTTTAATGGAACCTGAGGATACGGAATTGGTGCAATCTCCAAATAAATGCATTGCCATTAACTTACTTCATAGGGGTCTAGGGAGTTAACAGATTAATTCCACTGATTGCCTTTAAAAAAAAAGAAAATAACTTTATTTAGGGTACTTAAGACACTTTAAAATTTTTTATGTGTGTGGCGTGCATGTGTACATGTCTGCATGTCTGCACATGTGTGTGCATGCTCGTATTCATGTGTGCGTGCACGCATGCAGAAGCCCAAGGTTGATATTGGAAACCATCCAAAATCACTCTCCTATCTTATTGCTTGAGGCTGGTTCTCTCGCTCTAACCTGGAGCTCACTGACAGGGCTAGTCCTAATAACCATGTTGCAGTGAAGAAACCCCGTCTCCGCCTTCTGGGGCTGGAATTACATGTGGCTGCTGCACCTCCCCAGCATTTATATGTGGTTCCTGCAGATCCGAACGCCAATCCTCTTGCTTGGGTGGAAAGCATTTTGAGCATTTGTACCATTTCCCCAGCCCCTTAAATATTATTTTTTTTAAATGTTCATTTTTTTATTATTTATTCAATTGTGCGTGTATGCATGTGTGTGCGTGTGTGTATGTGTGTGTATGTGTGTGTGTGTGTGTGTGTGTAGAACCACGGACGAATTCGGGAACCACCATGGACGCCTCCACCTCCTCCTTGTTTACTCTGCCCTGGGATTCACGGGTTCCGCCCTACCAGGACCAGAAACGCAGGCCGCCCTTGCTTCCGCCCGGCGTCTATACCTGGGGTCTAGGATCCGAACTCAGGACCTTCTGTCTGCAAGGCAGAGGCTTAACCCTTGAGCCACCTCTCCAGCCCCCTTAAATATTATTCTTGATCGTGGCTTTCGCCTGTGGGGGTGGATCCAGCAGGCTTACTACTGAATACAAGAGGGCTTTACGGCGATGTTGCAAAGTGCTCATATCGAACTTACGACAAGTCTACTCCCCAGAGGACATTTAACACCTGCTTGAGTGCCGTTGCTTCTGATGTACAAACTTGTAAGTGATACATGCAACAACACGGTTTATCACGTCTGCAGCCAAAGAAGCCAGCCAGCCCCCTTACATACCAGATCAAAACTAGTAAGTTAGCTCAGATGAACTTAGACGCAAATCAGTGCAAGGACGAAGATTTTACTTATGCAGTCAAACCTTTTGGCTATGTATGCATCTCTCGCTCTCTCTCGCTCTCTCTCGCTCTCTCTCTTCTATGAAGTGCTATGTAACAACTTCTTCTAATGGCCTTCCCTAGTTATATGGCTTACAGGAAAAAAAGCCAAACAAACAAACGCAAGCCTTTGGGAAAACTGAAGATTGAGTTTTTCAAAATGAAAAGTAGAAAGTGGCTAGGGTATGAAAAGATTCAAATTGCACTGGAAAGTACTCGTGTTCTAATGCGCTGTGACCCAGGGACGGCCTGCCAAGCCAGACCCTCAGCAAGCTGGGAGCTCCCAAGGAAATGCATGCATGCATGCTACAGGCCTGAACTGCCCAGGCAGAGATGGGCTGCAAAGTAAATAGGCAGGGGTAGCAGCTACACACACACACACACACACACACACACACACACACACACACACACACACACACACCTGGCGCTCCAGCAATGCACTCTGGCTTTGGAAGCTCAAACATGTAGCTGGACGCTTTCTGCACTTAGGAAGCATGGCTGTGGCTAGGGAGTCTGTCACCCTGAGGAGAGGAATGGTAGCCACCTACCCATTCTAGTCAGCCCTGTATCTATGTGCACTGTGGCCCTGAATTCACCCAACCTCAGACTGAAAACATTTTGGGGTGGAGGGAGACACCATGTGTCTGCTGAACATGCACGGACCTTTCCCCCTGCCACTGTTCCTGGGGTGCTGCAGCCATTGGTAGGCGTTATCCCGTGACCCCGATGATCCGAGGCATGCGGAGGATGTGCAGGAATCACTTGTGAATAATAAGGCGCTTGATGCCTGCAGCACCCGGGTTGGTGTGTGAGGCCGTGCATCCGGGGACCCGCACCCTGAGGACGCCACGGGCCCACTGTGCAAGGATCCTGCCTCTTCTAGAACAATGTGAGGCCTCATTAGCTATTTCAGGCACACACTGAAAAGGGCCCAAGGGGTTAGATCACAGGTACCAACTTTCCATGCTCCTGGGACATGAATTTCCCTGGCTTATCACAAAGGGCGACATTTGGGAACAAGGCCGTTGTGCCCATAAGAGACCTAGGAACAGTGCTAAGAGTGTTTCGAAGGCCCTCCATAATCCAGAAAGGAAATTTACTGGGGGCCTAACTACAAAACAAAAACTGAAACAACAACAACAACAAAATCAAAATGTATAAATATTTAATTAAATCTCAAAAAAACGGCGACATGAAGGCCACTTCATGAATTTTTAAATTTAGGGTTTACAGATCCTTTTTGTTGTCATTCCAAGACTGACTGGCATAACAGCTGACTCTTCCAAATGCTCCTTGTGCCTCGGACTCTGAGTGGTCCACATAAGCTAGGTCCCCGGTCAGCCTCCTGGGCTCAGGTTATCCCTCCCTGTTTGACTGACACCCCAGTATGGGCGCTCCAAAGTTAGCAAACACAGACATGGAAGTATCCGTTCCTGGTGACAGCCTCGGATTGGAGGGCAAAGAAATCAGGGCTGCAGGAAATCAAAGGTGTTGCTCACAGTCAGAGACTCTCGAAATGAACTACCATCCTCAGGATGCGCGCACTTGCCTGACAGGGTGTAGAAATGGCGCTCTGCAGGGAACGGGGCCTGTAAAGGCCTCTGTGGGCAGAGAGGCCATTGCTCTGTTCTGCTGACAATATTTTGTTACCCCTTTGAGTGGGAACTAATTTAGAGATTATCTCGTCCCATTGCCTAGTTGGACCCAAGAGGAAAACGAAGACTAAGGTACTTAAGATAATTGCTCAAGTTCACACCCACAGGTCTGGTGGCGCCAGGGTGGAAGCCCGGGTCCCATAGTTAAGGATCCCAAAATCTTTTTGCACATTTTAAGATTAAGGAACGGAAGCCCAGATGCAGACGGTGTGATTTCTTTTTTTCTCTCGGCACGTCATATGCTAAACTCTAACAAGGGTTGCAATATAGTCCTTTAGACCTCAGAGTTATGGGAATGGCATTCAAAGGAGCGTCGATAAAGACATTGAAAGTCTTGGATAAGCTTCAGCCCGTTTCCCTTCTCTCTGTCCCTGCCTCAGACTGAGAAAATGATCTGTTCTCCTGGTCCCTGCAAAGAATTCTGCCTCTCTTTCTTTCTGCAGCAACACATATGTCACCTGCATGCCTTAGCGGTTTCTGCATGAGACTGAAGGTCTCCTCAGGAACTCGCAGGCCACACCCGGCTCATCCAAGTTGGATCTGGTGGGCTGTTCCGGGAGGTAGGGGGCAGAAACTGTCTCATCTGGATCCTGTCACATTTCCATTCATCCCAGGGACCCTCCAGACCTTAGCGTGAATTCATGGGTCCGGGAAATCTCATTGCATATTGAATTCTCCTTGGCCTCGTTTCTTAGTACTAAAATAATACCCAGGAAGGCATCCTAAAATTCACTGGAAACATTTTAGGCACAGCTATTACTAATGCTACAAGTCCACCTCTGCATTAGAGTGCTTAGCATCGTGAGTATTAAAATACTAGGGGAAAGGGCCCCCAAGAGCCCTCCTTAGCCTGAAGTGCCTCCAAAGTTGGGGGAGAAGGGTGAAAATTGCGAAGTTCCTGTCTCCCTGACCCCTCTCTGTCTTCTACTTTGAAGCTAGGTGAGAGAGTAAGAATGATCGGCTTTTTCTTGCATGGATCATAGGCAAATTTGATCTTTGAAAAGTCCAAGGGGAGAGAGTAAAAACTGGATCATGTTCATGGCCTGGAAGAGACTCTCTTACACACAAGGACACCAGGACTGTGGATTGGCACTCAGGGTCCTGGTGTCACAGGCCGAGCGCTCAGGCCTTCTAGGAAACCCTTTGCTATTGGAGGAACCACACTCAGACAGCCTCCCTACTCCCCACCCCCTCACCCCCTCACCAACCTCTCCGCCCCTGTCGCTCTTGTCACTTTAGTTATCTTCCCTGCTGGTTGGTACATGTTGACTGTTGTCCCCAGTTTAGGGCCCTCATAGATGCCAAGTCACCGAGCAGACCTCGGGCATGCAGAGCCAACTGCTGGCGTATATGACAGGGTCTGCGTGTCAGGAACTGTCTGGGTTAGGGGG
The DNA here is from genome assembly GCA_023101885.1 of Typhlomys cinereus. Classification (NCBI taxonomy): domain Eukaryota; kingdom Metazoa; phylum Chordata; class Mammalia; order Rodentia; family Platacanthomyidae; genus Typhlomys; species Typhlomys cinereus. The sequence goes on from JALPQD010000446.1 coordinate 383,726, forward strand.
TGGAGGGCGGGGGTGTACCCCATTCCAGCCCTCCTGGAGGAAGACAATGATTTCCCCTTCTGTCAAAATAACAGAAGAAGAAAAGAGGAGGAGGAGGAGGAGGAAAAGGAAGAAGCTGCAGGGTTCTGTTTCCTTCAAGAAAACCACGCGTGAACCAGATCTACATTGATAAACACTCCGAATAAAAAGTACAGGAATCATAAAATGCCAAGACTCACAGAGCAACGCAGTTCTCAGAAGCAAGACATGTGCCGCATCTGAGAGTTCCACGTCTGCGCTGCTTGGTTCCAGTTCTGGCTGACTAGCTGGGAGACCGTGGGAAAGGCTCTCGTGGCCTTTTGTGTCCGCAAGCCCACTTACTTCTCCAAAGATTTTGTAAAGCTGCACGCCCAAAGCACTGCGTAAGGTGTCGGCGAATAATCAGCATGGTTCAGTGTCGACTGTTACTGTCTGAGTCTTCTGATTAGAAGAAAAGACTATTTGGAAAAAGCTATATTGTACTCAGTCTCTAAACATAGTCATTTTATATTTTTCTGACAATCTTGATTTTTCAGTCATTTTAAAATCCTTTTCACCATAAACATGCAAGTATCTTTCATGAATTTTTCTTCTTTGTTTGAAAATACTTGCCATATATAAAGATTCTGTCTAATGCAGGCGTGTCCAGGAAAAATATAGTATGGCACAGTGTGCTATAACATACCGTAGTAGGTTTGCTACATATTTCCTCTCAAAATCACAGAAAAAAAGTTATGTTCATCAGACTAGATACGTGACTTGTGTGGATAAGATGCCCATCTTGCAAGCTCGAGGACCCGAGGGTGGCGCTCATGTAAGAGTTGGGTATGGCGACATGTGTATATAATCCCAGCTCCGGGAGGTGTAGACAGCAGACCCTGGGGTCCCACTGCTTAGCCGTTCTAGCTGAAATGGTGAGGTCTGTGGTCAGTTCGAGGCCCTGTCTAAATAAATAAATAGGATGCAAACCAATGGAAGACACCCTGCATCATCTCCGCTCTCTACACGTACACGTGTGGGTAACCTACCTGCACACACACACACACACACACACACACACATTCATGAAAAATCCTAGCAAAGTAAAAAACAACTGAATAACAGTGAGTTAGACTCCTCAGCTGGCTTATTTTAGCGATAACTTCCTCTAGAAAAGATTGCTCAGCAAGACTAACATCACGGAAAATTCTCAAGTGTTTTATGAAATGGCTCCACCTTGAAATTCATTACTTTGCATGGCGTGGGCGAGAGGGTTTTGAACAGAACACAAATTGTGGGGGGCAACTGACAGGAAGGCAAAAGTTGTCCCACAAATGGGACTCTTGGATCTCAATGGCGCTTCTTAATGTTCCACATGTGACAGGTACGTGACTAGGCAAAGATGGCTGCCCGAGCCACACCATCAAGAGGGCCCTGGAGGGCACATGCCACTCAAATGACATCACAGACCACCTGCAGAGAACACATGCTGATACCCCTACTTAGGTATCCCCACATCTCCATAGTCACCTGAACTATACAGGCACAAGGCGAGAGTTGCAGCCCCCATATTACTCCAGTCACCTGAACTCCAGACACACGGCCGGGAGCCATCGACATCATCAGGCTAAGAGCCGGGGCTTTTCACCAGGTCCCTAGAAACATAAAGATTCCACCACACAACTCTCAACTACCATCTTTGTGAAACAACCTTTCACCCTATCTTTACGCCCAAACTTTCTTTCAGCATGCGAACAAGCCACCGAGGGCTGGACCGCTCAATAAGAATCCATCTTTCATCGTGGCCTCTGAGAACCCGCGCTGGCGGAGATGCCTTCCGATGCTCTTCCTCCTGCGCAAATGGGGCTTCGCAATAATCACTAATTTCCGTGTTAGGCTGAAATGGAAAAGCATCCCCACAGAATGTGGGAAAACAAGTTGTGATTTGTTAAGTGGCAGGGCAGTTACTGTAAGACAGCGAGTGAATATCTGCATCGCAAGACGACGTCTAACTGCTCGTGGAATATGGATTTCGCTACAGGACTAACACCGACCCACAGCCGTGGAGAGAGAAGTGAAACAAACACCCAGACCTTCCATCAGTACCACCAACAGATGGGCTGTGGAGAGGCCCCAATTCCTGGTCCCTCGCTCGGTTGCCTTTTGCGCCAACACTTCAACTTGAAGCCACCATGCCAGCAATGGGTTACCATGTGCCTTGCCAGACAACTTAGAGCTGGGACCCACGTGTGATGTCACGCAAGCTAATTATGCAACGCACACAGGAAAGTGCATCATAGGAGATGAGGCCAGAGATGGTACAGTGTGGATGGACAGAGGACCAGGCAAATGGACAGGTATGCGGATGAGAAACCATCTCAGATTAAACCGCAGCAAGGAAATCGTCTCCTTCTGGATTTTTTGCCAACCATGTGAAAGTTGGATAAGCCACTCTCTTTCTCTTATTTGTATTTGTTTGTTTGTTTTCCTTTGGAGTCCTCCAAGTCTTATTTCATGAAGCAAGAATTTTGAGGCACTTTTCAGAGGCGAGTATGAGGGCTCTTGGAATCCCTTAGATTTCACACATCACCACGGAGGCGGCTGGGAAGACCACACTAATCTAGACTGAACTCATCCATCTGACTTCCCTGATGGGTATCCAGGGTGTCGTGCACACGGGTCCCCCCTGCTCGGGGCTTTGCAAAGTGACCTGTGATCAGGGCTCTGCCAGAAAGAATCAGGAAGTGCAGACAACAAAACTGACCCCGGTGGCATATGCCACAAGTTACAGCAGAGAGAGAGGCATTGCCACAAGTTCAAAGCCATTGTGGTCCATACACCCAATTCCAGGACTATCTAGCAAAGACCCTGTTTCAACTCAAACGAGAAAAAAAAAAAAAATCACAGGCAGTAAAATGGCTTACCTTGTTTCATAAGAAAAAAGAAATTAAAAATTACTATTTCTATTTCCGAGTTGCCCTGAGGACTCTGCCCACATTTTTCTAGAAGCCTCTTGTGGGATGTAAGACTGCTTGCCTGGGCTCTCACGTGTCTTTACAGCACATTCTTCACTTCCATGCAGTTCCTAGTCTCTAGACTCCTGGTTTCACGCCTCTTCTAGTGAGCCTCCTCTGGGTGCTCCAAGGGCCTTTCCGCAATGGCCGTCTCTCAAGTCATGACACAGCAGGGTCCATGAACACTGTACACGGAGACCACCAGCAGCCCAGGGACAAGTTCCCCTCTCTCCGGTACTTCTTGGAAGTCAGAGCAGTTGCCTTTTGCTTTCTTAGGCTTAACCCCTCCTTGGGTCCCCTGAATGTTCCAGAAAACCTGCCTTTCCTCTCTGTGAGGAAGACTAAGGTAGAAGGCATCTCACAGGGTCCCTGCCTTAGGGGTCTCTGTTCATCCAAGGCAGCATCTAAGGAGTCCAAGAGGTGGCTGTAACTTCTGCTTTAAGGTTTGAGATCCCACAACCTCGGTCACCCTGAGTCAGCCTCCTCACGTCTCCAACGCTCCCCCAGACTGTACCTTGATGTCACGCAAGACTTCTTCCTCTGCACACAGTCACGATCCTGGGGGGGGTTATTTCCTGCCTAACGCTTCCCTTAGCTATTCCTACTCTGGAAACTCAGGAAGTGCTATGGAAGTTCCTGGGTCCTGTCACAGCTTGCGGTCCTGTGGGCTACACAGTAGGAGAAGTGGGAGGTGGGAATCCAATCTCAGGGTTCCCTGAGCGTGGTATGGCCAGAAAGTCTCAAAGGGGCTGAAAGAGCCCAAAGGCCCTGCAGGGAAAAGGAGAGAAGAGGAAGGAGCAAGTGTAGCCCAGGAGGCAAAGGAACCAGCAGCCACGGACCAGCTCGTCCCAGGGGGCGTCACTGGGGGCTGGGGGGCTTTTGGTGCTCTGCCGCTTGAGGGGGATTGGGAAAGGGGCGCAGGGAGGAGAATGGTTCCCTCTGGTGGTCCAGATGTGGGCGGTTACACCAGGATGCAAGAAAGACTCTTAGAAGCCTCAGCCATGACTGGATAAGGACAGACATAGAGCCACATTCCAGGGATCATCCCAACCCCATAGGAACCGCCATGCCGAGAAGGTCAACTGCTGAAAGCCACACCCTGGGGGCCTGCCTGGGGAAGCGCCACGGACCCGCCATATTGAGAAGGTCATCTGAAGGGCCCAGAGCAAGGATTAGGCCAATGAGCTTCGCTGACTCCCCAGCCCCCCCCCACTCCCTGCATGGAGCATGCAGCGTCCTCTCTGTCTCACCAAGAAGCTCGCATTGTTCCCCACCTTTGGCAGAAGATGACACTGAAGTTCAGAGGGCTGCTGAAACTTCCTGAAGGCCAAAGAACTCTCCTCCCTGAGTCCACATCCTTCACCCATTCCTTTTCCCATCTGACTTTGCTGCGCCCCAGTTTCTTTTAGGGAACAGGAGGAAACCCCACTTTTCAAAAAGGCTGAGCAGATAAGAGCAGGTTCTACAGGGACCTGGGGTGGTCTAGAGGCACACAGGTGAGGGGGCTGGGACTCATTTGTCCACAGACCTGGATCTCTAGCCCCGGTTCGCTCCTAGGCCAGGGTGTGGCCCTGGAAGAGAGACACCCCTGTGTTTATGCAAAGATAGTCATTAAGTCACTTCGAAGACATCTTCTCTTCAGACTAAACAAGCCTGCTCCTTTTTTAAACACTTTCCTCACAGGGCTCTTTTCTGGGACCATCTTTCTGTATTTACTGGTCTTCCCCAGCACCCTTCGGCCCGCCCATTTTCTATTTTAAACAATACTGGAATAAGATTTCGATCTGTACCAGGAGAAAAAGAAAAGGGGATTTTCACAGCTTTCCCTCTCTGGCCTTAACAAATTAACGACAGACTAAAAACCATGGGTGGTTATCAGCCCCTTGTGGTCCAGTCTGATCCTTAAGATTTTTTTTTTTTAAGTTCACATTGTACCTGGCCAACCTTCAACTGATTGTCTGTTTCTGATCCTATTGCTCTACACTGGTATTTGAGGGGCTAACCGGGAGTTTCATAACGCCCCTCCATGTTTCTACTTCATCGAAAGCAGCCTCCTCGTGCTCTAAGAGTTTGGTTCAGAAAGTGCCCAGTGTGTAGAAACATCCTTCAGGAGGGCAGGCGGAAGAAGCCAAAGCCATGAGACCCAGTGGATCATTGAATGCACCAGCCCAGACAGCAAACCAGCCCCGAGGGGGCCCACTTACTTCGAGGTTCTCGGGGGCCGTCCACTGTGATTTTGATGGCTCTGTGGTAAGTGGCGACTTGCGGCGGGTTGGTGAAGACGGTGATGGTAAGGGTGAAGCTCTTACCTGTGGCAGACACAAAGCAGAACACAGAATGAGGGGGTGGCCTGAAGATGTCTACGGGACAAGAGTGGTTCACTGACGCTCTCTGGCTCTCAAGCTGGAGAGGCCACAGTGCCCCACACTGGGTATTGGCTCCCCAATAGTCCATTGGGTGTGATTTTGCTGACACTTCAGCAGACACATGAGGTGTTTGTTCTTTGTGGCTTTGACTGACTAGCTAATATCATGACACAGGATCAGGAATAAGCAGAACTTCTTCACATCAAGACCCCTAGTCAGACTGGGAAGATGGCTGAGTGGTTCAAACCTTTGTCTCATAAGCAAAAGGAACGGAGTTCAGATCCACAGATTCCCACATAGAAACTGTTGGGTCGATACAGCTGTGGTTTGAAATTCTGGCCCTGGGTGGGCAGAGCCTAGGGAATCCCAAAGCAGAGCAATAAGGAGGGAGAACAATGTAAGATGATTCCTGATGTCATCCTTGGGCCTTCACAGGCCCACACACTCAAGTGCAGTCTTATACACACACTTACACATGCATGTTCATCCCCCATGCATATACGCACAAGTGCAAAATAAAAAGATCTCTAGTCAACCACTCTCAGCCTCTTGTCCTTGAATATTCCTGGGAATGGGGAAATCATAGACACCAGGCTCATCTTTCCCTTCTAACTGTATTTTCAAGGATAAGAAATGGCTGGATTTCTAGGCCTAGGTATGTAGCTTGTCTAGGAAGCGGGAAGCTCTGGGTTCAACTCCCAGCAGACATGGCAGATGCATGCTTATAATCACAGCACTCAGAAGATGGGGCCGAAGGATTAGAAGGTCAAGGCCGTTCTTGGCTACACTGTGAACTTGAGACCAGTCTGTGCTACAAGAGACTCAGTTGCAAAACAAACACAAACGCATGCACACACATACACACACACACACACAACTTCTAAATTTGAGACAACACTAAGTTAGAATTTTTCTAATTACTCCTGGTTGTTTCTGAATAATTTTTTTTGTAAATAGCAGGTGAATAGAAACATATGGTGGCTTGAGAAGCACTATTCATATAAATACACACGTAGGTCTCTATATAAATGTTTACAAACTCGTGTGAATCACCGGCTCAGCTTCGTTGCCTGTGTTTAAGTATTTAGATGCATTAAATACATCACCAGTCTTCTTGGTCATGTGACTCAGAATGGATTCTGAGTTTGAATTCTGGCTGGCTGATCTTTGGCCAATCACTGGATCTAGACTTCTTTGTGCCTCGGTACCCTTTCCTGGAATATGTGCACATGCAACCTTTCCTGCCTTATACAGTTTTGGGGTATGTGTAGGGGGATTGATGAATTTACATGAATAAAATCATTAAGACAATCTGTGCTTGGTAGGTCAGGTGTGTAGCTCTCTAATGGGATCCCAGGACCCAGCTGAGCATGACATTAGATTCCCTTTCTACATGGTAATTTTTCAGTTAACATACTTTCTCCTCTTGCTCACACAGTATGAAGTGAAACCCACAATAGACAGGAGGCAACCATGCCCACCGGCCCCAAAAAACATTTACAATTTTCAAACTCAACTTATCTTCCTTCCCTATGTAAAAAAGGACAGAATATTTCCAATTGTCATGCATACTTCAGTAGAAATCAAAACTACGGAGAAATGCACACAGGGAATAAGTACTAATACAATCTATGGCCACAGCAAGCCAGTGATACTCATCATGAGAAACTCCCCAAGCAAGCCTCAAGGACGAAGTCTGCCCTGCCCACTTTATAACCAATGTGTCCAGTGACCGACTAATGGACCAGGGCTGCTTTCTAGGGACATGCGTCCCATGAGGCCAGAGCCCTGGGCACAGGAGATGTACCTGAATGTAGCACCCCTTAGTTGCCCCCCCCCTCACCCAGAAGAATGCTGTCATTATTAGACATCTTGCAGATGTCACCAGGCAACTTTCCACGGGCTTTCCCACTGTGGACTGGACGGTGAGACATGGAAGAGATGCGTCCAGAAAGGAGGGCCTGAAACCCGAGGGAGCGGCCCCCTCTCCGCTCGGCCTCCTCCTGGCTGAGGACAGGACGAGGGCATCATTGTTTGCCTCCCTACGGCGAGGGCAGACGTGTGGCTCGCTGCTTCAAAACCAGCAACCCAAAGCCTCATGGTTGACCATCTCTTCTTAGCAAGAACCCTCCTCATTACCCCCATATCAGCAAGATGGAATCCAGAATCGGATTCCAGATCTTCTTCCAAGGAAGACTGCCCCCACCCTATGTATCGTTCTTCCTCCTCTTCCTCTTCTTTCTCATTCTCTTCCTCTTCCTCCTTCACCTCCTCCTCCTCCTCCTCCTCCATTAGTTTGATTCACACCCTCCAAGTTCAACTCTGGAAACAAATGACACGTGACTTCGAGGCGTCGGGCCCTCACTACTTCTCCAGCCAACCAGGGATCCTGGCTTGAGTCCTTCCGCCTCCAAAGCCAGCAGGTCCCGCTTCCTCCTGCCTCAGGTAGCCTTCTGGCAGGATAAGTTTGCTCTGTGACTAATTCAGGTCTTCTCATAAATCATTCCTCACCTTTGAATAATTAAGACGAGTGCTTGAATGGGGTTTGTGACTGTTCTCAAGGGAGCCTCCCTGAGGGTAGGGACCAGGATTTACAGCCCTCCAGTGGCCCTCGACAAGGTCGACAGGGGTTGACAAAAGGGAAACCCTGGCAATGAATAATAACATAACCTGAGCTGGCCTAGGGGTGTGTGTGTGTGTGTGTGTGTGTGTGTGTGTGTGTGTGCTGTATGCACACATGCATATCAGCATGTGTGTGGGGTATGGAGAGACAGATATGTAGAGACAGAACGGATGGCTTCTCTAGTCAAAGAACTAAAAGCTTTGGGGTTTCTCCCACATGATTTTACTTCCTTTTGCAGCTCCCCCACATTGTTTGCTTACAAATTACCATCAAATGACTTAAGGGAACAAGGGGTTTATTTTCTCTTACGTATCCTGGTTACAGCTGTTTGTCCAGCTTTGCAGGCGAGTTCACACCAGGGCCGAGAGGACTGACCACACCATATCCACATAACGGTTGAGAGGACAATCCTTACTTGCCAGACCAGCATGTTTGACCAGGTCTATAGAAGGACGCAGATGTCTCAAACACTTCCAATTTATTCACCTACCCAGGGCCTAGTCCCACCCACCATGGGCTGAACCTTCCCCAATAAACAGACAGTCTCCTGCAGGTTCGTTTGGGCCTTAATTCAACTAATTCTCTACGAATGTGCCCAGAGCTCAAACCCTCAACTGTCAAGATGACACCTGTGCCTCACTCTGATCCTTCCCTAACTCCCGCTCTCCCACTATGAGGAACGAAAGTGTGAAGGTTGACTGTGTGTGGCCTAAAGCTCGCTGCCATGGCCCCCTGGGTGTCAGATGGGATGCCTGACTGTGGCTTGTAGCTCTTGGGCAGCCCCCGCCCGGCCCACAGCGTGGAATGTCTGATGTCTGAAGCTCTCTGGCAATATCTTTCGAACTCGTGGCCGCGGGTTGCCTGCAGTGTGGCCACAGCCCTCTGACGACGTCTTCCGAGCCCGTGGCTGTCTGGCACGCTGCTACCACCACACGCCGGCCCATGGGTGCAGCGTGTGTCCTCTGTCACTCGAGGATTCGGAACATCAGGGACTCGAGGGAACACGGAGCTCAATCTCGAGGCTGCTGCAATTCCCCCCTCAAACTGTAAGCTGGGTGACCAAACAGATCTAGTCTCTTCGTGGCTCTGGAAGCCGCCAGGCCAAGATGGGGGTTCTCCCACAGGACTGTGCTCCCCTGGAAGGCTCCCGGGACACACCTTCCCGCGCCGTCTGGCTGCTGGGGGTCATCAGCACGATTTGGCCTTCTGAAGTGACTCATCAGCCCCGTGAGCCTTCACTCCAGCCTCCATCTTTGCACGGCTGTCTTTTTACTGCGTGCCCCGCTCCCTTAGCGGGACATCACACATGAACGTGGGGTCAGCCCACACTCAGTTCACAACCTTAAGCTCCCTGCATCTTGAAGGCGCCGTTTCCTATGTAAGAGCATCTTCGGAGATGCAGGCGTAGGTAGGCTTCTAGGGGACGCTCTTCAACCAGCACCGAGCATCCTAAGAGTTCTGATGTTGGCACTGCTGGCGTGTTCTACCCGTCCAAAGAGCACTGTTCGTACCACTGTCCTCTTTAACCGACCTAGGCCACAACCTCCTCAATGCCAAAGAAGCAAGTTTGTGTGCACGACACCATCCTAGTTTAGATCTCTGTGGCTCTTAAGGTTTTTCAAACACCTTCCCGTAGACTAGTTCATTGGCTTCTCGTAACTCTCTCCTGGATGACGGAGATTACTGTCATTACTCTTAGTGGGGAACCAAGGTGAGGTTCAGAGCGGGGAAGTACTTTTCTCAAAGATCACTCAGCTCAAACATACAGCAGAATCCTGGCTCCTGAGCTTCACCTTCACGACTCTTAGTATTTGTCACTGGTGACATAAACCCCACCCACGAACTCCATGAGGGGTACCAACCCCACGCTTGAGCTCCTGGCACTTGTGATCCACGGGCTCCTCTAAAGAGAAAACGGCCCCACGAACACTAATGCTTACAGATTGTGCTCAGCAGCTGCCAGTGAGCCTGGGTGAGGATTCAACCGCAGTTCCTCAGTGAGCTGAATTTGGGCTTCTGACAGTTGGGCACTTACAACACAGTCCTGGTTAACCACAGACAGGCTCTACTTGGGAGACAAGCTTACATGAAGTGTGTACTACTTGCAAAGTCGTTGCTCTGCCATAATTCTTATTATTTGAGGCTTGTTTTATATATGCCGCCACAAGGAATCTCCACTCAGCCAAAGATACCAGGTGGGGTGATATTGCCAGTAATGGCGTTTTTTCAGGAGGTGGTAAGCTGCTGGATACCCTTGCAATAGGTTTTCGATGTTGTTTTATAGCTTTATATGTTCCCCGTCTGTGTGCTTGAGCATATGTTGGCATTGTTCCCCAGAAGCCATTCTTTGTTGTTGTTTTTTGACAGGGTCTCTCCCTGGTTTGAAACTGGCACATTAGGCCTGGCTAGCTGGCTAGTGAGTCTCAGGAATCTGCCTGTCTTGACCTCCCAGCACTAGGATTACACACGCAGGTTAACCTCTCTCTCTCCCTCTCTCTCTCTCTGGATCGGGGATTTGAACTCAGATCCTCATGCTTGCCCAGCAGGCACTCTACTGACCCAGCCATCTTCCCAGCGCTGCTTACAGCTGTGGATACAAGGCCATGTGCTTATCAAGTAGACAGTGGTGATTCCTTTTCACAGGTGAACAGGACATTCTCGACCGCCCCCCCCACCCAGCCTTGCATAATTGGCTAGGCCTGGCGCTCTCCTTGACGGTGGGCTTCAAGTGACCACAGGTCCCTCCGACCGATGCTCTGAGCTGCAGGCACGGCGTGTTCTGCTCTCCGCCCACCTGGGCCCGTGGCTGCTCAGACGGGGCCCCGCTTGATTGGCACCTGCAGGCGTGGGAGCTGCAGCCCGGAGCGTACACGTGCTATTAGCCAAATTCCCTCATTAAAATGACCTATGGGCTTGGTATTTTAAGTACGTGGGTGTGGAGCGTGAAAGACTCTCAAGTGTTTTTCTCAGCAAGCTGTGGCCAGAAGAGGAAGGAGTCAGAGGTGAGCAGAAGATGGGGGTGTGGGGAGAGAAGAACCTTTCCTAAGCCTTCTAGAACCAAACACAGAGCTAAGGGACTGAGCTACCCAGGTAGGTGTGTGTATTCCAGGCTTGGGGGAGACGCCCACCGTAACAGTCCCAAGAGACTGGCAGAGGCCTTGGCTGGTGGGCAGATGATCCACGGGCTGACATCTACGTACCCGTAGGTGGCTGAAGCTTTTGTTTGCAAAGGGGCAAGCTACGGGTCACAGGTGAGGCAGCCAACTGGAGGCGGTGGAGGAGGGGGGAGCTCTGAGACCTGCCTTCTGCTCCAGGAAAGCTGGGCATGATGGCAGCTTCCATGCCAGCCAGGGGTTGGGATCGGGAAGGACCCTCCTGAGAAATATTGGCTGGACTGATGCTAGAGCTAAACTTGCTCCCAAGTCCCAGGAAGCGGAAACTTGGATGCATGAGCGCTGAGTTTAAACTGAACTCACAAGACACTTGGCACAAACCTCATTCAATCCCATGTTGGCTGTGTGACCTTGGGCAGGTTCCTTGACTTCTTGGGGACCCCAGCTTGGTCGTTCATAAAACAGGATGTCACCATAGTCCCCCCCCCCCCCGTCTCACAGCCTTTTTCTGCAGGTTGAACCAAGGAAGGGACACGGACACAGGACACAAAACCAGCTCTCTCGGTAGCCCGATGCTGCGGCAAATGCAACCCACAAAGACCCCAGAGCTGTGAGAGGTCCTGTGAGGCGGAGCTGGAATGAAGTGAGTGTGGGAGGAGGCCCCGGGGGGAAGAATGTCCGGCAGGTGACGGAGCTGTGACCAGACCCGACTTCAACTTGAACCTCACGGCTGCCTCCCAAGCTGGAAACCTTGTAAAGCACAAGTGTGACTGGCTGATCTGCCGTCTGAACCAGCCAAGGCCACAACATGTGTCGTCTGCCTCGATGCCAGTTTGTCCATCCAAGGGCAGGACAAAACACGAACTGCTTTATTTAGTTGGGAAGAAGGTCAGGGGTTGAGTCTTCCTGGACACTTACACTAGTGACGGGACATGCTTCCCAAGGGCCCCAAGGCAGGGCTGGGCGGTGGGTGGGCGCTGAGCGCCTGCTGGGGTCTAATAAAACCAGGGCCGGACCCTGTGGTTCTGTCAGGCCTGAGGTACATTCTGTCTGTCCACCCTATCTCAGGGTCGCTGTGAATGGAGCGCATGCCCTTCCCCCACAAGGGTAGGGGAGGAGAAGGCTATAAAACTAGAAAATGGGTGGCTGAAAACCACTTCTTGGGGGCTAGAGAGATGGCTCAGGGGCTAAAGTCTTTGCTCCTAAGAAAAAGGACCTAAGTTTGGATCTCCTGATCCCAGGTAAAAACACAGAAGGAAATGGCCATGAATTGTAATTCTGACCCTGGAAGGCGGAGCCTGGGAAACTCAGAGCAAAGCAATAAGGAGGTGGAGCAATCCAGGATGATTCCTGATCTCACCCTTGGGTCTCCACAGGGACACACACACACACACACACACACACACACACACCTTCGCCCAGCTGCCCATAAAATTTCAGCCCACTGCAAACCAGCAGGCTTTCCCAAGCCGGCTGGAGCCCAGGGTAGCTCGCTCTCTCCTGCTGGGAGCACGCTGCCCTTTGCTTGGTCTGTGGGTGGGCCATTCTCCACCAGTGATTGTGACCATCCTTCTCCTTGGGGGTAGGTTGGGACTCGTGAGTCATCTTCTCCTTTTGGGGCTAGTTTCTGGGGATGTGAAACTTGCCCTTTGTCACGAAAGGGAAGATGACACACGCCAGGGATGGTCTGGCCTGGGACGAGGGGCGGGAGTCGCTCTCCAGGAGAAGCACACACACCACATCTCACATGTGTGCTCACAGCTGGACGCCCAGCTTGAGACCCCAGTGTGAGAAAAGGAAACATTGAAAAAGCAGCTTTTGAAAAGGCCAGGGGGCTGCAAAGCCAGTGCCTGGCAGAGTCAGGAAATCCCCAGAGATTCTCAAAGGATGCGGGAGATTTCCTCCTGAACTGTATGGACCACTTCACGTCGAACTCTGAGCTCAGGGATCTGATCTCGGGGATGAACACACCCTTAGATTCCAGGGGCTGGAGCTTCACTAGGAATATATCACATGGTTTGCATTCGGTGTTTGACACAAGTGCTTCTCGCTTTGCCGTGGCACACCAGAACAGCCAGCACGCGCACGCGCACGCTTTCCTTCTACTTCCGTATCCAAATGCCAGGATGTTCCGAAAGTTCCACTCTCTTCCTCTATATGGGGATTTGTGAGCAGGATATAAATCCTTGCACTTGCCCAGAATGCCCTGGGTCTTCTACGTTGAACTGCATGAAAACATCAGTGTATATCTGCTGGAGTACAAAGTGCCCATGTGGACAGCTGGCCTGATCCTTCTGACCCCCTCTGTACCCAGGCAGGCGGAATACAGACCAGAGTCCCCTATTCCTGGCACGAGGGGGTCTGACTGACTGAGCATGCGAGAGACAGAACTCAGTTTTCCATAGAGCTAGGAAGTGATGGTACATTTGAAAACTAGTGTTTTATTTGAAGAACATGAAGCCATGTGAAACCTCTTCTCTGGAGTTCTATGGAGGGGAGTCACCTCGAGTTAGGAACTGTGTTCAGCTTACCTCTGGGTGTTCTGTTCTAAGGACAGGTAGATAGGACTGGGGACGAGGATCTGCGATCAAAGAAGCACTTGCTATACAAGCTTGATGACAGAACCCACAAAGTGGAAGCAGAGAAGCGACTCGTGAAAGTTGTCCTCTGACCTTCACAACTGTGGCGCACACACATGCCTGCACTCACAACACCTACACATGTGTACCCCGCATACACACCAAATTAAAAAAAAAAGCAGGCTGATAAATGAGTCAGTGGCTTTAGCGTGGCAGCTGGTCCTTTAGGATGTCTAACTCCATTTGGAAGACCTGGCTTTCCTCTTGACCAGCTCAGCCTCGGGGAAAGAAAGGATGGGCAAGTCTTTTGCTCAAGGGAACAGAGAACATGCGTCTATCTTCCACCGTCTGTAGCCCAGGATGCTGCATCTGAGGACCAAACCCACCACAGATCAATCAGACCCAGCAATCAAACGCTGCGCCTGCGCAGAACATGGGGGCTTTTCTGAGTCCTGCCAAGGCACGCGACAGCTAAGGACATGGTGCTATCGGAGGCCACCTAGAGAGGCTGCACAAGCAGTGATCCATTTGCTTTACAAATAGGACGGGCTCAGTCGACAGACTGAGTACCCGGAAAGAGAGTACCCTAAAATTAGATCCAGTTCCTCACTGGTGGTGAGGCGTAGACATGTCACCTGATCCCAAGCACCGTGATAGCCCCCCAGGCTGTACATTTTCTTTCCTTGGCTCTTCTACGCTTTTCCGTCATCCATATTCACTGGAATCATACCTCCCCGGTATTTCAGTTTTAACTAAAGACATCCGAGACTGTCTTTAGGCCGAGACCACACTGCCGCCCTGTGCCATTACCCAGGAGAGCCCCCAGGTTGGTGCACCCAAACTCCCCAGGCTCTGCTTGCATGTTTGGCTTGTACAGTCCAGCCAGGAGCCGTACAAAGAGGAGGCCAAAGCAGACACCCAGAGATGGATGGATGAGTCCTCACTCTTCACATGCTTATGGTCCGAGTCTCTCTCTCTAACACACACACACACACACACACACACACACACACACACACACACAGAGCCCCATGCTACAAGCAGTGGAAAGGTACTGAACAACTGAGCATTGTCATAATTAGACACAGGTGTTAACTTGACAGTTGAGGGTTTGAGATTTGGGCACATCTGTAGAGAATTAGTAGTTGAGTTAAGCCCAGAGCCAACCTGCAGGAGATTGTCTAGTGGATGGGGAGGGTCAAGCCCATGGTGGGTGGGACTAGTCCCTGGGCAGGTGAATAAAATGGAGGGAACTCCTTGAGAAAGGGGGCGTCCTTGTGTAGACTTGCCAGATGTGCTGGTCTGATAAGTAAGATCGTCCCTCTCTCAACCGTTATGTGGATATCATGTGGCCGGTCCTTTGGTCCTTTGGTGGTGGTGCGGACTCTCCTGCCAAGCTGGACCAAGAACGGTAACCATACTATCACGTGAGAATAAACCCCTCGTTCCCCTAAGCTGTTTGGTGGTAATTTATCAGCAACCATGCAGGTGAACTGCAACAAGTATGATTCCTGATACCAACTTCAGGGGCGTTGGATTCACCAGGGAAGGCAGCTTTGGGGGCTTCAGCACCTGCCCAGAGCCTCCTCAGCCCCTGTTGAGAGGAGTAAGATGAGCTTGAGTCCAGACTGAGGGGGGCAGCTGACGCCCCCTGACAGGGACAGTTGCCAGATGCCATGCTTGCTAGCGGGGCGTGCCCAGGTCTGCGACGGCCTGGCAGGAGAGACGAGTGACCACCCTCTGGGTAGGTCTCCACGCACCCACAACCTTCCAAACACCCTTTCTGCCCTTCAGCCTGCAACCTACATTGCTCTGTGCTGTGCATCTGGCGGTGAACTGTGCTGAGAACGTGCTCGTGGTTCGGCACGTTACTGGTGTTCAGTGGACAGTTGCAAGCTGAGCTTCAGGCGCATCTGAAGAATCGGTTGGTGAGACAAGCCCTGAGCAAACCACAGGAGAGTGTCTAATCCGTGTGGGAAGACTCAACCCCTGGTGGCTGAAACCATGCCCTAGGCTGGGGGCTCACAGCGGAGGGAGCTGGTTCAGTAGCTAGGCATGGGTTGGCACATTGTTGCAGACCCACAGTCTGGTGGGCGACGGTTGCCCTTCCCTCAGCAATTCCTGTGATAATAGTGTGACCTGTTTCCTCGGCTCTGGGGTTGATGTGAACTCTCCTGCCAAGTTGGACCATGGAGAAAGCAGGGATTAAGCACTCCCTGCTCACCGAAGCTGTTCGATTGTGAATTTATCGGGGACATGCAGATAAACTGCAATAACTCCTATGAGACCAATGCCTAGGGTGGATGCTTGGGTCTCGCTAGCCTCCCTGGCCCACCCCTATGCTCGGCCTCTGGAGCAGACCATCACAGTGTCTCTTGGTACCTCAGTAGGTCAAGGGTCACACCACACTCCCTGTTTCTTCCCGATCCTTTCCTGGACAGTCGCCTTGTGTCTCTACAGAGGTGACTATCTGCCTGATAATTTGTCCTGTGCCAGACACTGCTTGTATGTGTTCCTGGTGTATGTGCACTGCTTGTATGTGTTCCTGGCGTATGTGCACTGTTTGTATGTGTTCCTGGCGTATCTGCACTGCTTGTATGTGTTCCTGGCGTATCTGCACTGCTTGTATGTGTTCCTGGCGTATCTGCGCTGCTCATCCACCTTATTTCTTTTGAGACAAGAGCTCTAATTCAAACCAGACCTTGCCAACAGGGCGTCTAGTTAGCCAACCTGCTCCGGGGACTCCCAGTCTCCGCCTTCCCAGGCTGGAATTACAGGCGGGTCACTACACCCACCCAGCATCTTGTGTAGAACTTAGCAGTCTGAGCGCCAATCTTTCAGCCCGCGTGGCAAATACTTCAACTGCTGAGCCATCTCTCTAACCCTCTTCCGCTGACTTTGAAATGTCTCCAGTGTTAGCCCCAGTGCCTGACACACCTAGGTACCCGGGGCCTGAATGATGAATGACAACCGGAGGCAGAGGCAGGAGGATTACTGAGAGTTCCAGGGTAGACTGGTCTAAACATCGACCAGACAAAGGGGAAATAGATTCTGCACTGCCAATACAGCCAGTGCCCAGTAACTGCTGATCAACAGTTACTGTTACGCGCTCCCTATCTGTGAATACCTAGGAAATCACCAGTGTGTCTCAGGCACCTTCCTTTCACCAGGTCTTTAGCAGGCAAAGGGATGTGGAGAATGAAGGATTGTTCCATGGAAAGCTGTGGAGGCCTCATCCCTCACTTCCTCATTCAGCCAGCGGCCTCCAGCCAGCGCTGGTCCCTCCTACCTCAGCTACACTTCACGAAAAAGAAGGAAGACCCTTAGGTGATCCTCGCTCTTTTTGTCATCTCGCCTTTATAACCTTAACCTCGAAAGGCCCAGGTGAAATGTACTGCCAAGTCTGTGACATAGGTGGGGAAACTGAGGCCTGCCCCCTCTTAGGGAGTCCCGCCCACTTTGTAAACACCTTCCTATCGGTTCCCAAAGACCTGCAGAATCATCGCGAACAGACGTGTGCCTTTGCATGGGTTTGTTGAGACAGAGGGATTCATTTAACTGAGTCGCAATCGGCTTTCCTATGGACCAGGGATCCAGCCAGAATCCCAGAAGACAGGATGGGAAGAGAGGTCTCCAAACCGGAGATCAATCTGTTCTCTGGGTTGTGTGTGGCCATCTGAGAAGAGTCTGCGTGGACTCTTTCCTTGCGACATTATGAAAGGCTAAGAGAAGACTTCAAGAATGGCTTCCGGGATGGCCCGAAGTGAGCCTGGTCCAAGGCACGCCACGGTGGCACAGTCATAAAACTCCCCTAAGCTTGGGTGGAGACAGCAATTACTGCTCAGGAAGAAAGCTCTGCTGCCCGGTGCCAGCCCGCGAGGCCCTGCGACAGGACAAAAGGATTATTCTGCCTCATTGTGAAAATGCAGTGTTTATTGTTAAAATATGCTGGGGAATTAAAAAGGGGCATGTATGAATCATAAATATTTGCATGCCATTAATGCTTGCACAAAAGAGTTGGGCAGGCTCAGTGGGGAGGATGTCTTTTCCCATGAACAGCGCTGCTTCGAATTACAGTCCATATTTAATTTCTAATCTGCAATCTCAGTGCTCATAACCCCTTCGGGACCTCAGCATGCCATGGGACTGAGGAGGAAGGGCAAGGGGACGTGTGAGGGTCTCTTCTGGAACTCTCACCCACCATGAGCAAGGAGCAGAATCCTGGGCTGGGGCTGGGAGTAACTGTGTGGCCAACAGCTGCCACTAACCCCTGCAGAAAAAAAAAACATACAATTTGTCTTATCTTAAGACAAAGGCTGAACAAAGCTGGGGTGGGGGGAGGGCAAGTAGCTTGTTCAAGGACATGTGCCACAGCAAAGTCGCAGGCCGTTTGACTGGTCCAAAGGTGTTTGTGATAGGCAGGACTGGGAGGGTGGGTGTCACTAGTTTCTGGATAAAAGAGGGAAGGGAAAAGGGGGAGGGGGAGTCCTGTAACAGAGAGTGCCCCCAAGTATCAAGAGTACTGAGCTGAGATAACTTCCCCTCAGGAAGAGTCTGGAAAAGTCCACTACTGAGGGTTAAGAAGGTCCTGCAAAGGTCATTCAAGTTCAGAGACTGAAGGAGAGGTCAGGGTGTGTCGGGCAGGGGGTGTGGCCAGAGGATAACAACAGAATGACGCTTCTCTGCTTCTCTAGCTCAGAGCTGGATCTTTTGTTTGGGTTGAGAGGTAAGGAAGGGAAAGGAAGGGGGAGCCAAGGTGGTACCCTCTTGGGGGCTGGTTTAGAACTCACTATGGAGCCCAGGATGCCCCTGAACAGAAAAAGCGCTGGGCTTACGGGTGTGCACCGCCATGTCTGGTGTGTGGGGGATTGAACCCCGGGCCCCGAGCATGCCGGCAGGCACTCTACCCCTGAGCTGTAGCCCCGGCCCTCCTTTCTGTTCCACTTGGGCCACACGGCCACCTCAAGATGACCTCACATCTCACAGCTGGTCCTACTGTGTGACCGTCTCTTGAGTCATCTCTACAACACGTGCCTGGGTCCCAATCGGCCTGCTGCCACCACCACAGGGGCGGCCTTCCGTGCAGACCACGAACTGCTTCTCATCACGAGTGACAGGCACATGACTGAGCTGTCTGGCCATCTGGGAGCTGTGACCCTGCGCTGGATGCAGGGAGGTGGGGAAAGGGTCAGCATGAGGACTTGCAGCAAACTGACAGGAAAGCAAAGAACATGGTCGCAGCCCAGCTTAGTGGAGAAACTCCACCTGCGGCCTAAGTACTGGTGAGTATGTGTGCTGGGGAGGGGCTGTTCACACTTCTTGCAACAGAACTACCACAAGCACTGTGGGGGAGCTGAGAGAACTCCCTAAATAATGCCATAAGTTGTCCTCAGAGATTGCCCCCCCTTCTATTTTCCTTTTGGGCGTGCCTACAAAGCTTTTTTTGGAGGCTGGAAGGCGTCAGTGGGTGGGTGGGTGACACCTATCAGGACTTTGCTTCCGGCACTTTCCCATTGGAGGGATGCTGCGGGTTTCATCAATTTACATGCCTGGAGTGCAGGGCCCAAGGCCCTGGGGTGAAGAAGGGAGGGAGACTCACTAAGTCAGGGACACCCTTGGAGTTCCTGCAGGCTGTCCCCGAGGGTGTGCACCTGTGAGCCCATCCTCTCCCTGGGGTAGCAACTTTGGAGAAAGTGGAAGGAGGCTCCTGGGATCTGCCCTTGTAGTGTGGCAGGTCCCTCTCCAACCCTCTCCCCTGCAGCCTTCAGGCAGCAGCCCGCACAGGTTGCTAGGCAGGGTCCACAGAGATGCCCAGCCCTGGTGATTTTATGCATGTGGCACACTGGTGCATTAAAAGGTTTCTACTGTTCCTTAGTATACTCTAGTTTTATGTTTTCTTCTTTGTGAGTATTTTCAATGAACATTCTCAAGGACTTTTTTTTTTGTTAAGGGAGTAAAAAATGTGAGGGAAGAGGAGAGAGTGGTAGTGTGGGGTTAGGGTTTCCTGTCTCGGGTCTTTGTTGGGGGGGTGCTCCATGTGTGGTGGGCTGTTTAGTAGCTCCCTGGCCTTAACCACTAGATGCCAGGAGCATTGTGCATGTGCCACGACTGACATGTCTGCAGATATCACACACGCTTCATCCCCACCCCACTGAGCTAAGAGGATAATCAAAACTTAATCAGCAAGGGATAGAAATGATGGGGTTGCTGACCTGCCCCTTGGGTGGTGGTTTCGAAAAGAATCACCAAGGTAGAACATTCATTAGAGGTACTAGAAGTTTAAAGGGACAGACACTGCCGAATGAAAAATGATCTGACTTTACACAGTTCTTCATTAGGAACAGGATGAAAGATAGACAGGGTTACTGCTGTATCCAATCATGTCAGATAGAACGCAGGAATTAGATCTAAAGCCACCCTGGAACAAACTGGAGCTTTTCCACCTCCAAAAGGCCCTTCCCTCACTACCTGTCTGCTAAAGTCTCTTCCCTCACGGCTCCCTCTGCAGAGATTTGATAAGCCATACAAGAATGGCCAGCAAGTTCCTAAGCACCTTGGTTTGCATAAGGCGACTTGATTAGAGCCACAAGACTCCCCCAAAGGTGCTTACTGACCAGGCCTCCCACTCACTAGACCTCAACCCATGACTGCAGGCCACCCGTGTGTTCTTGAGGAAGGTCTTAAGCCTCCAGGTAGAAGCAGCAAGTAATGTAAGTTGAAAAATAAACAGGAAATTTATTTGCAACGTCTCTGAGAACACAGTTTAAGTGGCTCGTAAATGAATACTTCCTAGGTGGGGAGGGAAGAAGAAAAGCATTTCGAATCTAACAGAATGGAGGTAAGATCTCACAGGAGGCTGTGGAGATTTCTTTGCAATTTATAGGCCTAGACGTCCTGGCTAGAGAAAGTTCCTGAACGGGGGTAGGTTGCCCAATATAAGTTAATAGAGCTGGGCGGGGAGCTGAAACCCCAAATCAGTGCAGTAGGAACAACTTCACTAACTGTTATCTGCACAGACCAAACCGAAATACATCTCAGCTGAAGGCAAGACGGGAAGCAGAACCAATGATTGCAGGGGAGGGAGGAGGGGGAACAAGGCCTTACTAGATACCCACTAATGCAGGTCTATGAACGTAACCGGGAGGAGCAGCTCTATGCTCCCTTCACCCTGCCCAGGGCTCCCACATTTGGACGGATTTCTAGTCGGTGTATTCAGTCCACATATCTCACTTACTAATTCCTGTCAATTGCCTTATCTGGGCTTCGAACAGCAAGATGTTACCTGCATGGCTCTCTCATCCTCCAATACCTTTTGGTCCCACAAGTGTCTCAATGAAAGTGAAGGTGCACTGTGCGGAGATTGCTTCAAAACCACATACGCCCCCCCTCCACCGCTACAATGGTCTCTCCGTGGCCTTGAGTTGCCGTCCGTGGGTGGAACCCGTCACAGGATCACAGATATCTGGGAGGGAAATTGTATTTGTACTGAACAGGTAGGCTTTCTCCCATCGTTCCCTAACCAATTCCCTAAATTATCCTTTAGTGACATCAACACTGCAGGTTAGTAATCTAATGTAAAGACCACAGGGGGGAGGGAGCGGAATGGAGGAGGGGCATATGTAGGTTATTTGCAAATGCTAAACCATTGTATCTAAAAGGCTTGGACAGCTGCAGGGTTTTGCACTGAAGGGAGGGGAGTTCTGGACCAGCCTTCCATAGATAAGGGACAGTGACTCTCCCCGGTAATTCATGAACATTCTCTTACTGTTCTCAACCTGTTTTAGAATCATGTTATAGTCACCAGCAGAGAGGAAACAGTCATCTACCGTTAGGCCACTTCTCTGTTTCAACAAGTAATTTTTCTTTAAAAAAAAAAAATCTAGTAACACAGAATATGTTCTTCCACAACCAACCCCCTCCTCCCTTGCCAGCCAGCACATACACTCACCAAAAGGGAGAAAATAACAGGACTGATTTATAAGAACCAGCCGCTGCCTGGATGACTGTTTATGTCTACAATGCTTGCTGTTGAAACAGGAAACTTTAAAAATCACTCATCCATTCTTTCTCTCGCAGGCACCTTCGGGTGCATAGTCTTTGGTTGGCCCTCCTCAGAAGCATTTGGCACGACCAGCGCATCAAGCCAGGCGGGCAAGGAACGGGTGAGGGACGGTGGACAGAAAGGCGGCATCTGCCCAGCCCCTGAAAACTTGTGTTCCTATAAATGACCTCAAACAAGAAAGCTGTGCCCGGCACTCCATAAAATCAGCACGGAAAGGATGACGGAGAGAGCCGGAGGCTTCCCAACACAAGCAAGCAGCTTTCATTCAGTGAGTTGCGTTCTGGTCCTTGGCATAGCCCAGGCTGCTGCGGGGTTTACACGCGACAGGGAGGGCGGCCCGCTGCCTGAAAAAAGCGGCGCTGTTACACTGACAACTGTAAAAGAGAATGGGAGACAGGAGTTCTGGGTACATCCTGCATTGGACCACAGATGCGATCTTGCAAGCAGCTGAGCCGTGGGGCTGACTCAGGCCCTCGGCATCCCAAGCCTTGCTTTTCCATCACTGGAGGTTCAAACAGATTCCAGTCTGTATGTTGTTTTATGCTGCAGACCGGTAGCTAGAGAATGAGAGGAAGGGAAATGGAGAGTGGATTTTGGTCTAATTCACATCTGTTCCTTGTATTTGTTCTCACTTGACTGTCGGTTTCTGCTGCTGACATCATGTTGCCCATAGACTGTCTCTAGAGCAGCAAATGGATAGTGCTTCCTCTCTGGGCCCCTAGAAAATGTCTCGGATCCTGTGGTAACGCTGTGAGTCACTCGCCAACTCTGAAGAAACCAGCCCATCAAGGCCACTTGAGTGTGCGGGCTCGGTTTCTCTTTTTCCCAAATGTGTCTCTGCCACAGTCTCCTTTCATCCGAAAGACAGCATCCCCATACTGTACCCCAAATAATGTCAAAGAACTTAGGAATGAGAAGACCTTAAGGAACTAACAATGCACAACTATGAAATAATCCCAATCGTGACAGGATAAATATTATGTCTGTGAAGGCTTCCGCAGCTAGAGCCTAGAAAGGAATTGCGTTGGAAAAGGCCCTATTTTGAAAGCGGGCAAGTTTTAAGCTACTGGAACGTCGATGTAAACAGAGTCACTAAGACAAGAAGCTGAGGACACCTGGCTTCGTGGGGCCCAGGCGTGGGGTGGAACTTGTCCTATGTCTGCAGCCAGGACTGGTGGTTACCACGCAGAGGGTGTCAATGACAGAACGACCCCCTTTCCAAGCCCCTTTCCTGCACAAGCAATGATATTTCCCACACTTGGTGGCTCACCTAAAAGATCTGGCCTGGTGGTTGGAATGGGACCTACTTTCCTAATCCCCCGACCCAAGTCCTGGCTCTAATATCGAGTATCACCGAAACAAAACAAGGAAGGAGGAAAAAATGCCAGTGCCGTGCATTCCTTTGGCCACGCTCTGGCTATCTGCTGCTTAAGATGCAGCGCGTGGCCATCCCGACACGGTCGGGTCCAAATTCAGATTCTTGGTGTGCCACGCACGGATCTTAGAAGGGCTGCAAACAAACCTTTTTGTTTGGTGGCAGATGGAAACTTCAGTGGCACACAGAAAAATGTACACACGTGCATTTTGCCTTCTGGGAAAAGTCTTCCAAAAAAGATTTTCAGAGTTACCTGTGACACTTCTGAAAGATTCAACATCATACTCTGAGAACAAGTCTAACTCTGCAGTGGTCTTACACCCTCCCTCCTCCAGCAACACACACACATACAAACACACACACACACACACACACACACACACACACACACACACACACACACCATTTATGATGTAGCTGCTAGAGCCTTTGGAAGATGCTTGTTCCGTCCAAGGATGAACTAACTAAAGCCACATCGCTACAGAGTCTGTTCTTCTCTAGCTGATAAGACACTCCAGAGGGGACTCAACAGTCACAGATGTCACTGCTCAGGTATTGGAAACACTTGTCACCTGAGGCTACGATGGACTCACTCCCAGGGGAACAAGCAGGTAAGGACTGAGATAAACTGCTGGACTAATTAGTCTCGTGGAAGGTTCCTGTTCCTCCTGAACTTGGACTTTCTGGAAGGGGCTGATAGTCTGAGGATTTGTGATTAAAATGTGCATTGTTCAGAGCACCCCCAGACCTCCGCCCTCCTAATCTCTAGGTCTTAGAGCTCCCTCCCATTCTCTCCCCTTGGGAGCGGCTGGATCTTCTTTCTTTGTCAGGTATTGTCCCTGGACAGGTAGATAGGGAATCAAAGGGAGAAGTATTCCAAGTGTGAGATAGGCCTGAAGGAGAGGTAAACTTCCAGAGAAGAGGAGGCCACAGCGCTCAGGAGGAAGGCTCCCACCCTCTGCAAAGGCCTTCGCTATATTCTTAGGGGCCAGCGCAGTCAGAGCCTAAAAAGCCGGATGGGCAGGTTCTCCCGGTTGCGGCTGAACCCGAGGTTAGGCGCTGTGTGCTGGACACCAGCCAGCCCCCAGACAGATCCGTTTTGTGGGAGAGAGGAAAAACCTTTCCATGTGCAGCGGCCCAGTGTGTGTTGATGAGGGGCCTGGACCCCGCTGCGTGACATCTGCCGACAGAAAGGAACCATCCTGCCATCCTTCTTTCTCTTCCTCGCTTGCCTTTTGTTCTGTCAAGCACACAGGCTCCTTCGAAAACCTGGTCTTGAGATGAGCCAAAGGCCAGAGAAATGCATTAGGTCAAAGGCATCTTTTTCAGCTGTGTGCTCAAGAGCAGCTAGTGGAGCGGCAAGCAGTCTTGTGATCAACTGATAAAACCCCGTGAAACTTTGGAGAGCCTAAGCTTCCATGAGAAAGAGAAAAATTAATTGTCCAAATTAGTGAGAACTGTCCGTTCCCTTCCTAATGGGAAGTAGGGGAGGGAGGGAGAGAGGAAGAGTGAGAAAAAGACAGACGAAGAAAGGGGGAGAGAGAGAGAAAAGGAGGGAGAGAGAGAGAGAAGGAGGGAGAGGTAGAGGCAGAGAGAACAAGAGAGAAAAGAAGAAGAGAGGGAGGAAGACAAAGGAAAGGAGATAGGGAAGGAAGGAGGGAGAGAAAGGGAGAAAAGGAAAAGAGGGGGAAGGAGAGACAGCAATGGAGGGAGGAAAGAGAGAGATGGAGAGAGGAAGCGGGAATGAGAGACAATATATATGGCAAGCTTTGATGTTGACACTTGAAAGCATGAACTCAAATTGTAAAATCCATGACTACATAGGGAACTTATGAGAGGAAATCTAGCTGTGTCTCCTGATGGGTCTCCTCATTTTGTTTCATATCATTGACACAAAAAGGCCCCTCAAACTCAGCATTACTCAAAGTCATCATAATTGGGTCAAATGGCCAGCTGCGGTTCCCCCAGTGAAGAGGAGAGCCCCTTCGAAGCTAGCGGTGTCCCTCTATGATATCTGGTCGGTGTTTCTTTCATTCAGGGGTCTGAGAAGGCAGACAGCTACGGCTGCAGCTACTCCATGCTGGGGGGGGGCGGTGTATGAAGTCAAGTGCACACTGGTAAGGATCAGGCAGCCGAATGCAAACAGTCCACACCTTGGGGAAACAGTTCGCTGCTCCCCGAGTAAACACCAGCACCTATTAGTCACCCACTCAAAACAGCAGTGGCCACAGAGAGCCGGGAGACCTGCCCTCGATACCACAAAAGGAAACACACTCACTGCTTTGCAGACTGACTGACCATACAGGACCAGAAATCCACCCGGAGCTCCTGGGAACATGTCACCAGGTGTCGATCAAACAGCCAAAGCATGACACAAAGACCCGCCTAGCAAAACAGGATGATTTCTTGGGAGAGGCAGCCCTAGAACCCTTGCTGGACATTTCTAAAGGTAGTCATCTCTAAGAACTGAAGAAGCTGTTAGCTGGGCAGGTGGGCTGGGCGTGGGCCTGGCTGCTTTGAGGGCTTTACTTTTCCTTGACTTCTCCCCCCACTCTGCCAGCAACTCATTGGAAACCTGCAAACATACATCGCTGAATTGTAATGTGAATTCCATTTACTGAAAGGCAGAGACTTTTAATATGACAAGCGAACCCATTTAATGTCAAGAGCTTTTATGTCCTATAGCACACTCGTGCTTTCAATCAGTGGGAATAATTTTCTTTGCCTGACCCTGTTATCGACAGAGTACCGTACACATATATCTACAATCACATTATAAGGTTTCTATTTTCTTCAGCTATGACTTTGTTATACAAATGCCCCAGACATTTAAGGCAGCAAAGACAAATAGTCCCAAATCCACACGCATGTATGTGGTTCTGTCCTCTTCCACAAATCCAATTACGTCAGAACACAGATTTCCTACGATTTCTAAATTTCATAAAGAGGAATGATGATTCCCATGTCTAAATGCTCTTTGCTTAATATTTACACATGTCGTTGGTTTGGTTGTTTTCTTCTGCTTCTGTGGAGCTGGGGAATGCTCCCCAACTTTTCAGATGCTAGGCAAGCTCTTCCTCCAACACTGAGCTTAGCTGCTGGTCCCCGTCCCCTTCGGTTACTCTTGCAATGTAAGAATCATCACTATTACTATTTCTTGTGTCTTGATGATTAAACTTGAAAAATTCTTATGGATAAACTTATGTTATGAAGAATACACCACAAAAATGAAAAATTCCAAATGAACTATCCTTCCTCTTTAGCTTTCAGGACTCACTAATGTTTCTGAACTATGATTTGGGTTGTTACAATGTTGAGAAAATACTTGAAAAGAATGAGATACTAAAGACTATTACAACCAGCCAGAATTCCCCTTTTGGATGCTTAATAATGGATTAAGGGTGAAGAGAAATAAGTAACACACACACATGCACGCGCGCTCACTCACACACACATATACACAGAGCTGAGCTGGTACAACCATTTCTTTGGCTAATCTGACCTATAAAGTAATTTTTGCCTATAAGTGAAGTGAGCCCAGTTTCTCCACGGTCATCACCAGACATTCAGAAGGAGCAACATTAAGTTCACATCACTGTCATTTGTAGTGACAACACTGCATAAGTTACCCTAAAAAAAAGTGAACTTGCCAAAACCACGTTTCTACACCATGCCCTATCAGGACCCTTCAAAGTCATTGAAGTGATCAATTTGGAACCTATCACCTGTCACTCACAGAAAGCTAAGGAGCCATGAGCTAACAGCTTGTGGTTTCTGATGACCTGGTAGTAAGCTCCTATTATGTGATATTTGCTTTCCTGGAGTGTTTTATTGAAATTCACAATATTTTTAAAATTCAGCCAGTCGGTCAGCAGGTAGGGTGCCTGTTTGAGACCTGAGTTCAAATCCCAGAAGCCTACATGGTAGAAGAAGAAAACTGACTTCCAAAAACTGTCTTCTGACCTCTGCGAATGCACCATGGGATGCAATCATGTGGTTCTTTCTCTCTCCCTCCCTCTCTCTCTCATTATCCCTTTTTCCCTCCACAGCAAGTAAATAAAATTATTTAAAAAGAAATCCATAACTCCCATACTGTAGATTTCAAAGCAGGTTCAGACCACTTTTGTAATAGAAAATCACAACACAACGGCAGATCCTGCCACAGATAGTACATTTCAAAGGAATAAAAACATATTTTTTTTTAAGGCCTGATGCAGCAATCCCAATAAGAAAGATCATCACAGAAATTGCTAGAAGTTTGGCAAGGTGGTTTGCTGCCAGCTACACATGATGTGTTTCAAGGACAGTGGAGAGAGATCCGTACCTCTGCCGCTCCGCCCGACAAACCTGAGGTCATTGAATCTTGCCACTTGGTTCTTCATGGCGGCTGTGGCATTTCGCAGCTCGGCCGAGTAGTTCTCGTCGTTGCCGGCCATGACGGTGACCAGTGTGCCATCTGGAACATCGCCAAGAGCCACCACCTAGACATCCGTCAAGGGATAAATGGAGATGTCAGGGATGTTGGCCAGGGCCCGGCTTGTCAATGCTCTAGAGTCAAAAGTGTAATAAACTGTGCTCTTCTTCCGTTCACCTGAGAAAGGTCACCGTGTGGAAATACTACAGGAACGTTACCAATGAGAAGGTTTACACTCAATTCCATAACTGGCTATCCACTTTCGAATGAGGATACACTGACTCAGGTCAACAGGTAAAGCCACCTAAGGTCCCTCAGCACATGGGAAGGCACGGTGAAAAGAACTTGAAAAGCTACTGCTTCTCAGTGGGATATGCATCACTTCTTACATCCTTGCTTGCAACATAGAAAATCTTACGCGTGCATGTTTATAATCGAATGCGTCTCTTCTAGCTTGGTCCCCCACCTGCATGCCTAATGGAGAAGCTTAGACTTTGTGAAAATATTTAAACTCAATTCTGCATCACTTAAATTTAGCTTTGTTGCTGATTATATATATATATATATACATACATATATATGTATATTATGTATTCCAAGCTGATCTGGATAGAATTCACTCTACAGCTATGGATAACCTTGAACTCTTGATCCTTCTGCCTTCGCTGGCTGGCATGTGCCCCCATGCCTGGCTTTAGCTGATCATCTGTTCAGTGATCTAAACAGTCCCTTTTGCTGTTCATCTCTTGTACCCCTAGCTTCTATTAGACTCTGGCACGCAGAGAAAAATAAGAAAAGCATCCTTTGGTGATTACTAATGACCAAGTCAACAGATCTCAGAAGGGCTCAATGCTAACCATACTCTTTAAATCAGAAGTGAAAGTGGGCTGCATCACTGTATCTGCTAACCCCAAAGAACGTCTCGATGGACGACCAAGGTGTTCTTCTAACCCAGCTCATCTTGAAGAGAGATTTCTTGAATGTAACTGAGAAGGTATAGGCCTCTTGGACCTATTCACTTTTGAAGAAAACACTCCCCTCTGCCCCCTTCAAAAAAAACCGCCCACTAATTTCAAGGTAAAATGCTATGAAAATTATGGCCTGAGGAACTTCATGTCATATTACCCATTGTTGTGCTGATATTTGATTCTCTTTGGTTTGGTTTGGTTTTGTTGTGGCAGGTGTCTAGACACAGCTTAGGATGGCTTGAACTCAGCCCTTCGGCCTTAACCTGCGCACAAATCACAGGTGCGCACCGCCATGCCAGGCACCCTTTGGCTCTTTTCTGGAAGTGGAGAGCCATTATTGGAATCATTCGCTTTGTTTCCATTTCTGAGTGGCCGTGCGTTCTACCATTGCTGACGTTCTTGATGAGCCTGTCTCAGTCAGAAATGACATTCGTCCCTAACCGGCAATCGTTTGTCTGTGGTTGTTTTCACATTGGAAGCAGCTGGAGGCATTCTGTAATCTGCTATTTTGCTTTCCGTGTTCTGTTTCCCAATTTTCGCCTATCGATTGCTGCATGATTACTATAGGAATATGGCCAGCCGTGTTTTTTTTTTTTTTTCCTGTAGCCAAACAAGGCCGTTGGAAGTGCATTTGTCCAGTGTCAAAGCTGCGTTTCTCTACATTCTCATCCTTACTGTGTGCTGACTCACGTCGCTTCTTACTGTCCTGCTGATGGCTATCCATGTCTTTATTCCGTGTGGCTCCTTCAACTCCTGGGTTCTACAGAACATTCTGGAACATTTTCCTCAGCCACCTTGATATGTGTACATACTCGGATCTTGAACACTGCTACAAGGTGAGTATTTTCCTGTCTATTTTATTTCCTCCAGTTTAGTCAACTTGCTCTGCGAAAGTCTTCCCCTTATTTTTAACCCTTTGCATTCCTTGTTTTCTATAAAGGAGATTTTAAAACTCTGTAAATGTATTCTCTAAGCAATCTGCAATTAGGTATTTACATTACCACTGGAAGTGTTTGATGTCGCTTAATTAAAAACAGTGATGTGATAATTCTCTTTTGTTTCAAATTACTGAAACAAGTTTCCTGTCAGTTACCTGATCACTATCATTTTCCTATGCCTAAAAAGTGCTTTATTTTGCTCTTTTCAGTCTTATTTTATTTTTCCTTTTCTTTTCCTACCACTTTCACTTCCCCCTGAAAATCAGCTCACAGTGTTGAAGTGACTCCTGCCCCCATACATCTTCTTACTTCCTCCTCTTTACCTCCTCATCTCCATGTGGAGACCCCTCCACCCCAGGCTTGTCTGTTTCAGCTCAGTCCACAGTCCTGGACCTGATACACGGCTTTCAGACTGAACCCCTCATTCCTGAGACCTCAACTACTCAGAGACTGAAAAGAAGCCATCTTGTTCTATAAGCACCCAAATACCTTCTGCCCCCTCCCCCCCTGTAGTTCCCAGTGCTCCAAGCCTGTGTGTCCATCCCTGGGGTACCTCCTCAGTGGCCTGGTAAGCTCAGTAGACCCTCACCAAGTGGAAACAAATAAGAATGACCTAGGTACACTGAAAAGAAGACTGCTGATGTTGGAATTCAGTTTTAAAATTAGGGGGTCAACTTTCGCTACTCTTAAATACAACAGGAATCAGGCATTTGAACCTCAAGTATCATTTATTTGACCTTGGGGCTTTTTGTGTGTGTGTGTGTGTGTGTGGAGGGGAAGGGATAAAAATTAAATTCAAGGAAATTTCACCGACAACCATCCAATTAGCTACTGACTTAGGCTAAGTTAATTTTTTAAATTACAAATAATGTGCCCTGCTGGAGAACTGCATATAGATTTTTGTCATTGTGAAGTGATATAAAAAGAATGAAAAAAATCTAACTTCAAACACAGAAAAAGAAGCTACTGGATTTTTTTTTTTAAAGCTATAAACAATAGGTAAGAGAACACAAACATTTACATTTTAATGCAGACCAAACAGGCAAGAAAGGACTTGTTGGCCAAAGATATCTCCTATTTTGTTTTACTTCTCTGTTTTTAAAGTATCAGGAAGTTGGGCAAGATATCAAGTCTCCACTCTTCAGGGAGGGCCTCTCCACTAGCCTGCTCGCCTTTCGAACTGGTATTTTCAAACAATTTTAATTAGGCTGAAATTACAGTTACAATTCATTTACTTCGAATCCCTTAATCTTGCAGAGTTTCAAAGAAGGCTGTGGAGTGGAACATAGAATTCATCCGAGATGACATTTAATGCATAGCTAGGGACCATGATCTTACCACCAAAAGCATTACTGATTTCTCTTTTTATGAAAAACATATTCCATCAGCAGCAAGGTCTTTGAACTTCCCAGCTGAAGGCATGTTTATGTCTTTGGGCTCTTGATGTACCAGGGCCTAAACAAACTGTACTATTATAGTATTACTAAACCTACCCCGAGTCATCCATCAGCTTCTGTAAATACTGAATAACATGCTGCAAACTGAAGATTTCTCAACAGTAAAAGTAAGTGCCTCTCCTGTGCTAATAAAGGTCTTCAGCGGGAAGGAGGGGGGAGGGAAGAGGTGAGGAAGAATAGCTTGGGATCTAGGAGCACCAATTAGGATCATTTTCATCTCCTTTCAAGAAAATCCATCATTTCCAATCACTTGGTAGTTCCCAGGATTAAAGCAGAGAGGATTTAGAAGAATTTCCAAAGATTCCCACAGAGGTATTTCAATACTGTCTCTATCATGGTTGCCAGACTTGATAACTGCTTTATATCTGATTTTTTTTTAAATCGCAGGGACCTTAATTATTCTTCAAGGGTTAATTTTCTAAAGCGATTCCTGAGCCATATTTAAGATCTAGAATGTAAAAGAATATAGTTTCAGTAGGAAGAGTTTAAGATGTGTTAGGGAGATAGTACACACAGGGTCAGGGACTCGGCGAGCCAGGAATGGGCTAATGGTTTGGGAGCTCTCCTCCATCTTACCCCAAGCTTTACATTTGCTCTCCCACTGAAAAATCTGTGTGCTCTCTGTTAGGCAGTGCACAGATCTTGAGGAAGCCACCTCTTTATTCGGATGGAGTGGCGACAGATATTGATAGAATGATCTGCTTTCTTTCCTGTTCTTTTCTTCCCCCCACCCCTAAACATTCTTGAGAGACCCACTTGAACTTCTCTGGTATGATGTCACAGCCCATGAGCTGTTGCTCAGGAAGATATGTGATTTTTTTTCTTAAGTGTGTTGTGTAGTCATTTTAAAAAAGGAAACCTCCATGGTTATGCTTAGTCCTAAGAGGCACTCTGCATGGTCTTACATTCTTCTAGAAGAAAATAACTTGCATAAGGTAGCTCAGGACTTTGCTCCTGAAAAGTTCTTAAAAAAAAAAAAATCAATCATTTAGCATCTTGATAACACCGAGATGGGGGTTCCCTAGCAGAGGGAGACCCACATTCCTCCTCAAAAGAAGCCAGGAGTCCCTTGGCCTACACCTGGCTTAAATGGTCCTACCTCCCTGGGTAGCAGCCTGTCTCTGCTTTTAACAGTGGCTGCAGAACAGGAGAATGTCCCTCAGCTGAGCCTGTTTACCTAAAGGAATCAGGATGGTTTCAAATTGAAATGGGCTCCCCTCCCAAATTCAAATGAAGGAGCAAGGGAAGAAACTCTTCCAGAGTGGCAGCTCTTACCCTCAATTCCATCCGCACCCCCCTTTACTAAAAAAAAAAAAACAAAAAAACTCACAAATAGTAAATGGAAAAAGAAGGAATTCTGTAAACAGAGCCTACTGCAAATTTTATTTCTGTGATCTTTAAAAATCACGATCTATACTCTTTAAAATACACAGGTACTTAAATAGTACTTTAAAAAGTGAGCATTATTCACTGCAGTTAGATTAAGATCTAGTGAAGGCCCGGAATTTAAAAACCTTACATTAATCCCCCCCAAAAGGAAACAATTATTTGGCCAAATTAAAAAAAAAAAAAAAAAAAAAAAAGCCAGCAGCCTCTTTTTCCACATCGCATATCACCTGCTTTCATTAGCCTTTTAAATAAGCAGGAAATGACCCGACTGCTTATACTTTTAGCTGTACCTTTTAAAACCCACCTAAGAACTTAGCAGAGGGAAAGAACTGACGCCCCACCGCAAAAATGAAATTCCTCCTACTTGCCGCCAGAGTAGTAGGGTGGTTGTTTTAAAACGCCCCGGGTTGTTTATATATCACTTTTGAAGGCCAAGTTTTTTTCTAGGCAGCTCAAAGTCGGGGCAAGATCAGGGGTGAACAGTGAACCGAGACCTAAGTGCCCGGCTGGACTGGCAGAAGCCAGACTGCCCCCTCCTCTAAGAGAAACTGCGGCGGATGGGACCACCCGGCTCATCACTTTTCGCTGCCCGGGGCTGGATCCCGGTGAGCGACATTTAGGAGGGTTCCAGGAAAAGCAACAGGATTCGCTACAAGCGGCTCCTGGCAGGAGCAGGGTAGAGACTCGCAAAACTCTTCGGAAAACTTGGGCAAACTCAACTACGCCCGCCTTGGACTTTGGACATGCTAATTCCTATGGGGCGGTTTTTCTTTTTTTCTTTTTTAAAGGGAGAAAAAAATCCCAGGCGGTTTCCCTTGTTAGTTTATTTTTTACGGGCCGGAAGGTATAAAAGTATGTTATTTTATTTCTTGCGGCCTTCATCCGAGAGGCACAAAATGGTTCACCGGGGTTCCTCCGGAGGTCCCGGGTGCCCGGTGGACGCAGACAGGCTTGTTCTCTGCGAGATTCTAACTTTTCCTACTTTGTATCAAAGGTAAGGCTCGTGCCCAGCAGTTCTCACTTGGCTCTTTGGTGCGTATCCTAAGGTCATCCTGACTTTTTTTTTTTCTGAATACTTGGGGGGGAGGGGGGAGGAAGGTTCCAGAGGTGGATACCGCCCGGGGTCGGGGGTCGCCACGGCAACGCAGCATCCTCACCCCACCTCACCCCGGGCCGCATCCCAAGCTCAGGGGCAGCAACGGCCTAGCCCCACTGCCCTTCCGCCCCCCTTGGCAAGGTCTTGGCCATCCGGCCGGTCTCTGCCGGCTCTTCCCACCACCCGCTCCGGGGCCC
This sequence comes from Typhlomys cinereus, assembly GCA_023101885.1. NCBI lineage: Eukaryota > Metazoa > Chordata > Mammalia > Rodentia > Platacanthomyidae > Typhlomys > Typhlomys cinereus. Next base: position 417,314 of record JALPQD010000446.1, read on the forward strand.
TGTACCTTGAAAGCGATGGGCAGAGTCTTGTTGCAGCGCCAGTGGGTGGGCAGCACGGAGCAGAGGAAGTTGGGGCTGTCGGTGCGCACCAGCTCGCCCGGGTGGTCGGCCAGCACCTCCACCATGCTGCGGTCGCCGCTCCTCAGCTTGGTGGCCAGGGCGGCGCCGCCGTCCGGGGCGCCCAGCGGCAGCGCCTCGCTCATCTTGCCCGGGCTCAGCGCGGTGGAAGGCGGCGTGAAGCGGCGGCTCGTGCTGGCATCTACGGGGATACGCATCACAACAAGCCGATTGAGTAAGGGCCCTGCAAACGGCTCCTACCGGACGGCGACAGGGGCGCGGATCTTCAGCCAGCAGCTCCCGGGAGACCAACATACAAGTTCAGGGAAGCGGGAGACTAAGTCACTAACAGTCCAGGACTGGAGACGTTCTGGTTATGCCGATAGGCCTCCGACCGGGACGCGACTCCTAGCAACCGAGCGCCTAGTGCGTTCAAGAGTGGGCGACCCGAATCCAAAGTCAAATGCCAAAAGGGAGACTCTTCCCCGAGTCTGGCTCTGAGAGTTGCTATTACCAAAGTTCCCGGAGGCAAAATTCCCGTACACTTCCTAAAATATTTATGCGAAGAGCAAAACGACCGGCAAAAACAGGATTTGGAAGCTCCGGGTAGTTAATTGCCTGTCAAGTTTTTTTTTTTTTGGATCAGGTCAGTTTTGCTTAAAGTCCCAGCAAAACACAAAATACAGGCGTGTCTTCATACACGGAGCCCTTTTGATCATGAAACACCGATTTCCGTCCTCCAAAACCAGAGCCGCGACTTCCAAAGGTTGCGCTACTAATGTATGTGACTCGTATATATAAATATATACATATGCGGTACTTCATAAAATATTTACGATACAATCTGTAGAGAGTTTAAACACAACAGAAATCCATTAATGTTCACTGCAGGTTTTTTTTTTTAAAGTAGCCTTGAAAATTAGCTTCAGTAGTTGGAAGAGGGCTGGGATATAGCATTACTTATCATATTCTCTCAGTAAATCTGAGATCAGTGGAGAAAATTGAGTTTTTCTCAAAGCTCTCTAGCTAATCTTTAAAACAAGGTCCAAGCCGAGGACGCTCCGGGTACAGCTTTCCGCATCGGAGCACTCGGGTTTGGGGGCTGTTGGTTTAAGTCTGTGTCTGACTCTGTGGTTTGGTGGGAGTTGAGCCGGGGTCACCGCAGACACGCACTCTTCGCGATCCAGCCACCGTCTACATCAGCTCGGTGAGTCAGCCCCGAGTCGGGCAGAAGCAAGATGATCTTTCTTGAGCGTAGTCTCTGCGCTGGCGGGTTATCTGCTCCGGCTCACAAATACCCACGAGCACCGCGTAACCGCAGCAGGTGGAGCCGGCCTGGGGACCAGGCACCGCGGAAGCAGATCGAAAACAAACCGGGCGGCTCGGGTTACACACGCGCGCACACTCTCCCACGCACCCTGCCACGCACACACAACTTCGCGGCTCGTCTGGAACCGCAGCGCGCTTTCTCCCGCCGGGATCCAAAGAAACAAGCTCCGGAGAAAAGTTCACAGCCAAGAAAGAAGTTGAAACATCCAAGCCCAGTTCATTCAAAATTAAGAAAGCAAAGGAAAGAAAACAAAAACAATAAAAGGTCCAACGCAGATCGAGAAGGAGCAGCAGCAAAGGTTGGCTTTCTGGTGGCGTCCCAAGGAGCCGGGGTGAGAGGTGCTTGCCCGCGCAGGGCCGGGCAGCGTGGTGCCCTGGCTGGGTCCGGCCGCGGGGCGCCCGTCCTGCCCGCGCCCGCTGGCTCTATGAATGAGAGTGCCTGGAAATGAACGTGCTTTTACTGTAAGCCCGGCCCGAGGAATTCCATTCCCTCAGCTCGTTTGCATAGGGGCGACCGGCGGCCAATCACAGGCCTTTCCGGTATCAGTCTGGGCGCGGCTCAGAGCCGCGCTCCTGGAATTGGCCCGCGCGCCCCCGCGCGCTACTGTAACGCAGCCCCGGCGGGCAGTCGGCGGTCGCCGCTAGCCCCCCGCCACCCCGCAGCCCCTCGCACACGTGCACCCGCTCCCAGGCTTGTCCCAAGCCCCCAGTCGCCGCGCGCCGGGTCGTACAGCCGCACCGGCCCTGGGGATTGCTTTGCACAGCGGTCGCGAGGTGCAGGAGCCCGGGTGAAAAGGTCCGTCCGGTTTGGGGACCCGCAAGCTGCGGTCCCCAGAGGTCTGGAGATCAGCTGGGGACAGACGCGCAGTAGCTTCCATCTCGAGACTCCGGAAACTTGCCCCGAGTCACTAGCCGCTCGCGGCCGCCCAGGGCACAGCTCCTCTTCCCGGGAGGAGTGGGTGGGAGTTGCCGCAAGGGGGCCGGTGGGCACAGGGTCCGGGCGGACAGCTGTGGCTGTGCGCTCCCCCTAATCCTTGGCTGGCAGCTACCGCGAAGTGGCACAGATTCATTTCTTAAGATCACAATGTGCTTCGCCACACGAGTTTTATGTTTTTGGCCTGGTACAATTGCTTTAATGACTTTCTCGCCGCGTCTGGGCTGCGGCTTGATTACGCAGCGCGCGGTATTTAGACTGAGTGTGTTCAGTGCCCCGCAAAGGAGTTTTAAGAGAGGATCTCACCCCCTCCCTCAAACCCGAGAGGGGAAAGAAAGTTGGAAAGTATCTGCTCGGCTTGTAGCCTGTGCCAGAGTGGTGACTCCCCAGAGGGCGGACCGAAAGCCGGCCGCAGGGCGCGGAGAGCCGGGGCTGTGCGGGTCGAATTGCCGGAGCCCGCATCCCTCTTCCAGCGCCGAAGAAACGGCCTGATCTTTCCCCCAACCGCGCGTGTCATCGCCGCGGCGCTAAACCTACTCTGTTTGCGCGCGGCAGGGACCCCCCCACCCCCACCCCCGCGTCCGTCCCCGCGGCGCCGGAGGCATTTTCGCGGAGCTTAAAGGGTCCCGCCCCGACCTGGCGCTCGGCCCACTCCCGATCCCCAGCCGGCCAGGCTCGCTCGGTCCCTACCTCGTGGCTCCCACTCCCTCCGGGTCCTTGCTTCCTTTGGGGCTGCTCACCCACTCCATGTTGCTCCCCGCTCCCTGCCACGCGACCGAGCCCCTTAACTTCCACTCCGCGCGGGGGGGTCCCTCGTTCGTCTGTGCGTGTCCCCTTCCTCCTGGGATCCCCTGCCGCTAGGATCCGACGGAGGAGGAGACCACGGTGACAGGCCTGGCACCAAGGCCCTGGTGCAGACTCCCTGGCCGCTTTCCTCGCCCCAGGCCGGCCGAGGCCCGCGGCTGGGAGAGGCAGGCGGGCGTTTCACAGCGGCGTCAAGAGCTCCGGGAGAACGCCAGGGGGCAGCAGCGGCCCTCGTTCGATGCCCCAGGCGCCGCTGCCTGGAGCCTGGCGAGCCCCGACGGCTCGGGGGAGCTGGCCGGCTCATCACTCTGTTGTGAATTTGGGGAGAAGGCCACCGAACCGAAAGTGAGGGCCCGCAGCGGAGCGCGCAGCTGGGCTGGCCCGCCTGGGAACTCTCGGATTGGAGATCCAGACTGTCAGGATCGACGCTGGGGTCTTTTCCTACAGCTTTTCCACCTGGACATCCCCTCATGCTAGTGCAGGACTTTGAGGGTCCCCGCGATCCCCGTTCAGGACGCAGTCCCATTGCTGCAGCCTCTGTTCCATTCAGCCTTAGGCACTTTCCCGTGATGGGCCCATCCTTTCCTTCCGGTGCTTGAAAACCCAGGATACTGCAGTGCACATAGGCTGCTGTTTTGGGGGGAGGTTTTGGAAAGAAAGATTTCCCCGTTTTTCTTTTAAAACGATTTCAAAGAAACTCTGTTTCAGGTGTAATTTCTCCTGTCTACGGACCGCCTCGTCCAAGAGATGCCAAACACTTGCACGACCCCCTGGCCGTCCACTCCCAGCACTTCTGCGAAGGCCACTGGTTCCCTGGTGTCCCGGCTGGGACGCTGTCCACGAGGACTTCGCGGCCAGCGGAATGTGTTTTCTAGGAGCCGATCTAGGTCCTGCAGCCAAGGTCAAGTGCGCCCTGCCCCCAGGGACTGCGTGGCAGGGACAGATCAAGAGAGTGTGATGGAGTCAAACTGAACCCCACATCCGTAGAAAGAACTGACCGAATAATAATCCAGGAATCTGCCCTTCCGAAGGGTCCAAGAAGCACCCGTCAGGGTGCTGGGCGGTTTGCCTAAAACTTTCAACCCTGCATAGGGTTCGGATGGGCTCCCTAGCAGAGGTTAAGTTCAATTCCCAAGCAAGGAAAAGTAGATAGATTTTCCTGGGTGGGAAGTGCGGCTCAGCCCAGGTTTAGCGGATAAACCCTGAATTAAAGTCCGACAACAATCCTACAGCAACGAACGCTTCTAAACCCGGCGGCGGGAGGTCGTGGACCTTCGCGAGTTGTCAGTGCGCCCCACGATGCGCACTTGGGAACCAGAAAACTAAAAACTGAATTACTGGCCTCTTCTTTCAAAGCCACTGAAGGCAGGAAGTCGCCCCATCAGCGTCCCGGGAATATTCTTTGATAGGATCTCTCTCTCTCTCTCTCTCTCTCTCTCTCTCTCTCTCTCTCTCTCTCTCTCTCTCTCTCTCTCTCTCCCCCATTCCTCCCTCCTGTAACACCGCGTGGAAAATGAATTCCTTTTCACCCACCCAACTCATTTCAGCGACCACTTAGAACATCCTCCCTGGCCCCAGCAAGAGGAAAGCAAACAGAACCACATAGGTACCCCCTGGTTCCCCAGAGCAAAACACATTTACATGATAAAAAAAATTCCCCAAAGGAACCCTGAGTCTGTTTGCTACTACCCGAAGGCGTCTTCCAAATTTATTTATTACAGGGGGAAATTTGAAAATGCCAGTGATAGGAACGAAAGTTTCCACGCTGAATTTTAGAAATGATATTTGGTTAGCCGGAAAGCAGCAATTTCAACGAAAAACAAGAGCAGTTTCCTGACGGTTTTCTTCTACAACCCTAGGTAGCTCTCTGACTGTAGGTGGTCTCAGAAAATAGCTAAATGTTTTTTGCAAGTTTGCTATTTGAAACCGGCTCCAAAGTAAAATACACATCAAGGCAGAATTAGACAATCTCCACAATTCTAAACCAAAATTACCCGTCCTTTGTCACATCCTATTTCCAAAATTCGACGTCCAAAAGAATTGTAATATTTCTAAGGGAATTATTTAGGTTCTTTTTTTTTTTTTTAAGCTAGAAAGTATCTTCCGATTTTCTGCGTTGGTCCGAGAGGACTGAGGCAGGGAAAAGTTCCGACAGGCAGCAGTGTATTTGTGTCAGCGACCTGCTGCCCACACGCTAAGTTTGGAACCTTGGGATTTAATTACTTTTTTCTCCCCGCTAAGGTGTCTTTTTGATGACGTCACTTTTCAAAGTTAATGACTAGGGCTATGAGATCTGCTAATTCTTGCCTGACATGCTCTCTGTGAGCAGTTCCATGTATGCTGTGGTTAGTGTGTGATCATTTCCCTTTAGCTTTGCAAATCTCTTGTGTACCTTGCAAAGAACAAATGGAGAATATTTTTTTAACTTAATCTGTTTTTTTTTAATTTGGTGTGCCTAGTAAACATTCTATCCTCATAAAAATTTGCATTACCACTGCTATAACAAAAGTAATAAACTGGGTTACAGCAAATAGAAGCCAAGCTTGATTTTTTTAGAGAGTCATATAGTCATTTAATAACACAGAATGTATAAATGGTGAACGCCATAGAACTGAAGGTATCATTTAAGATTTCATTGGGATATTTTATATGGTATGACATCTATCCTATGCAGAGCTGCTTTTAAGTATATTTGAATCAGCAAAAAAGCTTTAATTATTTGGTGAAATTATGTCATAAGCTATATACAGATACATCTCTATATAACCACACAGAGACATATGAATGAATAGTTTGTTAAAAAGCACAATTTGGAATCTCACATAGCAAAAGCATCTCTTGGGAGGCTCATCCTATGTGTAGATTCTGAAATAATCGAAAACTGGAAAATTAGCATAATCTTACTAATAGTTTGGTAACACACATGAAGTTTACTGAAAATGAGTGGATTTATTACCATAAATGCTGAATTTAAAGCCAATTTCTCTCTTTTTTTTCTTTCTCTGTACTTCTCATCTCTTTCAGTATTACAGATTTTTGTATCAGCATCCGAGCAGCTCCAGCATATTTGGTACAGACAGAGGGCTGAATCAGAACTCCAGGACAAAACTAGATCCAAACCCAAGCTTAAGAGAAAAGCATTTTAAAATCCATAACACAGTAGAGGCTACTTGTAAGAAGTAGAAACATGAACATCCATCAAAGCCATGGATTTATTGGAAGCAATTGTTCCTTCCAATAAACAACATGAAATGCATTTTTGGAAAGAAACAGGCTGCTGGTTTCAACATGACAATTACTTCCTTTTAATAAGATTTGAGAAATAATGTCTTGCTGCCTTTCCTTGTCCTTGTAGGCACGAAGACCACGCATTCCTGAGAAAATGTAATATCAGTTATGATTGGAGATCATGGTCAGATTTGTTGATATGAATCACTTCTGTATACTGCTATCTGTAAGTTACAGTCAAGCCTGTGGAGTCACTGAAGTGGGTCTCTTGCTTTTGCATATTTGCATGAGTTGTGAGTTTGAAATTACCCCCACTAGCCTGGTGTACTGCTAAAGGTCGCCACCAAATGACGGAGGGCACGGCGTCTGACAAAACCTTAGGATTTGAGCATTTTCCATTCAGAGCTACAACTTTCAACTTTGCTCCATAATGTTGGTATAAGATAGCTTTAAAAAAAATGAGGAGTAAGAAAGGAGGTAATTATTTCACATTTCCAGACGCTGTTTAAATAGGCAGGAGAACAAGATTTGCAGCTCCTAAGTCATGTATTTTTGCCAAAGCAAAAAGAGCAAATAAAATAATAAAGGCTTCTGAAGTACTGCCCTCTAATGAAAACTTACAGGACTTAAATATGTGCAGTCTCGAAGGAGCATCCTTACAAAACATTTGTAAAGTTTACAAGTACATAGAATGACTTCAGAAAAGTTTTTGTAAGACCTGGTAGGGACAGAACCACCTGTACTAATTGTGAATGATAAGGTAAGAAAGAGCAAAGGACCCTGAAGCTAGGTAAGCTCAGGACGAGCAATCAAGGTTGGGGTGTGTGTGTGTGGAGAAATCCAGACAGTAAGAATGATCAGATAGTCAATTTATTGCCAGAGGCTTGGTGGAACCAAACTCCGGGACGTTCTCTCACGAGATCCTGGGATGCCGTCCTATCGTATCGCGCTGGGAAATTGGACCATCTTTTAAAGATTTAAAAATGAGAGAATCTTTTAAACCTCCTAACAAAGGCAAAGGGGACGGAGTCTAGAAAGATGCTTTCTTGGTTGTGGGTCATTAGCTAAACTCAGGGCAAGGGAAAGACAAGTAAGACCAAACCTGTGGAGTTCTGAAGAGGATTATCCCCTATACCCTCCTTACACCCCTCAGTAGGAGGAGCTGGCCTCCAGCTGTGAGGGAGGAATGACTGTGTTCAGGTTGTGTGGGGGAAGACACATCTGGCTGGGCCTTGTACACTTCCCTCCCATTCCATGCCTTGTGTGACAGGCAGACTACATCTGCCAGACTAATCCCTGCAACCATCTCTGCTTCCTTTTTACAGTGAGGAGCCTCCCCTGGGGAGTTCAGGACACCCACCCACACACTTAAGACACACACGAAGCATCCAGCGTGGGGAGCCAGGTTCTGTCCTGGGTGACCCTGGGGGAGCTGGGGAATTGGATTCTGACGTCATCCTTCACTTTTCTCCAGCCCATATCAGAGCCTTCATCAGAAAAGGTCTCTGAAATTCTTCACCTGTGCGCATCTCAAACATGTGGGAATTCTCATTCTGAAGTCATTCCTGCTCATCCAGACAGCGTGAGTAGGCCAAGTCCATTTAGCTGAGAGGTTTTTAAATTCATATTATAAAAATGGCTTTCTAGTCTTTTCTGATCTCTCTCTTCCAAATGGCAGCCTGGAGACCTCCAGATGTGAAGTATTTAAAGCATTTGATTTTCCACTCCCCAGCTGCCCTGTATTTTTTAAAATTTATTTATGAGAGAGAGAGAGAGAGAGAGAGAATGCTCCATGCCATGGTACATGTGAAGCTTAGAGGACAAGTTCTGGAAGTTGGTTCTCTCCTTCCAGGGCATCAGGGATTGAACTCAGGTCTCCGGGTCTGTGTGCAGGTACCCACTGAGCCATCTTGTCGGCCCCTGTTTTTAGGTGCTGGGCTCATGGGTGACAGAGATAATGGCTAGCACGAATGCATCATGGCCTCTGAAAGGCACAAGTGGGGAGACAGGGAATAAGAAGGAAGAAATCCGGGGAGCAGGGTCCATGCACCTACCAGGGCCTCAGCAGGGACTCTGCACCCCTTAGAGACGGTTTCTGATTGGCTCTTGGAGTTGGACAGGCTCTTCAGTCTCCTGAGGGCTAGAGGAAGGGAAGCGCTTTAAGTCACAAAATCGCTGTGAGCAAAGACATGGAATAGACCAGCATGCTCAGTTCTGTAGAGGCAGAGCATTAAGATGGTATCAGGTGGTGGAGGGCGAGTTGTGACAGCTCACACACTGTGTGGATGTGAAGAAAGGATCATGGGCAGCTCACGCTACCTGAAGACATTGAAACTTCAATGCGAGGCAATGGGTTCTAGTCCAGCTATGGGAATAATAGTACAGGAAGTGTTTTTAGAGAGATGCATCTATCAGAAGTGGCCAGGCAAGTCGGAGCAGGTGGGCCCAGAACGCAGGAGCTATCGTTGCTGAGGGACAAGGAATTCTGAAGATGCAAATAAATTAAACAGTGAGGATGGGAGAGGCAAAAAGATGTGGCTGAGTGAGTCCAGTTTCTGCTCATGAGTAGCCATAAAAGAGGCCGGCTTGGAGGTGGACCAGTGCTGAGCTTCGGACATGCAGGGGAAGGGTCTGGGATAGAAAGGAGCCTCAGAGCCTCTGTGATAGATTCAGATGGGAGGAGAATGTGTTGAGAGAGCAGAGAAAGTCAGACACTTCTGTTGCGGTTAGACTGCACCCCAAGCTGGCTCTTCCTGGGGTCTTACTTTCTGATCCCTCCCCCTCCTTTCTAGACTTGGATCCATGGACTTCTCTTGGGTTGCCCTCAGCTCATTACTCCGTCTTCCTCCGAGGGTTCTCCACTTGTAATCTCTTTCCTCTTTCTAGCCCCCCTGCCCTCCTTCGGGTTCACATCCTCGGACCTCCTGCCAGACTTAAGGGAAATCTCCTAACGTGTTCCCCGCTGACCTCATGGACAAGCTGTTAAGCACCATCCTACAAGGGGAAGGGCCACCACCCATCCTCCCTCCCCCCATCCCACAGGAGCATCTCAGTTGTCAGGTAGAATTCCCTCTCCCGAATGGGAACCACCACATGCTTGAACTATGCTGCCACTCACAGCCATTTGCTTATCAGGGCAGGGAGGGTGGGAGGCAGGCAAGGGCCGCTGGCTTGGGGTTTCTGTGTGGAACAGCATTCCTCAGTGCCCTTTCCACACCCTGGTTATCCTGTGCCATAAAAGACTGAGGTACCTGCTCAGCAGCCTTGGAAGCAGAAAGTGGGCCGGGAGGAATCCTAGGACCAGTTCTGTCTCTGCAGTGCCCAGCAAAGTGTAGGAAGAGTGGCGCCATCTGGCTGTGTGCCGTGGGCAAGGGGGATTGTTCCCATGTAGTTAAGAGTGCTCATGGGTTGGTTTCGCATCAGCCAGCAGGGAGATTCTGCCAGTGTGTCTAGTCTCTGTTAAAAATGGTGACATTTTCTAACCCGGGGCTCAAGGGAAGTCAGTCATTGCTCTGGAAAGATGGAAGGTGGGGAAGGAATGGAGAGCTGCCTCTTGCATCCTGAGGGCAAGCTCCTGGGAGCCGGTCAGCGAGGACACAGGCCCCCCCATCCTGTAGCTGCAAGGGATTACATTCTGCTAACCAACGAGCATGGAGAGGGGCTCCCCCCCACAGCCTGGAGATCAGAACTTGGCACGGCTAACCCCGTGTCAGAGACCCAGGGGGACCACTGTCCTTCTGCCCTGTAGGAATAAACTGCCAAGTTGGAGAACCTGCCAGCTTGACAGTCGCAAAGAACCAGCCAGCCAGATCTCTATGTCTTAATAAGTGTCACTGTATCTGTGAGTCAGTGGCAGAAGCCACATGCCCAGCTACGTTTTAAAATTTCTATCAGGGACAGAATTCCTGCTTTTCTCTCTCTGTTCAGCTGCCTTGTCTATCGCATGCTTGGGTCTAGGTCGTGGTTGTAAGTTGGGGTGCGTAGCAGTTAGTCTTGTCTGTACCTGTGAGACGCCACTCAAAGTCAAGCAACTTGAGGGAGAAAAGGGAGATTTATGTAGGTTACGGTTCCAGAGGGGAGATACAGTCCTTCATGGCAGAAGGGGGGGGGGCGACCTGAATCACATCCTTAATGGAGGCACAACTGCAAGCTCAAGAGCAGACTCACTCACTCCGGCAGGGTGGTACTGACCCAACCTCAAGGCCCATCCCCTGTCACATGCCTCCAGCAAGACTCCACCTCCTGAGGTGCCATGACTTTCCCAAACAACTAAGATTCAAAACACTTGAATCTTGGGAGGGGGGGAACAACTAATATTTCAAACCATGACACGATATCTGTTATTGACGCCCCCAAAAAATAACCCACCACATAGTCATTGTCTCTTCTAATCCATCCTCCCTCCTCTTCTGAGCTTTGTGATTCTGAGCATCTTGCTGGTGAGGCTCTATCTTTTCTTGTCTTCTCATTCCCTGGAGGCCAGTGCACAAACCAATGGTGTAGCCCCCTCTCTTATGGAAGGGTCTGATACATCAAGTCTTGGGCGGGGCCTGAGATCATAAAGCTCACGATCATCCTAGACATGCCATCCTGGCTACTGGCCCAATACCCGCCATCCTGGCTACTGGCCCAATACCCATACATGGAGGCGATAAAGCTCAGAGGCACTGCTGGATCTCGGGCAAATTTATGCTCAGCCCAGATTTCTAGATTACTTACAAAGTTTTTTTTTTTTTTTTTTTAATGTAGGACATTGAAAGACATAAACTAAACTGAAGTCATCTCAGGTCAGAGTCTTTAAGCTATTGTTGACGGGCTGAGTAGTGGTGTCCCTCTCAGAATTCCCAAGCCAGAGCCCTCAGTACCGATGGGAGGGGATTCACAGTGGGAATTTGGGGAGGTAAATAAAGATGGGGTCTTTGAGGTGGGTACCTCGTGGTGAGATCAGTGCCCTTAGAAGATCAGATTGGATTTCTCTGTCTCTCTCTCATTCCATCTCTCTCTCCATCTCTCTATCTCTCTGTCTCTGTTTCTCTGTCTTTTTCCATCTCTTTCCATCTCTATCTCTGTCTCTCTCTCTCTTCTCTCTCTCTCTCTCTCTCTCACACACACACACACACACACACACACACACACACACTTCTAAGCTCAATCCTAGCACCCTGATTCAGACTTGTTAGTCTCCAGCGCCATCAGAAATGAATGTTCTTGGTCTGGGTCCCTAGTCTAAGATGAGTGTGGCAGCAGAAGTTATCTAAAAAATGTAGTATTATTACCTTTAATTAGGAACAAAGCCCTCTCTTCTCCAGCTAAGCCCCAGGGGGGGGTTATCTCTCCCCTTAGTAGTTATATCTGTCAATGCCTCTTAAAACAATAACATTCATTGAGTGAGTGTGTGTGTGTGTGTGTGTGTGTGTGTGTGTGTGCGCACGCGCGCGCCCGTGGAAGCCCAAGTGACATCAGGAATCATCCTGGATTGCTCTAGCTCCTTTATGTTTTGCTCTGGGGTTTCCCAGGCTTTACCTTCCGGGCTGCAAGTGCAGGCCACAGACATATCCACCCTTCATTTTTCTTTGGGATCTGGGGATCACACTCAGCGCCTTTTGCTGGTGAGGCAAAGGCCTTAACCATTGAGCCATCTCCCCAGCCATCGTCTTCCAGGCGAGCCTCAGACTCCTGGCAATCCTCTGGTCCCAGCATCCTAACTGTTGGGATCGCAGGCCTGAGGTATCTCCCTCCTCTTATTCTTATTTCCATCCCTTGACCGACTCAAAGGCAGGTAGAAGAGCACGCATGCGCAGTGGCGGCAGCAGGGCGCAGGCCCCGCTGAGCACTGTTGAGCCGCTCGTGCGTCTACAGCGGGATGAGCCACGAGTCTGTCTGGCGGATTCTCCACTGTCACTTCACACCCCTGGCCGGGATGGCTCAGCCTATAAAACAAGCCTTCGGCTTCTTGGAGCTCTGGACCCGTGTGGCGCAAAGCATGAGACTCACTTTCTCTAAAGTTTCCTGGGCTGGATTCTTACCCAAGCCAAAGCTGGAGGTGGTGTTTTTAAGAGCCCGTGGTTTTAAAGCTGCTAAGACTCGCGCTCCAGCAGGAGTTCCTATAAATGAGTTTCTCTTGAAATAGCATGGCACAGAGACGTGTTAGAAGAGGCAGTCAATGTGCACTTGGCGGGCAACATCCGCGGGCACTCGGAGCTGATTCCCTCCCGCCTGGCAGAGCGGTGGTAGATGTGAGGCAAGGAGGCAGGGTGCAAGGAGAGGTCTCAGCATGAGCATGTGGAGAAGGCAGCTGGCAGACAGGCTGGCAAACCCTCCCAGACACAGCTACGAGTCGGCGGCTGAGCAAGGGAAGCCAGGTATCAGCAAAGGACATGATTCTGCTGGAGAGGCACTGTGGAGCTTCCCATCTTTCTCCAGTTCCTGTCTACTTCTATGCTTGGAAGTGCTTTTCTATTTCGACTATTATTTCTACTGGGGCACGGGAACCTGGAAATCTCCGTAGCTTCCCTCTGGACCCCAATCTGTGTCTTTCACAGCTATGGCGATATCATCCCTCCTCTTGCAAAGTCCTGCAGAGAAAAGGCCAAGGGGTACACAGGGACAGGGCTCAAGCAGACACCCCGCCTGTGGGAGACTCCTGGAGGTCCTAAGTGTCCCCATTGGAGAAAAGCCCCCTTTTTATCCTTCAATTATAAGAGCTGGACCTTAAGGTCAAGGAGCTGAATCCTAGAAAGTCGTGGATGGCTTTTCTCGGCCTCCTCTCTGGCTCCATTAGCCAGTCACCGACGGTATGTTTTAAGTAATAGATGGAGAAGCCACTCTGTGCAAAGTCCTCGCCTCTGTGGGTGATATCACTCAGCTAAGCATGATGGGAAGGCGTCCTCTTGTGGTGGTGGTGGGGGGGAGGATATTCAAATCAGCTGCCCTTGAGTGATTCTGGCAGCTGAGCACATTTTCCAGTTCCCAGGATGAGGGATGTTGGGCAGAGAGATTTGGGGCAGATGATAGAAGCAGACTGTAGAGCCACCAGTACTTCTGGAGTCTGCTTTACTTTAGGAATTTTAACTAATATATTGGGAGCCATTTCCACCATAGTGAATTAGAAGCAACATACAAAGTTTCTAGGTGCAAAAAAGTAAATAAATGGACATGAATGAATGACTAGGATTCTCTTTCCCGTTCCCCACAGGGAGTCCTCCTCCTCTTTCTCTTCATGGAATCTGACCATTTGCCCAGATTCCTTGTGTTTATAATGCATCTTTTCTCTTTTAACAGGAGGGTTATGCAACGTGTTTTTAACAATAGCTGAGTCATGTTGACTGGTTCTTGAATGACTAGACCCAGAGAGGAGAGTTGGGAATGAACAGAGAACTAATTTTGAGAAACTACTTTCTTACCATGCTACACCTGTTTATTCTTCCAAGAACAACCCAAGAAAATATGATCTGAGGCTCAACTCAAAAATGAACAAGTAATGCTGAGACTGCTCGACATCTTCTGGCTGGCACTATAAATATATTGCTTCTCTGTTCTACAGTTTATATTGGGATTGATGGCAGGAAACACACAGTTACCAAATAATTGGCCACAATTATTAATATAGTAAACATTTCACAACTATGAATACATTAAAGCAGCCTCTCACTATTTTTTTCTGCATGCTAACCCAGGAGACAATGCCTCACTGTGCATTGAATGATATTAATAGCAATAACAACAGTGTATGACATAGACCTTTGCTATTATTGTTGAAACTATTAGTACCTCAGATGAGGGCTTTGTGCCACTCAGATAAATATTTTTCTATTTGTGATCTCATTACAGACTGAAGAGAAAGTGCTCTCAAATACAGAAGATACCATTTCAAATGGTAATTTGAAAGTCTCTTAGGAAGGGAATTTGGAAGCTCAAGACAGATTTTTGGTGCTGAATTGTTCCCCATCCACTGTAATTTGGAGTCACCTCAAATATTGAGAGAGAGAGAGAAAGAGAGAGAAAGAGAGAGATGGAGGGCACCAATGGGCTTGCCATACTGGTCAGTTACATAAAGTGCGACCAATATATCATGTTATATATTTACTTGTAAGCAAATGCCTATCTATGACTATTCAGCAGACACCCAGACAAAAAGGCGCAAACCTCCATGATTCCTCTGTTTTCCAGTTTGGAAAATGACCGTTGATATGAAACCCTGGGTAACGTTGCCATTAGCCTACCGCGGAGCTGCCAGGTCTCACAAAAGCTTCATACTTTCAGATCTTCCTGTGAGAAGCAAAAGTAGCCAAAAAGTATCTGGCAGGGCTGGAGGTCCTGAGTTCAGATCCCAGGTCCCATGTAAAAATGCCAGGTGGAAACAGCACTGGCCTGCACTTCCAGCTCTGGCGGGCAGAGCCTGGGCAATGCCAGACTGAAGCAAGTAGGAGGTAGAAGAGGTCCAGGATGATTCCTGAGGTCCCCCTTGGTCCTCCACAGGGACACACAGTGCCCTCTGAAACACACACACACACACACACACACACACACACACACACACACACACACTCACTCTAACTAAATAAAGTGAAAAAGTATCTGGTAGTGATGGAAGCAAGCCTGATTTCTAGTATGCAACTACATTTGTATGAGCTTAAGTCTGAACTGTTACAATTACATATTTTCAGATTATATTTAATAATTCCATTTTCATAGATAATGAATCCTACCCTGAAACGGAACACTGGATATTTTTGTACATGCTTTTTATGAAACTTCATTGTCCACTGCTCAGTCAAGCAATGGGTAAATGAGAATTAAGCTTTTAAAAAGATATGATCCTTTGGGGTTTGCCAAGGAAAATGCTGTCATCTAAATCTGTCTTGTAATCAAAGATGAAACAAATTCCACAATGCCTTTTTAAAAATCAACAAATAGTGTTAATTCTACAATGCTCACCTCTTCTTGAAAAATTAGAGAAGAGTGAAAAGTATTTTTGATAACATGAACCCAAAACTTCTGAAAAGAGAAACCATCCCATAGTTAATGTACAGGTAGATGCACTGATAAAATCGATTACACAGAACCCTTCTAAAATATTGAAAATGATGAATGAAAAAATAACACTGGAAGAATTTTAGCACATTTTTTTAGAGTAGGTAGGTTTTTTTTTTTGTTTTTTTTTTTTTTTTTTTAGATTTCTTAAACTTGGGGCTGGAGAGGTGGCTCAGGGGTTAAGCCTCTGCCTTGTAGGCGGAAGGTCCTGAGTTCGGATCCTAGACCCCACCTATAGACGCCGGGCGGAAGTGGGGGTGGCCTGCGCTTCTGGTCCTGGTAGGGCGGAGCCTGTGAATCCCCAGGCAGAGAGAACAAGGAGGAGGTGGAGGCGGTCCATAGTGGTTCCCGAATTTGTCCGTGGTTCTACACACACACACACACACATACACACACATACACACACATACACACACACACATGCACAATTGAATAAATAATAAAAAAAGATTTCTTAAACTTTATTTATTTGTGCATGTGTCTCAGCAGAGGACCAAGGGTGACTTTCAGAATCGTCCGGGTTGCTTCTTCTCTCTTTTGCTTCACTTTGGCATTCCCAGGTTCTGCCTACCACAGCTGGGAGTGCAGGTGGCTGTTGTTTCTGGCTGGCCTGGGACCTGGGATCTGAACTCAGGACCTTCTGCTTACGAGGCGGAGTCTTAACTCCTGAGCCATCTCTCCAGCCTGAGTGGGTAGGTTTTCTAAAAAAATATCTAGCAGCAGCACAGCACTCTCTGCTCACCCTTATGTAACCACAAATGACCCCGTACTGTATCCTAGCTCCCTTCTGGTTGAACCATTGGCAGTCCTGGCACTGATGTTTCCTGATGCCTCATGATCCTTCTTTTTTCCTGTCTTCTCTAATCACTTTAACAATTTAAATGCACACAAAGTCGCCCATTTTGAAGAGTATTTGAAATGCATTATTGACTTATACAGCACTTTATGAGTCAGTTTTCAACAGGGATCTGTAGCAAAATATTTGTTGAAATGTGGATTTTAGGGATTTTTTAAAAGGCATTCAATTTCAAGTAGTTCTAGAATCGATTAGAACTTTAGAACTTGATTCAGGAGCATCTTATTAAAATATATTCATTTCATTTATTTCTGAGAGACAGGTAAAGGGAAGGGAGGGAGAGAGAGATGGAAAGAAAGAGCAGGAGGGAGGGAAGAGAAATGAGAAAGAAAGGGAAGGAGGAAGAAAGAGAAGGAAGAAGATAAGGAGAGGGAGGAGAGGAGGAGAGAAGAGAGAGAGAAAGAGAGGAAAGAGTGAAAGAGAGGGAGAGAGAAAGGGAGAGCACTATGATACATTTCAAAGTGTTAAGGGAACATGTAGGCTTCTGAGAATGAAACTTAGATCACCAGGTTTGTAGGCAAGACCCTTTACTAGTCCCAAGCCAGCTTCTCATTGTTTCTGAGAAAAACATGGTAGATAAAGTGCTTTATCTTGTTCAGGTGACAGGGCTCCATATATCTCAGAGTTTACTTTGCAGCTGGGGGCGACCTTGAACTCCTGATCCTCTGGCCTCTGCCTGCCACGTCTTTCTTCTTAACACAGAGCCTGTACAGTTCCTATAAGGGGATCCACCCCGTTCAGTCAAGGGTCCTCTTTTGGTATGTCACCCAAGCCCTCGGGGAGAGAATAAGAAACTTGGCCGACCATGACAGTGGGGATTCCAGGCTGTGTTAACACCACACCCAGCACCAGACAGTAAGCCTCTCCCCCAGGGTTGGCCTCTGGCTTTGTGCAGCACCCAAGGTGACTCCCCCCAGGGTCTGAGTGGACCCCTCCTCCGTTTCCTCCTCTGCCCCCAAGGTCAGTACTTCCGCAGCGCTGGAGACTTGAAGAGCTACACACAGGCTTCTCGGAACCAACAGAGCTCATTTCCTCCCGTTTGCCTCTGGTAATGGAAGTGACGTCCTCCTCACTCCCACCTTGCCCAGTTACAGTGGAACTGGGTCAAGACTTTGGGTTAACTCATCTTTGCTGGAAATAGGGAAATAAACTTGCTTATGGGTTTTAATTCTGTTTTGTGCATTTTTTTTTCCTGATGAGAATGAGCCTGGGTTTGGCTTGTGCTCTCCCAAGTATGGAGTCTGTCATTAGTGAAGACTGAAAGCCAACTCAGAGGGGTTTGAAACCTCTCAGGCAGAATGCTGTCTGGTGCTGCTCTTTTTGTATTTAAAAGTGTTTCAAGTTGGGTGTAAGGACTCAGTCCTTGTCCCAACACCTGGGAGGCCAAAGCAGGAGAATCAGGGAGCCTTGGGTACATAGGGAAGCCTTGGCTGAAACACGCGTAACACACACACATCCACATATCCACACACACATGTATGTGCCACAGACCAAATACGCATACACGCACACATACGCACATTCCCATCACATGCACGCACACCACACACACCACATCACACACCCACCATACATACGTCACTCACTACACATCATCAGAACACACAAGGACACACCCCACCACGCCTCACACATACACTAAACAAAAGCGAAGTCAGGAAATTCAGATATAAACTAGAAAAGCACATGGGACCCCCCCCCCCCAGGTTATAGGGAATGGACACAGCAAAAGGTGTATGGGGGGGGGGAGGGTTCTTCTTGGTTTTTACTAAGCAAACCATCCTTTCTTCATTGATAGTTTTAAAAAAGATGTTGGAATGTTCAAGAGCAAAGTATAAGGACCTTAAATGTCTCTGCAGTCATAACCCATGAGCCAACACCCTTTTCTCTATTGGGCGTGTGCTGTTTTGCTATGAGCAAGCAGGAAGGGGATTCAACATTCCCCCCAAAGCTAAATTTCTCTTACAGACAAGTGTCTAGATGCCCAAAGAAACTGTGTTTTTGTTTTTGTTTTTACCAATATGCCAGTGACATTGCTGGCTTCCAAGCCAAAGGACTACTCATCCATCCCACTGCGGAGGACCCCAATAGCAGCACGGGGGTGCTGTCTGTTGCAGTTGGTGGTGTTGGTGTTGTATGGGTTTGGGCTTTAAGAACTCAAGACATTGGGTCCTTTGGCTACAGGGACCTATGAATTTTTTGTTGTTTTTTTTCCCCCAAGAGCTCCTAGTTTGTGGAGATGGAGGAATCTACAGGGGCCTCCTGGAGGAAAGTTTTGCTGAGATGGATAGGGTTTTCACAGCTGAGCAAATCTTAGAGAAGAAATAATAGTGCTCTTCAATGTCATCTGAGCCCTTCTGAGGTTCAGACAGTGGTCTACTATCTCATTTAATCTTCTTTCTTGCTAAGGCAGTAAAGTTAGGAAGTGTTAGAGCCCTTAGGCTTAAAGAGGTTAAAGAACTTGGACTGGAGAGATAGCTCAGGGGTGAAAACTCTGCCTCCCAAGCAGAAGGTCCTGAGTTCAGAACCCAGATCCCATGTAAAAACACCAGGTGGAAATGGGGTGTTCTATACTTCTGGCTCTGGAAGGTGGAGTCTGGGAAATCCCAGAGCGACGTAAAAAGGAGGTAGAAGCAATCCAGGATGATTCTGGAAGTCACCCTTGGTCCTCCACAGGGACACAGTCACACACAAATACATGCACACACACACACACACACACACACACACACACACACACACACACACACACAAAATTAATAAATAAAAATTAAAAAAGAAGTTAAAGAACTTGTCTAAGTCCAGGAAAAGATGGAAGAGTATAAAACTAATTGTGCGTGCACGTTTGTGTGCGTGTGTGTGTCTCTGTGTGTGCATGTTTATGTCTATGCTGGAAACCTATGTGTATATGTGTGTGGAGGCCAGAGATCCACTCTGCATTTGAAACAGGCTTTCACAGATGCTAGCAGGCCAGAGAGCAGTTGTGTTTCAACCTCGGACCCCCACTACATCTTTTTGCATGAGCTTGAGTGTCTGTGTGCATGCCTGTGTGTGTGCACTTTCCACGTCTGTGTTTTTCATGTGTGTGTGCCTGTGGAGGCTCAAGGGTGATATCGGGAATCACCCTGGATTGTTCTACCTCTTTATTGCTTTGCTCTGGGGTTTCCCAGGCTCCGCCTCCCAGGGCAGGAATTACAGGTTAGCACCTGACATTTTTAGGTGAGCTCTAGGGATCTGAACTCAGGTCCCTTTGCTTTTGAGTCAAAGACTTTAACCTCTGAGCCGTCTCTCCCCCCCTCCCCTGGCATTTTCACATGGGTTCTGGGGATCGAACTCAGCCAGCACTCTCCCCAGGTGGGACCCTTGCCTTTCAACTCCAGTGCAGTGAGCAGATAGATAATCTGAATGACCTAGCAACACCCAAACCATGGTGCCCAGAGGACTACAGAGAAGCAACGATGGCTAACGAAGACCCTGACATCCTGATTTTTCTGCTTTTATTTTTGGGGATATCTTTCCTTTCTAGGGGTGGGAGGGCAGCTTCTTCCCAGGTAAAGGGGATTTGGCAACAGGCTGGGTCTGGCAGTGTGGGGAAGGAATCCAGCTGCTTTAGAATCACAGAAGCCAGGGGAGAGCTGAGCATTTCACTGGCCTTTGCAGGATGCTACTTAAGGAGCCCAGCTCATCTCCACTTGGGCTGGAGCCCGTGGCCTTCTGGATTAAATATAAACTGCATTAAAGCCCTTTATTTAGAGAGTCATCTGCAATTTTTAGGGAGCCGCCCCGTTTCTCCCTCTGACTTTCGTGGGAGGGCAGGACAGCTAGGTGTCTTGATCCTGTCATTAGTATATATTATTCATTAGCTTTCGATGGTGGATACAGAACCAGCCAGGAGGCTCAGGCGCTCCTTCGATGAGAAGCTTATTCTCCTTGGACACCTGACCAGGAGACTCCTAGCCAGACCCAAGGCTCTGAAGGTCTGAAGGACTTCAAGCCCTCAGAAGACCTCGCCAGTTACTTGTGACTGCTTCTCTTCACTAAGTCTCGAAAGTCCTGACTTGAAGGAGTTCTTCTCTTCATCACGCGCGTTCCCAAGGCGGGTGTGTTAATACTCTCCCTGGCTCTCTGTAGATCCCCCGACCTGTCTGTGCCTTGGTGTCTGCCTTTCTCCAACATCATGCGCAAAACCTCACCATGAAATCCAACCAAATCATAAATGCCGAGACACTTGGAGATGCTGAAGTTGGGTGCCCAGCAAAAGCATGCTTATGAAACAAGTTCCGGAAGATTCTCCGAAGGCTTGCCGTGGAAGAGAACAATGGTCTTGAAAGAAAGCATCAGATCACTTTCCTTGAGAAGCAAAACACGCGCGCGCGCGCACACACACACACACACACACACACACACACACACACACATACATCTGGCAAACACTTTGTCTAATTCATTTATTTTTCAGATAGAAAGGAAACAGTAAGAAAGAAGTTGGCTCTTTGCATCTCTGATCTGACTGACCCGGGATCCCCTCTAACCCTACAACTCAGTGTCTCTCTCCTCCCTGTAGCCCCTTACTCTTCCAACAGTCAGTTTGCTATTTCCCTGAAATTTCGCTTACAAGAAGTGCAGAGCTTGTGCCAAAGTTGAAGTCCAGATCCTCTGTTTTAAATTAGGTTTTCTTATCACAAAATCACAGAAATGAAAGTCCAGTGCTGTAAGTCAGAGGGATCCCCCACCCCTCAGCCCCCAAGAAGAGAGGTCAAGAATTCCATGACCTTCTCAGGGGCAACAAGGTCTGAAAAGTCAATGTGGCTCCCCCCGCCTTCTCCAGATGTCTGTTGGGCATTACTTTGAAAGAGAAGAAAAGGGAAGAATATCTCTTTTCTCTCTTTTGTGATCTAAACGGAACCAAAAGAAAAAAAAAATGTGACCCAGAATATCATACTTGTTTCTGGAGGGGAACAGTGGCAGAAGACTCAGGCAGAGATGGCTCTGCAAGGCTGTTGCTCAACACGATGTCGTAACAAGGTTCTAACTGTCACCCAGGCCCAGGATGGGGTCTGTTGCTACAACTCCTGCAAGGTGTTTCCTGGCTCTTGCAGACAGGGGCTGGGGGAGGTGCCATCTCTTCTTGTGAAGGCAGATAACGCCTCCTGCTCCCCAGCTATCTCTCAGGGCTGAAGCTCTAGATAATGCGCTTCACGCCCCCTCCCCAAGTCTCCACTTTCCCAATTTGTAGATCTTTATTGCTAAAGCCTTGTGTGTGTGTGTGTGTGTGTGTGTGTGTTTTTATCTGCCGTGTTTTTATCATCTCTTGCCAAATGCTCATTGTCAAAGTTAGCTTTTGAACTTTTTTGCGTGGTGTATCAAGTGGGACCCATGATTTAGGATATGTAAAAAGCTTATCTTTCATTCTAAAGAAAGAGGAACCAAGCCCTGGGTCTCTCTGCTAAAACAGATCTTCTGGGGGCTTGGTGTGTGTGTGTCTGTGTGTGTGTGTGTGTGTGTGTGTGTGTGTGTGTGTGTGTATTTCATAATCTAGCTGTAGATTGTCTGATACAAACATGGTATGTTTTTTGTTCCTGCATATTCTGGGCAGCATAGGGATGTTAAAGGGCCAACTTGTCTTGGATTGTTCTGAAGATCCCCAAGCAGGTGGCTGGATTCAGAGTGTTATCTGGGCTCGTGTGTCTCTTCGTGATTTCTCCTGTGTAGCTGTGTTCAGATGACAGTTATAAGAAGTGTAGTGAGGACCTGGGAAAGCGCCGCTTTGGCCTTATTTGGCATGGAGATCTCTATAACGGACTGTAGATCCTTGCATGAGGAAGTAATGTGTATCCACGCTACTTACTGCTTCTTAATGTGGAAAACAGATCGATCCATTCACAGGACATTGGATAGCGTCATAACTCAATCCTTCCCTTTTTTCTATTTTTCCTTTCTTTTTTCCTTTTCCCTCTGGGTTTCTCTCTCTTCTTCCCTCCCTCCCCTTTCTCTCTCTCTCCTTTCTCTCTCTCTCCTTTCTCTCTCTCTCTTTCTCTCTGTCTCCTCTCATTATTTACATCAAATGCTATTCTGAAAATGGAAAAATAAATCAGATTAGCAAGGAGGGGAGTCAGAAATAGACTAAGAGGGTGGGCCACCCCCTGGTCTGAGCACAGAGGATCACGCTATGCTGTAGTGTCCCTCCAACACAGAGGGGAGGGAGGAAGGAACAAGGGAGAGGCAGAAGAAGAAGGAAGGAGGAGAGAGAAGAGGAGAAAGAGAAGCAGACGTGCTTGATAGACGTGCATCTCTCTGGAGGAAGTCCCAAGAGGGTGGTATCTCCCCCAGCTGAGACACCCGCTTGCACATGCTCCCAGGCCTCTGGCTGAAGCAGGTCACCCCCACGAGGGGAGACTCACTTATCTCCCTACTGCCAAGTCTGGTGAAGCTACCAAGACTAGATGCTGCGTCCTTTCCTCAACATTCACGACCACGGTCCCCGCTCCGTCCTCAGACGCGCCAGGCTCTTCCTGCCTTGGACCTTCTCGTATCTTTCCTTACACCTGCCCAGCTTCTCTACCTTCTGGCTTTTATCATGTGCTCGGGTGACTCTAGGAACCCCATTTGTGTCACCCCTGGCATGGAGTGGTAACTCCAGGGACCCTGCTTCTCTCCCCCGTCCCACCCCTGGCACCAAGTCATGTGGCCTGCTTTATTTTCACCATTGCTTTTGTTTTACTTAATTTACTGACCCGCCACCTGCTCTATCCTCCAAGGGACAGGTGGAGCCGGTGCGGAGGGGAAGGCCTGCCTGTCACTGCTAGAGAGAGCCCCGCCCCCAGAGGCATGCTCCAAATGGAGCTACGGTCAATATATTCCTTTTATGAATGAATGAATGAATGAATGATAATGAACTACAGCTGCTATCTTCTCATTTTATCGATACCCTCGTGGTCCAGATTATAGATTGAAGGAATAGCTACTTCCAGACATTCACTCATTAAAATCAATCAATCAATCAATCAATCAATCAATCAATCAATCAATCTCCCTCTGCTCTGCTGTTAGCTTCTTTGCTATCTGGTGATGCTGGACCGTGGCCCTCTGGTGCTGCTCTTGGTGTTTTCAGGGCAGTTGTAGGTTGGGGAGGTTCACAGCTTAAGGACTCAGCTGTGAGCTCATCTGTGTTTAGAGAACAGTGGTAAACTCAGGAGGCCCGCAGTGCAGGCCCCTTCCGCAGGCACCTCGTGCCTTGTATGTGCAGGCTTTCCTTTCAGCTGGAGGAGTGCGTTTCTGAATAAGTCAAAAGTGCAGGAGCCAGGGATGATTTGTCTGTCTGCTCTCTGCTCTCCCGCAGCGCCCACAGTGCTCTGTGATGCTCCCCCCACATCACCAGAGCCCACAGTTCTCCATGATGCTCCCCTGTCTCCCGCAACATCCACAGTGCCCCCCTCTGTCTCCCGCGGCGTCCGTGGTGTCCCCCTCTGTCTCCCGCAACATCCATAGTGTCCCCCTCTGTCTCCCGCAGCATCCGTGGCCTTCCTGTCTCTGGGACCCTGGTGCAGTGGGGTGAGAACAGGGGGTAAACTGAGGCAGCTGCATGTTTGAACCTCCTGCTGGGTGTAAGAACTGTCTCCAGACAAATAGGGTTGAATGGATTGAGTGGATCCAAGCTCAGCCAGGGCAGGAACACGTCCCCTCCCCGCCCCCGTTTCACTTGGACTGTACCCCAGGATGAGACCGAGGCTTGGCAGGAAGAAGAGGCGGCAGCAAGAGCCCCTCTGGCCCTTCTGGAAGGAGCCCTGTCTGGATGCCCATCTGCAAGCCGATGAAGATTCGGGGGCGGCAGGCTGCGCACCAGAGCTGTACTTGCTGCAAACCCAGGACGGGACCGTCCTGCTTTGGGGCAGCAGCGGCCAGCGCCCGCGTCCCCTGGACATGGTGCTGTGCGCTCTCGTTACCTTCTCTGGGCTGTTTTCTCTTTCAAACTGTTTTCTATGAGGGCCAAGGACCGACGGGCAGTTCGCGCCCCCCTGTGACATGGCGTTTCAGCCTGGGGCGGGCAGGGGGACCCTTTACATCGTAGTCTTTAATAATTCAAGTAGCAGAATTGTAGGGCTACTTTCAACTGCTTCTTAAAAGTAATTAATTGATTTTCTGACATATCAGTTAACAATGTATTACTCTGACACTAAATCGTGTTTCAGCTCTTGATTGGATCAGGGCTCTGTATGGATTGTGTTCAGCCCAGAGTTTAGCTTGAGAGACTAAAAATACGCCTCTATAAAAGGAAAGGCTTTTTACACAGAGTGTTGTCTAAAAATTTAAACCATATGTCCTTTCCGGCCCTGTCAGTGGGGTAAAATATAGGTTTGAGTGTACATAGCTGCTCCGGCTTGGAACATTCGAGAGGCATGAAATAACCTACTGTTCTTAGTTTGCTCCATGCTCTGGAGGAAAATTCTCCCAGGCTGGGCTCTTGGAAGAGAGGGGTTCTATCCAAAGAGTGGGGCTCACTACATAAGGGCTCGTGGAAGATGACAATATTAGCTTTGTTATGACAGTGTCTGTCTTCTGGTGTTTTCTGTAGTATTATCTGGAAGATCCATTCTCTGGTGCCTTGTGGCAGGATTCCCCTCAACAATGCAGTTGTGAAATGGCACATTTAGACCCAACTAGTTAAGTCACTTGTCTTCTTCACTTAGCCAAGAGGTGGAAAGTTGGAGAAAGGGCATCCCAATACCTTGCTCTCTACAGGAATTCAAAGACAGACAGGAAGTCACCGCGCACTGACGTCATGATAGAAAACTGATAAGTACATTTGAGTGGAGCCGCATTTCTTCCCCATCAGGCAGACCCCACACCCTGGGGGAGGGGAGTGGGCTGGCACATTACCCCCAGCTGCTTTTTGTTTAGTGGGTAGTGAATACAGACGAAAGAAAGGGCAACATGAGACATGCAGCCTCCCCCTTGACTCCTCTCTAGCTGGGTGATGAATTCTGCAGAAAGTACATCCTCTGGCTGCGTCTTCATGTGGAGTGTCTTGCAGGCCAAGTACTGGCAGAGCTACAGCTGAGACAAGAGAGTGAGTTGGGCACGAGGAAGTCCAGCCTCCTGAGTACCAAGTCCCCAGTCTCTGGGCAATCGGCTACGTGCAGTCACAGATCTGACCTTTGCCTACATGCAGTCATGAATCTGACCTTCTGATTTGCATATGTCCCACTTCTTTTGATTGTATCTTAATTGATTCTTAACTCAAGAAGGATGTTCAGTATTCAGCATCTCTGAAGAGTCACAGGAAACGCAGAGACGGTAAAAATGAACCCATTGGAATGAACAGAGCCAATGTCTTGCTTCCTGTGTGTGTTATGATCTGGCCTGGGCATTTCCTTTTTTTTTTTTTTTTTTAACTAGCTGAACATGCTTATTTACTATAGTTGCTCAACTAAGGGGACCAGAAGTATTTTATATGATTGAAGAACCAGAGTAAAGATGTAGAAAAATTGTCGCTTGAATACCTTACAACATTTCCATAATGTGCTATTTTGCTTCCAATGTTTTGAGAGTATCTGAATCCTTGGCTAAGGCTTATACAGAAGGAAATTTTATGGACAGATTAGTGGAGAGATGACAAGATGCCTGTTAAGAGAGGTACAAGAAACATCAGACGGTTGAAATCAAGCTTATCATACAAGTCCTGCTGAAATTGCCACCTGCTGTTCCTTGGGTAACCACTCTCTCCTTGCCCATCCTGGACCCACTTGGGCACAAAGACTCAGGGTCCTAGCTTCTGCCTCCATCACGTGGCACAGTGGCTGTGCTGAGCTTCAAGAAAGATTCTTTAAGGTCACGTGCAGAAGCCTTATGTGCAAATGTCCAGTGTTCTTACTTAGATTCCCACGACTATTTCGATTGCGTCTATTACTGTGGTCATCACTTCCTGGTGAAGCAGAAGACATCATCGGACTAGAAAAATGAATGCAAGAAATCAATGCCCTGTGGGTGATACACTTCAGAACACGCCCAAAGATGAAATCTTGCAAGTTCTACTTCTCTAGATCATGCTCCTTTGCTAAGGCACAGAAGGGAAGTTAACATTAAGAATATAACAGTGGGGTAACAGCAATCCTTTGGAGTCTGGAACGGTAAATGCCAATAGCCTCTTCATATTTCTGATCCTTGGAAATAAAAATCTTTTACCCTCAAACATAGAGCCAGAAGTCGTCTTTTTAAAATTTCTTATTGTATAGGTTGTCTTTTTACTCTTTAGAAGTATGGTAGCAAGAGCTCCAAGACAGAGTCAATCATGAGCATTCTGAAAGTTATATGGATTAAAAGATTCCTCCTCCTTCCTCTCTTCCATCCTCTCCCCTCCCTTTCCTTCCCTCTTCGTTCCTCTTTCTCTCTCTCTTTCTGAGTTGGGAATGTATGAATTATTAACCATGGCTCTGGAGATGGAAGAAAGCCTTAGGATTTTGCTGAAGTCACTGATTGATTTTCTGACAGATCAAGTGAAATGAAGCTGGAGCTGCCCGTGGTACCACGCGCATCCGACACACGATCTGCTCTCAGACGCAGTGTCCTGTCTCCCTGGCCACACCCTGGCCTTTCTGGGCTAGAGAGGGAGCCGATCACTGCTGCCTTCTAGTAAACACATAGATAAACTTTGTGCAGAAAATACTATGAAGTCTACACTGGCTGCAACACAAATATCCTCCACATGCAAAGTCTTGTCCCCGGCATCTGTGGGGAGAGAGATGTTCTTTCACAAATCCATACTTTTTGGTGGAGGCGGCAGCCTGGGCCCCCCAATACTGACAGTTGCATGAAAAATGCAGTGATGTGCTCGTGAGTTTCATAGGTTATGGGAGCTCAGGGAGGGAGGGAAGTGGGTACCCACTGAAGTGCTGGAGAAGCTCTGTGGAGGAGACGCCGGTGGGCTGAGTTTAGGAGGAGCGCAGATTTGGACGGAAAGAAGCCTGAGAGCGGTCTCATGGCACCAGCTGGCCGAGGAGGAAGAAAAATGCAGGGGATGTCGTCACCCTGTGTGCGCGGGAGCTCATGCGGGATGGAGGCTGGGGGGGAGGCCAAGCCAGGACTGATGTGCATCGTCTCATTGCACGCTCACCCTTGGGGCAAGGCACTATGAACATTCTAGCTCCGTTAGTCAAACAGAAGATTTATAGAGGCACACAGTGTGTGAGAAATAGGCCAAGACGCATCCTCAGATCCGTGGGAGCAACACTCTCATTGTGACCCCAAACTGCTCCTAGTGTACTAGAAAGTCCTGTGAGAGCTTTACACACTTCTTCCCCCAAAGGCACATGGGCAACATAGCAAGGGTTTTGTGTGACAGAGGAACCTACGTGGTCGTGCTTCAGGAAGAGCTTGAGGTATCCTTGAGAAAGGTCAATGGACAGGGATCAGAAGCTTCTGGACCCGTGGGAGGTACGGAGACATCTTGGTGAGGACGTGGTAGCCGTGGAAGAAGACAGATGAAGGAGACAGGTAGAAATGAACTCTCAGGATTTGGGAGGTGGACGCGGGTGGGGTCAAGGGATGGGTGGAAAGCATCCACATGCTTAGTGTGAGAGACTGATACAAGCCCGCCTCAGGAATCATCCTGACTTGCAATGAGCTAAAAGAATTTTACAAATCTAAGCCCAAATCATGGATTTGATTACTCTCCCACAAAAGAGATGCTCTACAGATATGTAACACTAAGATTAAATCGGGGATGCTTCTGCAACTTAATTTTAGTGGTTGCGTCCCTCTTGGTAAAGTTAGATAGATGGATGGAAAGGTGGGCCGAGAAGCAGAGAAAATGAGAGAGAGCCAGAGAGAGAAAGAGAAGGAGAGGGAGAAGGAAAGAGAAAGAGGGAGAAAGAGAGAGAGAGGAAGGGGCAGGCAGGGAGAAAGAACATGGCATAGAACACCCAATCTTCATACAACTTCATACAATCATCCCTGGAACTAGCAATCCATTTGCAAAATGCCTCAGCTGAACCCAGACATAATATCCACAGAGGCATAAGGGATTGTACAAAGGCTTTGGCTTTTACCCAACAGTAAAGTTATGTGAGGTCGGGTTTGCCTGAGATATCACAGTGGGAAGATCTGAGTCCTTCTCTGCTAGGCTCAGGGGACGTGAGATGTGATGGGGGTAATGACTACTTCTCACCTCAAGAATGTCCTTGGGGACACTTCCCAACATATGTACACAGCAATTGTCCTGCTGCCTATGCATCAAAACGATCCAGCTGATTCCTATACTGCCCAGTTCATGCTGACACTCCGTGAAGTGGCCACTCCAGCTGCAAGGTGTGTGGGCAAGGATCTGGCTTACAAAGTCATCGAAAGCTTTTCTCATCATACAAACTATGAGCTCATTAATGCCCTTGGGTACAGCCTTTGCTGAGATGCAGTGGGTTTTGAGGACTACGCTTTTCACAAGTTCCATAAATCACATGAAATAAGATCAGATACATCCATGAAATCAAGATAGAGCATGGCGTTTAGTATGTATAAGACACACTCCTAATGCAACAGTTTAGTTTAAGCTGACACACTGATTCCTTTCACACTGGTGTGGGGCGGTAGGCATTATTCCATGAACATTTTATAGCTGAGGAAACCAAGGCACGCGGTTGACTTGCCCATGTCGCATGACACGGTGAACACAAACTAGGATTCAAATCCGGGCAGTTTGGCTCTTTAGTGCAACTTTCTAAGTAGTTTCTTCAACTGTCTCTCTGCACGGCAAAACCTAACACCAAATTCCCTTGACAGCAAAATCTTTGGCAAAGACTCTCGGGTTCAGTTTTCGAAAGGTGTAAATGATGGAAAGAAAGGAATGCTGGGAGAAGGGGTTGTCTGATTTGGTGAAAGATGAGATTCAGGACAACTAAAGTAATTTAGGATTGCACTTTACATGCAAGTCACACTATAGGGAAGCAAGTAAAGAACCCAGCCAGCTTTTTCTGAACTCTCCAACCTGTGGTTCGAATATACTATTTACAGATTTTTTAAAGACCCTCCTCTCCTCTTACAAAAGAGGACTTGAAAGACACTGTTGGTCCACCCTTGGCAGCCGTGAGTCAAGGGGGCTCCACTTCCTTAGGGTCTTGTTCTCTACCAACATCCAGCACCCTCCTTACAGAGCCTCAGTCTTCCGGGGGAAAAATGATGGACCAAATTAGCATGGAGATAAAAATACTTCCTTCTTCGACTGAGTGCTCCTTTTTATAGAACTGAAACAAAATTAGATCCAGGAAGTGGCAGGTATTTTGGTAACTGATGCTTGATAATTGAGCATTATTAGAATTAGGTGTTTTTTTTTTTTTTTTTGGCCTGAAAGAAGCTGGGTTTGTAGAATAGTAGAAAAATAATTGCAGATGACCCTTTAGGTCTGAGTCACATTGGGAGGGAAAATATACAATGGGGTTAGTAGTGATAAATAGCCATCCATCCATCCATCCATCCATCCATCCATCCATCCATCCATCCCTCCCTCCCTCCCTCCCTCCCTCCTCCATCCATCCATCCATCCATCCATCCATCCATCCCTCCCTCCCTCCATCCATCCCTCCATCCATCCCTCCCTCCATCCATCCATCCCTCATTCGTGGCTGCACACTGTTGGAGCTCTTAGACAAGTGCACTAATAAGGCAGTAAAATCCTTCCAGAAACTTCCATTCTGAACCTGGAGGAATTGAATGAATTCAAGGCTCCATTTGATGAGTAACACATAATGAAATAATCATTCTGAGAGGAAAAATATTCTTGGCCTCACAGGTTTTAAAGAAACATTGTATTTATGAGAGAGGGAGAAAGAGAGAGAGAGAGAGAGAGAGAGAGAGAGAGAGAGAGAAACACATTGGTGACGTCAGAGCAAGTCAGTTCTTTCCTCCATATGGACTTCCAGAGATTGAATTTTCAGTCAGCAATTTGTGAGTGTCTTACCTGAGGAACTAATCACTAACTGCCTGCATACTGTTAAATTTCACTAGTTTTGGGAATTCTCAGTCATTTTCTTTCAAAGCACATTCAAAGCAGCTAAGCACATTTTGAAGGTCTCACTTTCACCCACCTTAGTCAATAAATATTTTTTACATTTGGTGTTTTCTCATTCTACAACGAAAAACCTGTTTGAGTTCATCATGACAAATGAAAATTTTCCAGAATGATGAGATAAAGGAAGAATAAAAATGTTGAGGCTCCTGGGACCAACTGGAAACATACAGAGAAGCTTACTAATTTCAGACCAAATCAAAGAATCAGTGAGACAAAATCTACATGCACTTTTGGAATTTTAGTACTGGAAACATATCCTTCAGGGTGTCTCTAGGATAAACATTTTAATGCATGTGATGTTAATGGCTCTCTTAGCTTCTCACCTAAAACCTACATTAAAAATATGGCTCTAAGGCCATCCTGGTCAACGTGATGTCACAGACAGTTACATCTTCATTTCCATGGGTAAATCACACACATACTCACACAGGCACAATGCATGCACACACACACATGCACATACATGCATTTGCACACACACTCACACAGGCGCACATGCATGCACATGCATTTGCACACACATTCACAGGCATATATGCATGCACACACATCTGTGCACTTACATGGTCAATGTGTCTGAATACATATACATGCATTCACACAAGCACATGTGTATGCACACACACACTTACACAAGCACATAGGCATGCATGTGCATATATACACATCACATGCATGCACACACATGCACATGCTCACAAGTACATTCACACAAGCACACATACATATATGCACGCATGCACACACAGTTCACATGCACACACATCCCCCCAAAAGTTCTCTTGAATGAATGCCAGGATCGCTATAAACATTTCTTCCCACCCCTTTACACTTTAAGCACGGTGAAGTACATTTAACATAAAATTTGCCATTTTAAGTATTGTTAGCTGCACAGCCTGTAGCATTTAGCACATCCGTGTAACTGTGTGATTGTCACGGCCGTCCAACTCCACTGCTTTTTCATTTTGCCGAGGAGAAACTCCGCAATTCTTAAACAACTCCCCACTGCTCAGCCCTGGCAAACTGCATGCTTTCTGCATGTGTCTATGATTTTAGCACATTAGGTTCCTCCAAGACGTGGGGTCATGGTGCTGCTGTTTTCCATTGAACATGGTGTCTTTAAGGACTGTGCTCCATTTACCTCCTCTGTGTATGTGCATGTGTATGTTATGTACAGGTTTTGTATATATATCCAACATGTATGTGTATGTATATCTTTATGCGTGTATATGGACAGGTATGTGTGAATGTGTTTGTGTGTGCATGTGTGCACAGGTGTGCATGTTCATTGGCGGCCAGAGTTCAACTTTGGGTTTCATTCCTCGGGAACTACACATGACGCTTGGCCTGCCTTGTTTTTAAAGGTAGGCGCTGGGGATTGAACTTAGGTCTTCATGCTGGCCCAGCAAGCCCTTGACCCCTGGGGCACCTCCTCAGTCCCTTACCTCCTCTTCAGGGTGGAATCATCCCCCAGGGGAAGTCCACGGCACGTAATGCTTTCGCTTTTCGCCTGTTCAAGGGCTTGGGATTCGCCCGCCTCTTCTGCTGTCCTGCACACCAGCTTTCTCGCTTTTGGATAGATTTTAACAGATGGGACAGACGTGAATGTGCGCGCCATGGAGCCTGCGGCCAGATAAAATTACCTCAGTGTCCCTTGGCTGTCTGGCTAGATTCGTACGTTCGCCCAACAGCTGTCAGGTAAACACCTGCTGAGCCGTGTGCCAGGTTTGCCCGGATCAGGCATGCGTGAGGAGTGGTGGGAGAGCAGTCCTGTTTTTACCGGTATCTCCAGGAGAGGGGAAAGGCCTTCCAGGGAGGCATCCCAGGTTGGTGCTCCAGGTGCGTTAGGCAAAGTGTGCAGAACCTCACACTTCTGACTCTCCTGCCTCCGCTCTCAGGGGCTGGGATCAAGTGCATGCGCTGCCTCACCCGCTGCATGCAGTGCTGGGGGTAGAACCCGGAGTCTTGCTCATGCTAGACAGGCTCTCTAGCAGTAGAGTCAGACCCCTGCCTTTGTGTTGAGTCATTCTCTCAATCGTTTTTTCCAAAGTACGTGCATCCTGTGGCTCCTCCATTAGGCATGAAGCTACATGTGGCACACGCAGCAGGTCCCAGGGCCTGGTGACACACTGAGAAGCCCACTGGTGCATCGCCCCAGACTTCTCTGTTAAAGTGTGGCTTTAAGCAGCGACAGACAGGAAAATAGAGGAGGCGTGAAGAACATTCCAGAAAGAGACACAGTGGGGGATCAGACGAGCTGATGAAGGGTCAGAGGCATTTGGAGACTGGCAAGGCCTCCTTTCCTGGTGGCATTCAAACAGGGCTGCAGCAGTAATGGCAGGAGCCCCTGTAGTAAAATGTGGGGATGGTTCTTGCATTTTGTAACCCTTCTATCATGGTTTTCGCCTAGGTAGGATGGCACAGGGTCGTCTTCAAAGACCAGATGTAATGACAACACAGGACATGTCCTATCCAACTTGGGTCCTTTTGCTTGGAAATTTCTGGCATACACACAGATGGAAAACATCAGCATGATTTTCAAGATCAGTACGTAACTACTCTTGGCCGTAAGCTTATTCTAAGCCTGACACTATTCTAGGTATTTCCCATGCATTAACATTCCCAGGCTCCCCAGAGATTCATAGACGTGTGTTCTATGATTATTCTGTTTTATAGAGGAAAGCGAATCAGTTCCAGGGAAGACAAGCGATCCATTCATGGCAAAATAGCTAGTAATCAGCGGGCTCGAGATATGAAATGCATGGCGACTCCAGCTCGAGATGGTCAGCGTCAAAGACAGCAGTGTCCTGTGTTTGTGCCAGCCTGTGAGTTCTACTCTCTCCTTAGCAGGGTACACTGAGCCTCTCGGGGGAGAGACAGGTGGTTGTACGACTCCTGTCCCCGGAAGGAAAAGAGAAGACTATCAGTTGCCGTGGGCTGTTGACTCGCTTTCATCTCGTGCAACAGTAGAGATGAAATATCTATATTTAAGTTGTGTTCCTCAAGAGGTGGGCTGGCCTTGTCCGTTAGCTTTGTGGTTTTCGCTTCTTTCCAGCTCACAGTGGAGCTTGTAAAGACATGGAGATGCAGTGAGTTGGGCCCTGCTCGTTGTCGAAGACAGACGGTTGCGTACAGTTTTAAGTTACTGATGTCATGAAAATGGGTGGCACCTTTCTAAAGGGTCAGGACTTGATCTCAAACACAACTCTAGTCATATGGTTACTAAAAATGTATAGTCCCCCTCCCCCCAAAAAAACCCCACATCCTATTTGTTAACTGTGAAATCAAGACGTCCCATGGAAATTCAAAGTATTCCAGCGTAACACAGAACGTGTGACTGGCTCCTCTTCCTCTCGACCTTCCTCTCTTCATCATTTTAGCAACTAGAGTTCTGTCAGTACTCCCGTGAGAAATGCCACCTTTCTCATCGTTGTAACCCTGTTGATTTTGTCTCCTTTCCCCTTGTGGTTTTAAGCCCTTTGCTTTCTCCTTGTTGCCTGTCTCTGGAAGTTACATAGCATATTCCTGGGGTCTGGTCTTGATCTTTAACTTCCACTGTTAGCACTCATCGTTAGCACAGATCTTTCCTGTTCAAATGTGAATGTTCTTCTTTAGAAATCTTTTATATTCCCTATTATCCAGAAGCCCAACATCTTTGGGCCTTTGGCCATGTTTCCTACATTTCTCTTTGTGAATCTAATGGTTTCATTGGATTTACTCTTTTGAGTTTTCCTTGTAGCAAAACCATCCCACAAGTCTGTGACTTTTCACCAGAGGAACTGCGAGTAGCAAGTTTCTCCCTTTGTTCTTTGAAGCTCCTCATAGTTGGCAGGAGCTTGGTCATCAGTCCATTTCCAGTGACTGTCCCTTCGCTAAGCCTGTTTCCTCATTTCTATTTCAGTTCATCTAAATTTCAACCGATCATTAGTGGCCATTTGGAAAGGACTAGCTCCATGCTATGTGGTGGAAATACGGAAAGGACACTGTCCCTTCTTTAAGCACACCAGGTTGACAGACGGTGCCTACAAAGTGTAATGGTACCATGCAGCGGGATGGACGGCCAGAGTTTCTGATGTGAGTTTGGTGGGAGGGTGAACAGGAGAATGATTCTGGGTGGTGGGAAGCAAAAGAAGAGTTATTCCAGTTAGAGTAGGAGACCAGGTGCACAGGGACAGAAGTGTGATGAGAAGGTGGTGTTGGGGAGACGCCTGTGAGATCACGCATTACTCAGTATTTCGCCTGGGACACGAGATCAAAGACTGAGTTGGGGCATCTATGATGAGTTCCTTGCTCATTGGGCTAAAGAGTTTAAACTCTTGCCCTGGAATTCCTACTTGTCTTAGTTCAGATTAGTCAGAGCATGTCATTTCAATGACATTGACACTTCTGCGGGGTGGGACTCCAACATCATGGGGTTGGGTTCATGGCTACCTCCTTATTGGAGGAGCCAGCTGCCGTGCCTCTTGTGAGAGACCACCAATCCCTCTCTTGAGTGAGGCAGCTACCAAGGATCGCCAGTTACTACCTGGAGTTGGGAAGAGGCAGGGAAGGAGTCTACCTTGCAGGTCTCAGAGGGAGTGTGGCTCGCCTTACACATGACAGTGGACTTGCGGCTTCTGAAATGGAGAAAACACATTCCTGTGTCCCTAGCTGCTTAGTCTGTGGCACTTTGTTGCAATGGCTTGAGAAAAACCAAGGCTTTGACTGTTATCACTTGTCGTGCTCCATAGAGGAGTAGATGGAACGTTTAGCTCAGAAAGCTGCCTAGCGAACATCGGGGGGCTGGGGAGATGGCTTAGCACGCAGCCCTTGTCTTAAAAGCAAAAGGACTGGAATGTGAATCCCCAGATTCCATGTAGGATGTCATTGGTAGGATGACCCTCCTGTAATCCTAGATTTGGAAGGTGGAGACTGGGGATCCCCAGAGCCATCGAACTAGCCAAATTAGTGCTGTCAGTGAGCTCTGTCTTTAATTAGAGACCTTATCTCAAAAAAAAAAAAAAAAAGATGGAAGAGCAGTTCTGGATGATTCTCAATATCAACCTCAGGACTCCACATCTATACACAGACGCACATGTGCATTCCCCATACATGTGAGCACACATGTATACCTGCCCCCAATACTTAGGGAAAAAATTAAGAAGAAACATTGGTATTGAATTGGTGCATGGGGGTGGGTTTGGTCCACGGTGTCAGCTAGAGACCATGTTCCGGATGTGTCCTAAGCCCTGCAGGACTGCAGGGTTCTCTCCCTGCCTGTCCCTTTCAGCCAGGAAACACTGTGTTTCTGTCATATAACTGCCCCATCCTCTCATGGTCATTAGAAACAGAGGCAATGGAATACACATGCAATTGTTAGTAGGAGTTATCTCCAGAATATGAAACTTGGAGGGTAATTTTGAGCAACTTTTTGCTTTCTCTGGAAAGGATCATGACTCCTGTTCACCAGGAAAGGCTATTGCTTCAGCTAATGTGAAAAGCCAGCAAGCACAGAGTTACTACTGATTGATTAGATCTGTCCGAGTTTGGAGCCACAGCAAACACAAACTGGGTTTCTCTAAAGCTCTTTAGGGCCTCTCATAAAAGCAGGCTTTTTAGGCAGCGTTATGAATATAATAGGCCAAGGGAGAGAAGCAGTTTCTCCGAGTGGTTTTTTATATAATGCATGGACTAAAGATCGGATAAAGAATTTCGTTCCTGCAAACAGAGAATCAGGCTGTCGCTTGTCATCCCTTGCAGGAAGCAGTCAGCTGCGACTTGGGCAGACAGGTAGGACAGCTGTTTCCCCAAGCACATCAGCACCTTCCACCAAACATCAAAACCACTCAGCAGGACAGCAGGAAGGCAGTGGGCAATGGCGCTGTGTCTGGGAGGGGCAGCTTGGCAGCTGGGAGCAGTTTCTCTCCTTGCACGTCTTTTCCCCAGAGTCCCTAGTCTCTCCCCTCCGGCTAAAGTGCTGTCAACAGGGCAGTAGCCGGAATGAGTCATTTGGTGAGAGCAGAAGTGTGAATTCAAGCATTTCAGAGCGCGCGATGTCTCTGGGTAAGAGTGGGAGAGATTTCACGACCCAATTAAAGAACGGCGTCAGCTCAGTGTAGATGCAGAAAGGCAGATAGGCCTGGAGAATCGAGTGGTCCCAGGTGGGCTTCGGACCCTCTCCCTGGTGCATGTCTTTGTCACGGGGAACCCGCAGGACCCCAGGACTCGGTGGTTTCTCTGGACACGGCACAGGGAGCCCACCATCCGCTGGTCACTCAGATATCCAGTTTGGTGACTCATCATGATGCAACTTGTTTTGCAGACAAGACACTTTCTCTGGGGTGGAAGGTGGTGGGTGGCGGGCGAGGGCCCTGGGGGAAAGATGGCATCTCTTCTGCTGTGTGCTGTGAGTGTATGCTCAGGAGGAGGAAGCAGCTCTTTTGTCCTGAGGCTTTTCTTTTGATTACAGGTGACTTGCATGTATATTACGACCCAGTCATCAGGTTTCCTTGCTTTGCCTTTGCTATTTCCTTTGACAGTGATAGCAGTTTACAACGGGTATTTCACAGACTAATAAGGGTGCTGCGAGAAGACGTTAAATATAGTGTCTGTCACATAGTAGGTCTGGAAAGACTCACTTGCAGGGTACAAACCAAACTGTATATTGCATTAATTACCTTTAGGGATTCAAATCCATGTCTAGAGGGCTGGTCCACTGACCCTGGTAATGTCTTTTCTAGAACAGTGTTCTAAGAAATGTTTTCACATTCTGATTATCCACAGTAGTCTTTAAAATCATGATGCCCTGGCTATGTCTTATACCAAATTAAATCAGAACTGCTTGGAGTGGGAATTTACTTTTGGTATTAAACAAATGAGACGCAAATAAACTCCAGGTGATTCTAACAAGCAGTCTTGTGTGACAACCATTCACTACGCCGATAAAGAGCCACTAGCTTCATGTGGAAATTCAGATTTGAACAAAAATCACCCAAAGTTAGTGCCTCAGTGGCAAGAAACAAATTTCAAGTTGGGACAGTGGCCTTTACGTTGACCTATGCTGAAGTCAAAAAGCCTTCTCACCACTCTAGAAGCTTCTATTACTGAAGCCTTTGTCTAGCATTCTATATATATAGCTACTAGTTGACAAAGCACTAAATAAGCTGGAGAGGTGGCTCAGGGGTTAAACCTCTGCCTTGGCAAGCAGAAGGACCTGAGTTCAAATCCTGGATCCTACATAATAAAAATGTCAGGTGGAAATGACAGCAGACTGCACTTCCAACCTTGGAAGGCAGAGCCTGGAAAACTCCAAAGTAATGTAAAAAAGGGGCTAGCTAGAACAATCCTGAGTGATTAGCGATGTCACTCTTGGGCCTCCACAGACACCCACAGTGTCCTCTGATACACACACAGACACAGACATAGACACACACACACACATACACTTATACACATGCACACAAAATTATTAATTAATTAATTAAAAACACTAAAACGGCCACACTGCCAACAAAAAAATTTAAGCACAAGGCTGTTGCTATTGAATTTTCTGTTGTTGTTTGAAATTACTACTCATCTCTCACCGGGTCCACTAACTGATTAAGGTCATTTAAGATTATGTGAGCACATGTCTGTCCTCCGTGGGTGAATCAATGTGTGGTACAGGTCACGAAAGCCATGTGCTTTCCAGTGCCTCACAAATACTGATTGACACTCATGTGGGCCCATGGTGACTATAGCTGCCTTCTGGCCAAGCCAGCTGGAGGGGTCAGTCCCCCCAGAATGATCTGATAAGGTCTGGGGGCTCAGAAAGGACCCTGGGGCCGACTGCTTAGTCATCCAGGTCTCTCTGGGATTTTACGTCTCGAGCAAACCCTCATTTGAAGACTCCATCTTCTTCCCTGACCCTCTGAGTCCATAGGAAGCATCTCTCATGCTCCCTCCTCGGCAGCTCTGTAGATGAGGCAGAAGTAATCTGTCAACAGAAGGCAAAAGCCAAGAAGCCAGACTTCCTCTTGAACTTCACAGTACAAATTATGAAAGATAGCCTTTCTTGGGAAAAGTCAGAGCTATGCATTAGGGCACTCTACAGGCATCTACTTCCATCTCTAGCTACATATTAAAGAGTTTGATTGCAAGAAGTTTCCATAGCAACAGTACATGCGTTGCCTCAGGGACAGCATTAGGCTGGGACCAGTTTTTCACGTTTTTTTGAATAGTATCACCTCAATAATGCGACTCCATTTGTACTCACCGAAATAGATCTGCCCCCAGAAACCTTTCTGGGGATGGTAAGGTGAGAAAAGGGGAGCTTAGGGAGAATTCTGCTTGTCTGACAGAGATGCTCAATTTTCGACATTTAATAAACTACCATTGAGCTTTACGATTGCTGAAGCCTAGATTTACGCTTTGAGAGAAAGACAGTTTGGCTGAACCACTTGACCTTTAGTGGAGAGGGTAGTGTGCTGATTTTGATAAAATGCCAAGTGGTTTTTAAGAAGGTATTTCTTTTTTTCTGATTTTTTTATTATTATTTATTCAATTGTGTGTGTGTGTGTGTGTGTGTGTGTGTGTGTGTGTTAGTGTGTGTATAGAACCAAGGACGAATTCGGGAAGCACCATGGACACCTCCACAACCTCCTTGTTTACTCTGCCCTACCAGGACCAGAAACGCAGGCCGCCCCCGCTTCTGCCTGGCGTCTATATGTGGGGTCTAGGATCCGAACTCAGGAACTTCTGGCTGCAAGGCAGAGGCTTAACCCCTGAACCACCTCTCCAGCCCCAAGAAGGTATTTCTTAAGCCCGTGAGATGGTTCAGTGGGTAGAGGGCCTCATGACTGGAATTTAATCCACATGCTGGGATGAAAAAAGTGACTTCTGAAAGTCATTCTCTGACCTCCATATGCAGGACCGTGAAACACACACACACACACACACACACACACACACACACACACACACACAAATGCTCTTTCTCTCTCGATACACATAAATAAAATATTAAAAATATCCTACCGATCATTTAACTGAAATAGAAAAGTGATAGGAACAAAACATGGGCTCTTTTAAAAATGGAACTATTAAAGAATGGAATGGAGGTTTATTCAGGAAAATCCTATTTTAATATTCTATTTAATACTGTCCAGGTTTCTGGTTGGTCTTGTTCAAGCTCTTCACCACACACACACACACACACACACACACACACACACACACACACACACACCACTATTCATAGCTATGACACATGTCCTCTAAGTGTTCTTTGAGAAATTCTGAGACTTTCCTATTAATCACGCCAGCAGATACAAAATAAGCCTAAGACACATCTCTTTGCTTTTTAGGGATAGATGACATCTTTTTTAGGGATTAACAATAATGAATGTTATACAACTTATTGGTCAATTTCTTGAAATGTTGTTTTGATAAAAAAAATTACAAATGAACCCTACTTGAAGAAATTGTTTGATTTCTAGGCCATGAACTTTTTCATTGATTTCAAATGACAGTCCCCATATCCAAAGCTTTGGGCCGAGTCCGCAAGGCAATGCATGCTGGGTATCCCAACTGTTCACTGAGCAGTCCTGTGGTCCCGAAGGAACGGTCGTCACTGAGTTTTACTGTGTCCCAGAGAGGACTGATCTAATTTATCTTTGAATTCGTCTACGTGATTCTTGGCGCCCGGCTTCCCTACGGATGTGCAACAGGGAGTCTGCATTGGTTTGCGGTAACTGTCGTTCCTTACACACCTGTGCTTAGTGGTGACCATGACTCACTCTTTTGAAATTCTTCTCATAATATTATTATTTTTCTAAGTGTCTGGAAGGTAGTGTCTGTGTTTGTTAAGGACTATTTACATTTGAAGACAGGTTAACCAACATGTCTTTTTTTCTTAAGCAACAACGGCAGTAAGCAAATAGTCTGAATTTACAGGAGTCGCAGGCTCTTTCTTTTGACAATACAACTATAATAGTCAGGTGGCCGAATACAGTTCATGTGGAGTCCCACATCTGAGTGATTGGTACTGGCTGGTGAGAGGCATCTGCCACCCTAGGGAGCACAGGAGTGAGTGCTGTGATCGGCTGTTGATGTCTGCACAGCCCCTGCAAGGAAGACGCAGC
Organism: Typhlomys cinereus; assembly: GCA_023101885.1. Lineage (NCBI taxonomy): Eukaryota > Metazoa > Chordata > Mammalia > Rodentia > Platacanthomyidae > Typhlomys > Typhlomys cinereus. The sequence continues at coordinate 457,711 of JALPQD010000446.1, forward strand.
AATACACACAACAGATTGCTCCTGTCTCCAGAGGGTGGGAGGTTGGACAGCTCAGCAAGGTTGGAAGAGAAGTTTGCACTGAGTACCTTGGAACCCTGGCTACTCCTGGAGGGGTCTGAGCACGTTAGCCATGGGCTCGGATCTGAGCTCTGAGGAGAGCTGAAAGGAGATGGTAGCTAATGAACATGGAACAGAAGTGAGAAATGACAATACAGGAACGTCGGAGCTGCCTGGGGGTCAGGTGTGGCCTGGAGGTTCTGACTTTGGGTGACCTCCAGAAGAAGGCTGGTATTAATCTAAAATGACCATTACATCACAGTGGTTACCAAAACATTTAACAAATAATAGGAAATGAATGAATACATGCATGGAAGTGAGGGGGAAGAGCCGGTTTGGAAAAAAAGAGAACCACTTTATTTTAGACATTGTCAGCTTTGAATGGTGGCAGGGCCTCTAGAGAGACGGTCACAGACCAGAGAGGCCCTGGATTCTCTTCAAACCTAATATTGTACCACTGACAGACTATAGATCTTTTCTCTCAAACAGCTGCTCCGTGAACGCTGATTTCCATAGAGCACCAGCTAGAAACGCCACAACCAGCAGTCTGGCAGTGTGGAACGATTACCATTTAGAGGTGTCCTTAGCCTTTGACAGTTCTTAAACAGCTTTTTAAAAAATTTTTTTATTTATTCAATTGTGTGTGTGTGCGCGTGTCTGTGTGTGTAGAACCACAGACAAATTTGGGAAACGCAGGCCACCCCCGCTTCCATCCGGTGTCTATACGTGGGGGAAACGCAGGCCACCCCCGCTTCCACCCGGTGTCTATATGTGGGGTCTAGGATCCGAACTCAGGACCTTCCGCCTGCAAGGCGGAGGCTTAACCCCTGAGCCACCTCTCCAGCCCCGCCTTTGACAGTTCTTGTAACCCAATGCTACTTAACTTTCCTTGCTCCTTCACGTTGGGTAGAACCTTGTCCTCGTTCTACTAAGGCTTAAACCAAAACTCTTGCTCACAGAAGTGGTTCCTAGCTCAAGCAGCAAAGCGGAGTCTAACCCAAGTTTGCTCTCCATCCAAACTTTCCTTCTGTCTTGCTTCTCCGCTGTCTTCTCACTGTTATGTGCTGTGATTAATTAACCTTATGCTTGCTGTTTCGTGCAAACCATCTGTGCCTAAAAGATTCTTTGCCACTTTCTAAGTTTTCTGGGCTTTTCCATCACTGTAACAAATACCTAAAACAATCAGCTTATGAAGAGAAAGGGTTTGCTTGGCTGTTTCAGAGATTTGCATCCAAAGTGTGTGGTTCTGTTGAGTTTGATTCTGTGACAAGACACAACGTCATGCTGGGAGTGTGTGGCAGAGGAAGTCCCTATACCTCATGTCCAGATGCAAGAAGACAGAGAGGAAGAGACTGGGGTCCCATAATCCTCTCTGAGACTATACCCTCCATAACCTAGAAACTCCCCCTAGAACTTTCTTAAAGTTTCCACCAGTTCCCAATAGCACCCTACTGGAAGCCAAGACTTTACCACACAAGCTTTTGAGGCTCCTTCCAGATTCCAGTCATAGCATCTGCTCATCAGTTTCTCTGAGCCCATTTTGGTCTCTTGTGAGTATAGACACATCTGTGTATATAAATGATCACAGACATTTGGAGTGATGTTAAAAGAATGTGTTCAAGAAAATGTAAACAGTGTGTGTGTGTGTGTGTGTGTGTGTGTGTTTTGTTGAAATGCTTACTTGCAAGCCTGAGAGCCTGAGTTCTCTGCCCAGCACTCGTGTATGTAAAAAGTCGGGCACAGAGGTACTTGCCCGGCACCAGGGACACAGAAACAGGAGGATTCCTGAGGCGGCTGGCCAGCCAGTCTCTCTGAATAGGTAGCTCCAGGTTCAATGACACAATCATCTCAAGAAATAAGGTGGAGAATGAATGAGGAAACACATAACATTAACCTCTAACCTCCACATGTGTGTGCACATGCGCGCACACAGACGTCTTCACACACGTGTACACACAAAAACTTGTGCGTGCACACACACACACACACACACACACACACACACACACACACAAGAAAATGTGGGCAAATATGAATGTACTATAGTACGTGCTCAACCCAAGCCCTTGACTTTACTTAGGCATATGCACAGGATATAACTATTTGTCTTGGAAAATCTGTGGCTGGAAACAACTTAATGCAGATGGTCAAAACTAAATAGCCTGGGGAGGGGGGTGGAAGATGTTTTCCTCAAGGGTCTCCCCGCTGATAGATGATTCATGCTCCGCAAATGTTCAGGCATATGCCATCAAAGGCAACCCAAATGAAACCCAGTGGGCCACTCATGGGGGGGGGAGAAAGAGAGAGACAGAGAGAGAGAGACAGAGAGAGAGAGAGAGAGAGATCGTGTAATCATGTATGAAACAACACAAGAATAATTAGAAAACAGAAGCAGTGCCCTGGCGACATCGGCTTCTGTCATATCACATGTGTCATAAGTAACATGCTTGTTACCTACTATGCACATCCATGTTAGCCAGAATCTGTGAATCCACTATTTACATACCTAGGTCGGATTGCATCTCAAGGTAGGGAATCAGTGTTCCGATGTGGTTTCCACTTGTTTGCATGGACTCATGGCTTAGAAGGTCTAGGCTAGGGCTGCTGAGCCGACATGCAACCTTTTGTGACGGATGGCTTGCTATCAGTCCTTCACTGAGTTTGGATGAGTTATTTATCTTTACTGACTTCTGGAAAGTTGGGGTCATTACTAGAAAAGGGAATACTATATCATGTTCATATGTACTGAATTGGAGGTTTTGAATAAAAAATTCTCAGGTTTTGAATCGGACGCATTGTACTTACACCTATGAGCTTAGACCCCCATGTCCTGTGGCTCTGTGCTATGCAGCCATCTTGTTCCTGGTAGTCCTGGAAATTGGGACCATGAAGCCACTGTAATAGAGCTAGGGCCACTGGTATTGCCATCACAGACGGGAGAATCCCCACGTGGGGGACACAGCAATGCGATGCGTGTGTGCTGGCTGGACAGGAGGCAGATGACGCTGGCTTCCCTAGCAGCTGACTGGAGGATAATCACCTGCAAGCACGGGCTGCCCTGTGGAGTGGACTTTTGATCACCTGAGAGACAGTAAATGGTGGAGGACCTAGCAGTGTCTTTTTCTAAGACACGGCAGATTCATACAGTTTTTAGGGTGTGTCCTGAGATGCCAAGTGCTCAGTTGGGTTTCTGGTAAGCTGTGGCTGGCTCAGTCATGTTTCTACTTAGATGTTATTTCTTGCCTTTTCTTTTATTTTGGTGTGTGTGTGTGTGTGTGTGTGTGTGTGTGTGTGTGTGTGTGTGTGTGTGCAGGAGACCAACTGAGTGAGTGTGTATTTGTGAAGACTAAAGGGTGACATTGCGAATCATCCTGGATTGTTCTACCTCCTTATTGCTTTTGTTATAGAGTTTCCCAGACTCTGCCTTCCAGGGCTGGAATTACAGGATGCTGCCATTTTCCACCTGACATTTTTATGTGGAAGCTGGTGATTTGAACTTGGGTCTTTTTGCTTGCAAGACAAAGGTTTTAATCCACGAGCCATCCCTCCAGCCCTCTTTCTCTCCTTTTCCACCTTTGTTTTTCCTTTCCCATCTTTATTCTCTTGAGCTTGCACATCCTGTCATCTCACTCCAATAAAGCATCAACATATAACCATTTGGTGTAAGTTCTGGTAAAACCTACAGGACACTGCTTGGAACCTTCCACTAGACTTTGAGCTCCTGGAAGCCAGTGGCCCAACCACACTTATCTTTCGACCGACAGTATTGAGATATTCATGTCAGCTGAATGAGATCCGGGATGAACAGCCAGATGATGTATAGCCAAAGGAATCAGAGTATCTCAGTGAAGCTTTGATACTCATATTGTACTCAACCCATCACTCAAATGTTGGTTCCACATGTTAGGTCTTGACAAACTTGGCCTTGGGACAGAGGACATTGCAGAGATCGGAGGACTCCACGACAGATGCACACAGGTTATTAGGGGGTAGGAGAGCCACCCCACCAAAGCAGTCAGGGTTTGGGGTCATATTTGGAATTTTGGTTCCATGGATGTAGTAGCATTGATGGCCTCATGGGATCTGTACTGAGGTGGACTTGGCCTGTCCTGTAAGAAAGTTGTGGAAGAAGCTGAATCTCAAGGCCCAGGGACCCACCGAGTCCTCAGGCTTTGGAGACCTTCAGCTACCTACCAGGAAGCAGCAGGCAAATCCTCCAGTCTCTCTCTTCATGCTTTGGATGGTCTAATATTCATTTTCTTTCTCTCCCCTTCCGTCTTTTCTCATACTTTTCATTCTAAATTTGTTGGTTCAAAATATGATCTCTTCTACACTTCATAAATTCTTAACCCAACGACATTTTGTCAAAGAGCGATGCTAATAAGGAGGATTAGAGAGGAAACCAGAGTGTACTTTTATAATGAGAGTAATGTGTCCCCCATATGTTAGCCACACTGGTTGTGTTCTTGAGGACCATGGAAAGAACCAGAGAAGACTGCTTCAGATGGGGGCCCTCCTCTCCCCTTCACTGCCAGGATTTTTTTTTTAAATCTCAGATTTTGTGGATTGTCAACTGACATGGGGTTAGACCAAAACCCGAGTTTAAATCCTGTCACTGAGGCAGCCCTGGGGTTGGGGGGGGGGGGTAAGGGTGAGAGTAGAAGGGGATTAGGCTCGGTGGGTAAAATGCTTGTCTTTCAAGCATGAGAACCTGAGTTGGGGCCCCAGACATGCTTAAAGAAAATACAGCAGGGTGAAGTGATACAAGATTGTAATTCCCCAGTGCTGGGGAGGCAGACATGGCTGGACGCCTGTGATTTGTTGGCCAGTCAGCCAATCAAATGACCAGTTTCAGGCCGATGAGAAACCTTATCTCGAAAAAACAAAGTAACAAGGTGGATACTACCTGAGGAATGACATCTGAGGTTGCCTTCTGGTCTCCACACATATGATTACACGTACATGTGCGTACATATACACAGATGTACACCTGCACACACACACACACACACACTCTCTCTCTCCTATCTCTGGCATTGCAATGCTACAAGATGGCCTCCCAGTGTCAAACTCCTTAGCTCAGGAAATATTTTCACAGAGACACGTGCTGTGGGCGCTTATGGAGGGCAAATGAAGTGATGTTTGCATATAGGATTTTGAACATGTTTCCCCGCATTGTAGGTTAAGAGATTTTTAGCACTGGTGGTGATAAATGATTGAGCCAAATGACAGTAACTGAACTAGTTTCTTTGTGAGGGATGTGGACATTTCGTAAAGCGGCAGAAGTGGAATTCTCACTTTCAGAACTATTGACATTTTGGGCCAGGTAACTGCTGTGGAGAGCTTTACCGTGCGTGACAGCTGTCAACTTAACCCTTTGGAGGGGAGCCTTTGGGCACACCTAGGGGGTGTGGTTCATTAAGGTGGACCTTGGAACAAGGTGGGGAGAGTCCTCATGGCTTGGCTGACGTGGGAAGACCCAGCCCACAGTGGATGGGATCAGGTCCTTGGGTGGATAAGATGGAGAAAGCAGACTCAGTAACGGCAAGGTGGAGAGCTAGAGGCCAGCACTGCACTTTGCCCCTCTGCGGTCCTTACGCATCTGGCGTGGCCGGGTCCCCGGTGAGCTTCTGCTGGGAACTCGGCTGCCATTCATTGCTGTTACCCTGTGACCAGGAGTCTGAATAAGGCCCTTGTTCTCTGCACTGTTGGGTCAGGAATCGCTCGCAGCAACAGACTGCAAAACTGAGACACTCTATTGTCGAGGTCTGACCAGCACCCTTGATCTATACTTCCTAGCAGCCGCTATACCCTGACTCCTGATGCCACATCCAAAAGTGTGTGCAGACTTGACCAAACATCCCCTTCTGGCCAAACATCCTCAGTGGGAATGGCTAGCTAGAGCCTGCCCAGTGGAGCCAACATATACCAACGAAGCGTGGGAAGCCGTGGGTAGGCATAACAGTGCATTTGCCAATGTTCATTCAGACGTTGCTACGCACAGCTTTGCAATTCAGAGGTTGCGTTTGAAGTCACCAAGAACTGAGCAATGAGGAGGATGAAATCCAGGAGACAAGTCCCCAGAGAACCCACCTTCTGGGATCACATATGTGAGTAGCAATGTGAATTGATTTACAACGCAAATGCTATGTGTCCACGTACATCAAATAAAATTCGAGACTTAAAGCCACAAGCTGCCAGGATCATTTTCTCCCTCCTCTTCATAGGTGACAGCCATTTAGAATTCCGCCTCTTTTTAAACAATAGCACTCTGTCCCTTCGAGAAAATGTTTTAAATTAGTATAAAACTTGGCTAAATTTAGCTTTTATAGAAGAAAGAATAAAACATAATTAACTGTTTAAAGAAGAAAACAGAAACCACATGAAGGAAAGAGACTCGCTGGCGAGAAATCTAACAGTAGTGCTTGGTAGCTACTCGGTCTCCTGTGTAACAGATGTTTGCGAGTTGAAATGGAAACAGGGCGGGCGTCCACTTGGGAAGGCATTTGGGATAAAGAGCCACTAACTGTAGATGCATGGGTTGTACAGGTGTGGCTCAGAGATGGAATTATATGAATAATTTGGAAAACTCTGCAACGGTCCATATTCCGGATTTTGACAAACAAACAAAAAATCAATCTCAGTGTGGCAAGAGATATTGGCAAATTGAAGCTTTGCCAGGCTGGCCAGGTGGGTGGGTGTGGCCTGTTTGATGATTGACAGGTGGGCAAAGAGGTCAGTAGAGCATTAGGCCCTGGTTTTAGTATATGATATCTTTTATAATTTCTATGTAAATACTTGCCAGTTGAGAAGAACTAGTTTTTCTCCCTGTTCGGACTACTATTTGGGACGGTTTATTGGAAAAGTGGGCAAATATGATTTAAAAACTGAAAATGATTCTTATACATTTTTTTTTAAGGAAAGCACTTTTAAAACAATCCTGCTCAGAGCAGTGAGACAAAGGATCTTATTGTGTCACTAACCTGGGTGTGCTATGCCTCAGACAGAGGCCTGGCCCCGAGGCATACGAGACCGTACACACATGGATCCAATCTTTCCCACCTAATAAAGACTCATTGAATCAAAGGCCAGGTTATCATTTATTCTGCGAGACTGACTAATGCCCCATTCTCTCTTTAATGCAGCCTCCTCCAAATACTCAAACAATTCTAGTTATTATTGTTGATACTGTAATATTTTAAAAAACACAGGTGGATCTGGTAATATGGCATTGTAACATAGTGGCTGCCGGCCAAAAAAAAAAATACAATAATGTACTGTGGAGGGAGAACTCCCTTGTGATTCCCAGGGTGTGCAGGTATCCCAGGCTTAGTCTAGTAGCTTCGTTGCTTTGACCCCATAGTTTCTATTATTTCAACTTGTGGTCAAGAAATGAGATTTATACATTAAAACAGCCCCTAAGATACCCCTTTTTCGGTGAGGGGTCACTCTGGACGCAAAATCACTTTAGATATCCAAGGAAGCATTCTCTTCAGTTTGAAAAAGATGTGAAAAAATGTGTCGGAATACATTTGGCTGATCCATGTGGGGTTCTGGGTTAATTTCCTTTTAACATCATGTCTTTGATCAATATCTATTGAGAAAATCCAAGGAAAGAAATACTCTGTTCCCTGGAGATAAAAAGAATAAACTCTTTGGTTGACTAGTGTTTGCCTCCTTTCCCTGAACTTTTTAAACACCACATGAGGTTTTATCTTGCCCAAAGATGGCATCCTCTTCGGCTCATGGTCTCAGTGGGACAGACCCCGGGTCCTCAGAGAAGTGGGGAGTTAAGCCCTCCATGTCTTCCTTGACCGGGTCTCTCTTACACCCCAGACCTATATATACAGGAGCTTCTAAGGGTCTTTGCCAGCATGTGGCCTGCACTTCAGACCCCAGAGTGCCGTGCTCCTGAGCAGCTTCTAGAGTTTGCGTTTTATGACTTGGAGCAATTAGCAACCTTGAATTAGACAGCGATCCTGGCAAAAAGCTTCGACAGTAACAGGAAGGGTTTTCGATACTCTTGCCGATATGAATCAGACAGGATTTTATTCCGAAGCCATCTCCTGACAATTACATTTCCAGGAGAAATATATTTGGTAGATTTTTTTTTCTTCTTCTTCTTTTACTGAGTAGTCAACCCTATCAAACCAAAAGTCCGGCAAATCCTCTGTGAGAACCTAGACTATTCCTGTTTCTAATTCCGGGCTAAATTAGTTCTCATTAGAAGGAAAAGTTGGAATCGTCTCTTCTCTCTTTTATGCTCAAACGCTCTGGTCTGACATCTTCTTGGATTCCAAAGGGACGGACTTTGTTAATTTCCTGGTTTCTTTCAGTGCTCTTTCTGCATCGTGGTTGATCTTCTTTATTTCTTGGAAGTGGATGCTTTCCTACACCCAGGGATCTTTCTGAGCTGCCAAACGTTGCATCTGCCCAAATGCTGAGCACGCATTGTTTAAAAACCAGGGTGGAAACTTGGTTCGCCCTCAAGTGTGTAAAGAGAAAGCCATTTTTTTTCCCTCCTCTATGCTTTATTTTTGGTTAGGTGCTTGATATTAGCACTTAATAATAACATCTCTTCATGGCTTCTGCCCACAGAAGTTATCTGAGGAGAACTTTATCTTGGGCTCCTGAGAAAATTCTCCAGTCAAGGATGATGATAGTTGGATGCTTAGCTGACCAATCACTGGACCAAAGGGACTTCGGTACACCATTTGCCAAAATCATGCTTTGAAGCTTGTGCTTAGCATTGCTTTTCTGGATCCAGTTCTTATAAAGGCAAATTCCAGGCCTACATGTTTTCTTCACAGAAAGTTTATAGATAAATTTACAAACAAAGCAGATGACTAATTCACGAGCACACAGTAACCAGCATTTGATGCTTTGTACAAACAAGCAGATGGTGCCTATAGCTACCTGCTAATAGGCGCTTTGTACATTAGAGAATCATAATGAATCTAGTGGTAAGGGATACCATAAAATCATTATTCCAGGGAGTGAAAAGATAGGAAGAAAACATAGCTTAATATTGAGCTAGGTTCAATAGATGGGTTTTCTTGTTTAAGCAGATTTTTTTTTACATTTATCTATTTATTTATTTTGGGTGGGGGCACTGGCCATAGCAGGGATATGGATATCAGAGGACAACTTGTAGAGTTGGTTCTGTCCTTCCAGCATGTGGATTCTGGGGATCGGCACAGACCACCAGGCTTGGGGATGAGGGTCTGTATCCACTCAACTATCTCCCTGGCTCAACCTATGCTTTCTTGTTCTCACGGCTACTCTACAGACAAGAGGGGGCGAAGAAGAATCATTTTCATGGCTCAGATAGAACTTCCCATTGGGTTGCTTCTCTATACACCGTTGTCAATGGCTTTATGAATAGTTGAATTTATCTTTGGTCAATTCCAATCAGTGAAGAATATAATGACCATGAGTGACACAGATACTGAGGCTGATAGCAGAAATCAGAGAGAGAGAGAGAGAGAGAGAGAGAGAGAGAGAGAGAGAGAGAGACTACCTCTCAAAACCAAGGTCTAGCTACATGTCAGAATGGGAGACTACAGAGTAGGTTCCTAGTTCAGTGTCAGTCTTGAGCACTTTTAACAAACACTGGCTTCAGGATCCAGCCTTGTACGGAGCTTTGGAAAGAAAGGACCAAGATCTCCCGCTTTCCCCCTTACACCACTCCCCCGACCCTAAACATGACTGACTGACAGGTCTTAACACCTTCTTCCCAGAGTCCCTAAACATATCTGCAAAACTCATGAGCCAACAGAGCTTACTGCCCATGTTAGGAGTCATGCTGGACTCCAAACTGCTTCCGCATGGAAGTTTGGAAAACTCTGGAACGTTTCAAATTCTGAGATTTTTTTTTCAGATCACTTTTTTTTTTCCCTTCCAAGATGTTTAATTTATTTATTTTCCTTCCTCCCAGACAAGGCATTTCAGGTTAGCCCAATAATTGTGCAATGTATAACCCAATAGGTTCCTCTCCTCCATATTTTCTTTTGTTTAGAATATAAAGGGAAATCAACTGTCACCACCTAGTTAATGATCTGTATAAAGAGACAGAGGTATTTCAACCTCAGGAACTTTTCTGATTCTGTTCGTTGTCAAAAAAAAAAAAAAGAGCTTTAGTTTCCCTTGGCACGCAGTTAACGCCAACTGCTTTGCTTCGCGTGTCCAATAAATGGGCAGTTGGGTGAGGGAACCACGCCAGAAAGTGGCTACTGAGAATCTTCTGGAATGAGAGCTGCCAATGCGATGGAGAGGCACTAATGATTTATGAGGTAAATTAATAATGGCAGCTTCCACGTAAGCCTCAGCCCAGAATTCTTGGCCCGTAAGTAAAGCGTTGCATGTGGTCTGTGAATGTAAGTACTCATTAGTTCTGTACTGTCCCAGTTAAATGTGTTTCGTGTGAGTCATCAAAATCTAGACTTTCTCAAGCCAAATTGTAAACACACAGAAGATAGGAAGCAACACAGAGGGGGAATAATTCTCTTCATGAGTTTTAAAGACAGTTTTCTTTGATAGGACAATGCTCAAGTTCCTATATGTCCAAAGGCAATAGAGCCACTATAGATAACCCCAGGATATGATATGAAGAAGAACTTGCATCCAATGAACTTCTAAGTTCAGAATCAGTGTGAAAGAAAGATAAGAAATCAGATACACTACGTTTTGTTCTTAAAGTTTATGAGCTTTTCAAAAGACTTCCCTTTAACCACGCCTACATAATCTTGAAGTATTCTGTTCCCCCAAAGAAGATATGTTTTACCTAGAACTTTCACAAGGGAGGTGTAGGAACTTTCTGGTGCTTTAAAGAGTGATAATTAACAGGTGTCTCTTCCACTGGGCTCAGAACCCTTTAATTTGTGTTTCTGTCTATTTCCAAAAGATATCTGTCCTCTTCGTCCTCAAATGAAATCGACTCAAGCCATGGTTGTCTTTTCCGTGGGAATGACCCACGATGACCCAGTTCTGCTACAATATCAGCACAGAGACCTGGACAATCCCGCCACTAAAGGAAAACTATGGCTACTGCTCCACTGAAGAGCCAGACCTGGTCCTTCTGCAGACACCTGTATTCTGATGGTCCGGGGAGTCCTACCCTTCCTCTAGTCCCAATTATCTGGCAGGTGTAAGTGTAACCAAAGTACCTTCCCGACAAGCCTCTGTCCAGAATCAGCACATGACTGCTTTCCCTCTACTGTCCAAGAGTCAGCTGGAGTTACTTCCTTCTCTGTGTCTCGGCGTGGCCCATAATGATGGACAAGCAGGTCCACTCGTGGGACCTTGGTCTAAAGCAACATGATGTGAGAGAAGGGAATTAGAGTGTGCTCGGGTGCAATCGACTTTCAGACATTGTGACACAGTGTAAGTCATCTACAAAGTGAACAGTGCAATTAAGTCCCCCCCCCCAAAAAAAAAATTGCAAGGTCTGGGGATGTAGCTTCCCTGATAAGGTATGTGCCTAGCGTGGACCTGCATGTTGCATAACCCTGGTGTCGTAGCACACACCTGGGATCCTAGTTCGTGGGAGGGGGTACGGTAGGGGAGGATCAGGAGTTCCCCTCCATTGCCCGCTGAGTTAGAGACCAGCCTGGGATACACAAGAACCCATCTTACACACACACACACACACACACACACACACACATACACACACACCCCTCATAGGAATTTAAGCAGGTTTATGATTTTTGTGTTGGGCCACATTCATAGCTATCTTGGGGTTCATAGCTATCTCGGGGTTCATGTAGTCCGTGGGTCTCCGAGGCTGGGCAGGTTTCTCACCGGCAGTGTCAGTTCCATCCAGCCTCTATTGCTCATCCGTCCATCTTCATGCGGGCACTCTGAAGGCCATCTAGGGACATCTGGGGACTGGATTATTCGCCACAGCCTGGTGCTCTCTCAGAGGAGTAAGTAAAACTGACGACAGCAGGGGTGAAAGAGGAGGCCGAGTGGAGGGTTCTTGGGATAGGGTACGAGAGAGCTGACGTTCCTGCTTGGGCAGACTGTGTCTCAGACAGACTGGTCTGAAGTCGGCCCCCCACTTGTCTTCTGAAACTTCAGACTCTCTGTCCCTGCGGCACCTCTTTGGCATTCTTGCCAAATAAAACCTATTGCTTGCTACTCTGTATTAATGGCTCTCTGGGACCCGTGAGACAGCTCAGCAGCAAATCTGGCGACCTATATGTGATCCTGGAAGTCCACAAGGTCGAAGGAACAGGACTGATTCTAAAAGTTGTCCTCTGACCTCCACCTATGTATGTGCCTCCTCTCTCTGTTCAATAAGTAAATATAAATAAAATTTAAAAAGAAAAATGAATAGGTCTCTAAAGAACTGGGGAGATGGCCCAGCAGTTAAAGTGCTGTCCATAGAAGCAAGAACAGAGCTTGACTTCCTAGATCTCCCGTAAAGTGCAGAGTGGGCACAATGACCCTCCTAGTGATTCCAGAGACTAGGGAACCTCCGAGCACGCTAGCTAGCCAGACTAGCATCTATTGATGAACTCGGGGTTTGATTAGAGACCCTGTCTCAAAAAGAATAAGGTAGAAGAGTAACGTAAGGATCGTTTCCAACATCCTATTTTGGCCCTCTACACACACACACACACACACACACACACACACACACACACACACACGAATGCCTGACTTCCCTGCCTGCAGCCCGAATCTGAAGCACAGAGCTTCACACAGCCACAGATCCACAGAAACAGGCTGTACTCTGATTCCTGATGTAATCTGCCAACCGGTCTTTCAAAATTCCTGCCTTCTCCTGTGTGACAAGTTACGACTGTTACCAAAGAGTTCTCTTAAATGCCAACCCATATACTCTGCAGAGAAATGTTTTGGCTTTGCTTCCTACACATTCTTTCTCAAGGTCACTTTTCTGAGGCCAGAGAGTTGAAAGATGGATGTATGGAAGGCTAAAAATAGCTGAGTTGTTTGATGTTTAGCTCTATAGGGTGACTTCTTTTTCTGTCTTTTTCTTTTCTTTTTCTTTCTTTTTTTTTTCCAGTTTGGAGGATTATTTAATGAGAGACACGTGCACCAAGTTAGAGCTGGAAAGCGCCGTTCATCTCGGCAGCACGGAAACTCCTTAGTCACTTGTTCTCTTTAAAGGACACTTTGAACCGGGCAGAAACATGGCTTGATTCCCCTAGGAAAATGGAAACACCAGAAGGGAAAAGAACCTTCACGACTTCATGAGACTCTCCTGCCGCCCTCATCTAATTCACTGAGATTCAAATGTCCCAGATGGTCTGCTAATGGCAGGATTAGAATTCTGTTCCTTAGGTCCCCCCTCAAGTGGGGGGTGAACCTCTGTTCACAGGGACAGAATGTGGGAGCTAGTCCCAGTGTGGCTCTATCACTAGAGCAGATGATTGTTGATACATTATTTATATTGCTGATTTATAGCATCTTATCTCTGGATTTTTTCTAATAGGCTCAACTGAAAATGATATGCTCATTCACCTGTCCATAGATGACCCAGTCTGGTCAGACCACATACATCCAATTCTACAAGTATTTTCGCCTGAACGCTCCACGGTTCAGGTCTCATAGTCAGTCACTTGGCAATTGCCCACCAGCCTTGAGGAGCGCCCGCCCGCCTGCTTTCCTTCCCCTCCAAGTTCAGGTACAAGTGTCCATTATGGCTAAGAGCTGCGAGTCTCCATTGGGCTTAATTGACACCCCCATTAGTCTGATGAACACAAAAGGTATCAAATACCAGGGCTGGACGCAAATTGAAAACGAGAGATTCCACATGGGAGGCCGAAGAGGGAGCTGTAAGGCGGAGTGGAGGGGACAATTAGCAGGGCTAATGGACTCCACAGTAGCGAGAGGACACTAGATGTCCGCTCTGTGTGGCTCCCGCCCGCGCCTGTCCCTACAGCAAGTGCGCTGCCTTCACATCTGGAATGATCCATTCAGTCACGCCACAGCTTCAGGTTGCTGAGGGAAAGTAGAAAGTCCGCAAACGCTCTCTGGAAGCCTCGGCCCAGGCTGGAGTAAGTTCCTCCCATCCTTCCCAGCAGACACCCCCGCTCCGGAGTGTAGGACCTGGACCTTTGCACGGCTGCCTGTCTGGCCTCCGGGCAGCAAGCAAGCCAGAGCAGGAGGGCTTTCCACGCATGTCCCTCTAGCCGGCATCAGCTCGCCGCACATCTCCAAGTAATCAGAATGTATGCACGGCATAAATGGAAAAGGTCTTCAGGGAACAATCCGTCATGTCATCGAGATCCCTTTCTGAAGACAACAACCGCAAATGTTCGCGTTGAACATACGCTCATCTCACTTGTTCTACCGTTCTTGGTTTTATGACTGTGTTTTTTTTTTTTTTTTTTTTTTCACACTGGGTGGAAAAATACAAAGAACCAGCCAGGAGCTAAGAACAGAAATGGATCTGTTCTGAGGAGCGTTTTGCCCTTGATTTCTTTGCTGTATTTACCAGATGTTCCCTACCCACATGTACCTCAGCCAGCCCTTCAACAAGAAGCACACCATAGTCCCGGGGTCCATTCCAACACACAGAAGCCCAAGCCAGGACTCTTAAAGCTTAAAAACATCTTTACCATCTTCCTGGTGAAGTACCTCATATGAATTTCCCAGTGCTCCAGTTGTTCCAACAAAGAAAGAGAGGGATCTAGCTCATCAAAAGTCATTTAATCAAAAATGAAAGAGATATATTATTACAGAAAGCTAATATGGTCCTGATGTTGGTTCGGGATATTGATGTTAATGTCTCTCACACTACAAAGATCAGAACTGTTTTGTAATTCATTTTCATGTGACAGGGATGTTTGCATGTGTGTAGGCACACACATGTGTGGGTGTGCGTGCAAGTGAGTGTATGTGTGTGTGTAAGCCTGAGGGGTGGTATTAGGAATCATCCTCGATTGCTCTTCACCTAACCGTTTTGAAGCTGCGTCTCTAAACCCAGAGTTTGCAGATGAGGCTAGAATCGGTTAGCCAGCTTGCCCTGGGGATTCCCAAGCTTCGCCCTGTGGGGCTGGAATTACAGGTGGTCCTCCCTGCCCCCTGGACATTTTGCATGGGATCTAAGGATGGTGACTGAGGTCCTTTGGTTTCACTACAAATGCTTTAACCCCCGTGCCATCCTCCCAGCCCAAGATCGGTGGCGTTTAGAATCGACGCCTTTGAGCTTGCTCTAGTGGATGTGAGTAAAAACTGTGCATTGTTTACCTCATGCTCAAACCAGAGGAAAGGCCGTGTGTTCGGATCTCATGCTTGTTATTTTCTTCAGCCTTTCCTCTAAGAATTAGAAAAAACACACTCACCGTTCCTGACTGGCTAATAATTCTTGTGTGCCTAAGAATGCTGGGGCATGGATTTTGTGACCAGAGATTGCTTTCTTTTATTGGCTTGCTAGGAGCGCGTCCTCCAGTGTGAATGTTATGGCAGGCTTGGTTTTAAGAATTCGAATGAAATCTACAGAGCTAGGGTGGGGTGCAGTGATAGAGGGCTTGCCTGACACAGGCAAAGCCCTGGGTTCAATGCCCAGTCCCAGAAAAATTAGAATCTACAGAAGGTCCACAGCGGTTGACGTTCCTTCTAGGTCAGAAGTCCTGTGCTATACAGAGCACACAGAAGAACTGAGGACCCACCCGAGAGTGTAGTATCCTTAGAATCATCTTGGGATAAAGTGAAAAGTGAGCCAGCGGGAATTATTTTTTTCTTTCCTCACTAGCCAGCTGTGAGTATTTCAGAACAACTTGTTGCCACTATATGCTTTGGATAATGTCTCTGATTCAGCTAATAAATTATTATTTTGAATGAAAAATATGTCAAGTGGAGAAAGCATCAAGCGCTACTAACTCACGGAACCCTGTTGCTTAGCAACACAGTTCCCCGCTGTAAGTAGTTTCTTCTGCTGGTCCTGGGACTGCACGGGAGCTGCACTCACTGCTGCTGCCCAGCGTCATGAGAAACTTTGTGTCCAGCCCTGGGAGAGATGAACATTCCACGTCCAGCTTCTATTGGATATGCTTCCATCCATTAAGTCTGGATCTTGTTCCACAATGGAGTTTAATCCGTCTTTCCTATGTCCAAAATTATCATTTGCCTACTAAGGTTGTTGACTATAGTGAAGTTGCTTCACAGAACTATCATCAAGGCATGCAGTTTGTCCTAAATACTTGTGTACCTGCTATCCAGCAGCCAGAGTGGTGGTGGATCTAAACTGATCTTTCAGGAACGTGGGCTGTAATTGGTGGATATTATCTACGTTTTAGATGGTCAAGTGGGCTGGGCTATTCCAGTTAGATAAAACACAGCCAATGATAGGCTGTTTTTCTTTCTCATAACAACACAGTCCCACCACCTCTGAGATTTAGGAAGATCCACTTCCCTGAGCATGCGTGCCCAGGCTGGCTGGGGATATGGGTGTGGAAATCCCCTTAGCTTGACCTCCTATGAGCACACCATTTTCCTTACTCATTTCTCTGTTAAACCCTCCACAACCAAGAGACTTCCCCCTTCCCAGCTTCCTTTTCTCCCTCCTCGTCCTCAGGGCCTGCTTTCTACTCACTGCCCGCCCCAAATGTCCTTCTCAAACATCACCAAGTGTCAACTGACTCAGTTCTTCCCTGCCAGACTTCTCCGCACCCCCCTGCCCAGCCCCTCCCACTCTCTCCTTGGTATTTCTCCCTGGAGGCAGCTAAGGGAGACCCCAGGCCTCCCCTCAGGGCGGTTCCTTCTCTGAGCTCTTTCTTCTAGGGAAACAGCCCTCTACACATTCTTCCCCTCCCCCCTGGGTGTAACCAGTTCTTGTGGAACTGGGTATTTCCTGCTTTTCCATTTCTTTTTTTTTTTAATTAATTTTGTTTTTATTTTTACTCTTTTATAATCTCATACATGGAGACAATGCATTTTGATCATAGCTACCCCTTTCCCCCTCCTGCTTCCCCTGGACATTTCCTTAGCATGTCCACCTCCTGCCTTTAGGTCCTAATTTTTTAAATTGGACAATATAAAGGAATATATAAGCAATAAAAGAAAATACATTAAGGATGTAGATAGTTACGCGGAAGCTCCCAGTTCCGTATGGTTAAGAGCACGCTATAAAACTGAAGAATAGCAGTTTTGTCCATCTTCTAGGAGACGAGTTCATGGTGTGAGCACAGGGAACCCAGCCCACGGGAGGCCGCCACACTGTGGGCACATGGAGCCCGGGTCCACGGAGGCCGCCACATTGTGATCACATGGAGCCCGGGTCCACGGAGGCCGCCACACTGTGGGCACATGGAGCCCGCCCCGTGAGAGGCCTCGTGTTGTGAGCACACAGACGTGGAATTCAGGGTTTGGCGGGCAGTGAGGTGTGACAGGGTAGTGATGGCCCAGCTGTCCACAGGTCAGAAGACTGAATGTAGAAATAGTCTCACCTCCTCTCTGCCACTGCTCTTCCATTTCTGTTTCTGTGAAGCGGCTTCCTACAGACTTGACCCTCCTCTTCACTCCCGTCTGCTCTCCCCACTTACCAGCCTGACACTCATCTGTTACTTAGGGGTGACCTCAAGGTGCGCCTGAGGCACGTCCTGCCTCCCTCTCTCCTGCCTTCTCTCCCTGTCATTGGCAGCGGACATAATATCTGCTCCCCCTTGGTTCATCCCACGTCACCATCTCCAGTCACTCAACCACCTGTCACCCTTCCCGTCCCTTTGTCCCCTGTCATTCCCTCTGTGATTCCCCTGGCTTCCCAGTCTCTCTGAAGAAATGGCATTTCTGTGACATTTCTTTCTTCCAAAACACTTGCCTGTATTGTGACCTGGATCCACGCTTTTAGCTCCCCCTCCCCTCTTCATTGCATATATATATTCATGATCTTGCAAACTCCAAGGGTATGCTTGTAGGCGGGACGCCACATTTCCCTTCCTGTGCCACCCCCCATCCAGTCCATGTCCCTCAGTTGTGTAGAACGTTCTTTTCCCACCTCCCATCCATCACACCCGGTATCAGACTTAGACTTCCTTTTTTCACTACTGTTTGGAAATATATACAAAACATTGCATTTTCCTATAGCATGTGCTATCAATGCATCACAGATTTAAAAATTAAAGATCGAAAGCTTTTCCTCTTAACACAGTGACACGTGTCCAGTGACACGGCTGAGGACCCAGTGGAAGAGGTGTAGCCTTCTTTTCCACGCCCTGCAGTCCCGTGAGCCACACAGGAGCCCGTGGGGGTGGCTGGCGTGTGCAGCTACGCGGTGGCTTCCTAACAGTCTCTGGGCTGTGACTGCCATGGCTTTGAGAGTCTGTTGCTCACCATGGTGGGTCTGGGGAGCACCACGGACCCCGATAGGTGGGCTCACCTATCATGTTACCTTTGGGCTGAACCAAGACTTCTATCCCGTCTTCCCTGGATCCGTAATCAGCTGCTTTCTCACCATGGCCAAAGCAGCAAATCCCTCAAGAGCGCCTCAAAGCCCACCTCCTTTAGCTCTTTCTTTCTTCATCTGACCAGCCTGCGGGAATTCACGGGTGTCTCGTTTGGCCACTAACCCCTCCTCCCGACTCCATGGTTTTCCATGTATCATCTTACCAAATGAATTATAAGAGTTTTGAGCCGCAAAACTGTACTTGTTCTGTGCTGTCATGTCAGCGATGTGCCCAGCAGTTGACCCCACGCATGCCAGTTTGCTCCTAGCTGAATAAAAATGGAAGGATGGCACTTTAGATCCCTTTGGCTGCATGACTCTTACATATGTTGACCTAATCACACATAGTGTGCTCTATAGACATGCATGCATTTACCATTACCAGTCTGCTTTTCAAATCCATGTGTCTTCAAATAGCTTCTAGATGGGGCCTACTTTCATGGTAAAGACACACACACACACACACACACACACACACTACACACACACACCCCTCCAGTCTTACACACGACTGAGGCAGCTCAAGAACTTACTAAGTAAGTTCAAATGAGTCTGCTGATACTTCATCTATTTCTGAAAAGGGAAATCACCACCTTTTCAAGCTAGCCCCTGTCTTTAAGAAATATTTTTTTGTCAATTTTTTTGTCCTATGTGTGACAGAAATCCATGGCTATTTGTGTGGAGGCACAAATAATTTCCCAGAAGCCCTTTCCACTGTGGTAAAAGATACCACTAACGCTTATGCCCCTCCCCTGAAGTCTGCACTTCTCCCTGCATGGCCTTGAGCTGCAGTGTTGACGGAAGCTGTCGCAGGTCCCAGCCAGGTCCCAGCGGGGCCAGGACGTGTTTCCTCGAGGGCTCTGCAGAGACTCTTGGGAGCACACGATCCTTCCCTAAAGTCTGGAGAGTCAGTAGTGAGTCAGTCAGTGCTGAGAGGAGGAGCTGGCCGAGCTCTGAGCAAGCACCCCTTGGGTCTGGCTGAGTCTGTGTCCCCTCCTTCCTCCCCACTTGCTCATCTCCCAGGTGTTACCTGACCTCCCTTCCCCCGGGAACCTCACTACCACCTCCACAGGCGCTCAAAAGAAATCATTTTCTCATATGGGTTTCACTTTAGAGTGGAGGTGTGTGTGTGTGTGTGTGTGTGTGTGTGTGTGTGTGTGTGTGTGTGTTTATATATGTGTACTCAGGACTTGGGCTGCTTTCCAAGTTTTGCTGTCTATTGACAAGCAAGTGGCACTGGAGAGACATAGTTAAGGAGACAAGTGCTTTCTCCTTGTCCCTGGTGGATGACATTTTCACAGTGCTGCCTGATCCCTTTCCCATCATAGTCACATGTGTGTGTATGTATCGACACACATCTCTGCACACATCTATCTCTACATGTACATATATGTCTACATAATAAATACGTGTATTTTTAAAAGCCCGCTTCTCCATAGAATTAAAGGGGACTGTGCGCAAAGCAACGAGAAGACAGTTCAGTTGTTGAATAGTTTAAAGTTGCACCTTGCGGGGCCAGGCCAGAAATAGTCTCTGATCTGCCTCAGCATTCACCTCTCTTCCTCCTCTCAAGAAGGGAATTCGAAAAGCCTCCATTTTGAAAGGACACAAGCTCTGAGAGGAGAGCTACCAGAAGACATCAAAAAATGACTAACTGGGTTAGTTCTAACTGGGTAGAACTAACTATCCAGTTACCAACTAAACCAAGCTGGCCCGGAGCATTGGAAAAAAAAAAAGAGAAGTTATACGTGACATGAGGGTGGAGTCTGAGCTGGAAGCATCGAATGATACACTGATGCGTTTCTGGTCAAGCAGCCAGCGCTGCTCCAGCAATTTAAATATTCCTGACAATCCCTTTTGAGATGCAGGGGAGTTTAATTAACAGCAGGCTTTAGAAGCAGTCACTTCTGAGTCTAGCAGCTCCCAGCCTCCTGGATGGAAGTGACTTAACCTGCTCTAACTCCTCCATTCAGCCATGGTTTTTTCCTGCCTTTTCCACAAGTTGAATAAATCCCCCTTTTCTCCTGTTTTTTTTTTTTTTTTTTAAAGACAGTCACTTCTGTCTTGCTAAGTGACTGCCAATGGCTCACCTGTAAAGTTAATTTCAAAACCAGCAGATTCTATCATTTTTACAAAACCATAAATCTCCCATCCTGAGCGCAGAGATGCTCTGTCCAGGCAGGAGTCAGGGTGACAATTGGCAAATGTCACCTACTGATGGAGCTAGAAGAAAGCCCTCTGCCTGCTTCCCATCCTCTCCAGAGACCACCAGCTTGTCCATAGACACTAAAACTAGGAAGGTGGCCCTAATGTTCACAGCGATGCCACAGCATGCCAAGTCGATAGACAACCCATTGCAGCCCTGGCAGACTGGCAGGCGGGGACTCTATCACTCCTATCTTTACTGGGTCCACTATTACCAAATGCTTAGTACTGACATGCCTTTTGATAAGCAGAGAGTCAGGCCTTGGGGCCACAAAGATGAGGCCTTTCTTCCAAGGGTCTAGACTCCTCCAGGTGCACCCAGTGGGTGTCCCTCTGAAGTGGCTAACCACCAGGAAATACATGAGAGAGGCCTCAGCATCTTGTACTCAGAATTAGAGACTCTATATAGTCAATTTTTTTTTCTAAAATATGATGGGACCTTAAATATCTTTCACCAAGCAGATAAAATTAAATGACTATTATAGTTCCTTATAAGCTGCCAAAAGCTCAGCACACATTATTACCATCTGTCTGGGCTTCTCGGTTTACACAGCAACAGGCTAACGCAGAGCTCAATGAGCGCCCAGGGTCTCATAGCTACGTGTTATAAGGGGTGTTTATCATTCATGAGTCATATTTCATTTTTTTTTGCTTTGTATACAGAACAACTACCCTATCTCTGCAAACAAGAGAAACTATGAGAAACTCTTTGGAGGAAACATTGGGAGGTAATTTTGTTCTGTGTATTTCAAGGTATAATGAACAAGCATAGCCCATAAAGTATAAAGAAAAAAAATCGAGCCCTTATAAGAAAGCATTTAAGTAGTAATTAATTACACACATTATTATGGCATTTTTTAGCGACACTCACAGAGCACTGTGGAGTACCTGGCACCAGTCCCTAGTCCCCACCCCGATCCACACCTCCATCTCCCAGCCAACTTGGACATGGCCTACAGACAACTCTAGCAGCCTGCAGAGTCCCGGAGGAGGCAGCTTCAGTTTTGGGCATCGATCCTTGATCGGCATGAGTGAGAGCTCGCCGCAGTCCCGCGTGGACGTTCTTTCAAAAAGATAGCAGGAGTGACTTGCCAGGAGCCCCCAAAAGCCCAAGGAGGGGGTGCGTGTCTCCGCAGCGCCCCAGACTGGTAGGCGTCATCTGGGGATTGTTCTTCAGGCCTCTGCCAGAGTGACAGTCCCTGTCGGGGTTGGGGTGCTGAATCCCTACTGTGGTGAGCTCCAAAATCAGCAAGAGGAAACTGGTCCCATCGAGGTGGCCTGGTCATTTAAATTTGAGGAGCTTCAAGGAATTGTTTTTGTCTTTCTAATGAGTGTTGAGTTTTTTTGCCAAGTCTAGAACTAGCCTGTCTTCATGCCTACTGCCTGGGAACTCAACTTTGGGTCACATGGTACTTCTCATCCATACATGATGTCTAGCATTGATGGGGGAGCTAATGCATGTGTCTGAAGGAGTAAATCCATCGCGGTTTACAGCGGTTCACAGCTATCTTGTTTGCTTCATTCAATCAAAGTGAAAAGTAAAACGGGACATCCTCATTTACACACAAGGAAACAGGTTTGGGAGACTTGATATGCCTCAGGGGCCGCGGCTAGTCTTCCACACACATTCACTGCTATCTACCCTCTTCTTGCTTTCTCTCACTTCCAGGCCACCTTTTACCTGGATTTTTCAGATTAAAGATTCCACAAAGCAATAGGATGGCTAACCAGGTGGCTTTTAGGTCTCTCTGGGAAGATCACGTGATCGCCCTTCTCTAACCAAGGCACCGGCACGCATCTCTGACATTTTGAAAAATATGGAAAGCACAGAGCATTGGCTTAAGGCACAGTTCAACGGATGGGTTAGGTCAGGAATGCGGTTCTGTGGGTGTTTAAAAAGCGCATCTTGGGGGCTGGTGAGAGGGCACAAGGGTAAAGGCATTGCCATGAAAACTTGGGTTTTGTTATTCAGTTTCAGGTGTACAGGCCTCCTTGGAGAAGTGGAAAACGGAAAGACCTTCTCTTTGGATTTCTTCTGGGGTATATAGTCTCGAGTAAGAAGGGTGTGTTGGGTGATCTGCTACAATGGTCATGCTGGAGCCAACACTTATAGCAGAGGCAGGAGCTGGACAAGGAGGTGTCACCCCCAGAGACTATTGAAACCTGGGCATGTCAGAGCTGACCACTAGTCCCATATCATACTCAGCTCACCAGTTCTTCATGGGCTCCTCCCCCTTCTTCAGCCCCCATGCGGTCAGACCAGAGCCCGCTGACTAGTCTACGGTACAGTAAAAAGAGAAATGGCCCTTATAGGACGACCCAGAAGTGTCCTGTCTGGTCATCCAGCCCCATCCCTACACTGTGCTGACATGATGTTCTAGCCAGCAAGTTCTGCAAGGTAGAAGCCGCCCGGGACCTGAGTCACCGCCTGGACCCTGGATGGCTTGTGGGAGAAGAGTTTCCCTTAAAGTGTGAAAGAGAAATAAGTACTGGAACGCAGGGAAGATCACAAGGGCAGCTAGCACCAAATACTCTGACTGACGGTGCCCTCTGCGAGGACAATTCCCATTAGCCCTTTGGAAAGACGATGAGAGGCTACAGTTCTTTGACCAGGAGTGTGGGATTTGCACTTGGCTTTCTGCAGTTTCAGGTGGATTTCTAGGTCAGTCTGGTCAAGTGTCCTAACCGGTTCTGCTTATAAACGAGGTGTCACAGCTGTTGCCCCTCCATAGAGCAGTGGTTTCTGAAGTGGTTCCAGACAAGCACACTGGAAATATCTTCAGTCCTACCAAGTACTATTAGGTGCCAATTATCAGGTGCCAGCCAGATAGTGGACCCAAATATTTGTGAGAGGAGCAAGGGAGCATAAGTCCATATTTATTTGTTTGGTGTGTGTGTGTGTGTGTGTGTGTGTATGTGCGCGCACACACATGGGCATGTGGAAATTGGAGGTTGATTGTTGGCATCATCCCTCAGGATCCTCTCACTTTCTTTCTTTCTTTTTGCATGTATGTCTGTGTGTATCAGAGGGCACTGTGTGTGCCTGAGGAGGCCCAAGGATGACATCGGAATCACCCTCTTTGCTTTGCTCTGGAGTTTCCCAGGCTCTGCCTTCCAGGGTCAGAGATAAAGGTCACTACTGTTTCTGTCTGGCGTTTTTAATGTGGGACCCAGGATCCAAACTCAAGCCCTTCTGCTTGGGAAGCAGAGGATGACCCCCTGAGCCATCTCTCCAGTCCATTATTTTTCTGAGACAGGGTCTCTCACTGGGACCCAGGAGCGAGCTGTTTGTGGCCAGTCCAGCTGGTCAGTGAGTTCTGGAGGACCTACCTGCCCCCACTTTCCTGCTGCTCTCATTACAAGTGTGGACCATTGTACCCATTCTTTATGGGGGTGCTGGGGGTTGACCTCAGATTTTCCCGCTTACGTGGCAGGATCTTTATGACTGAGCCATCTCTCCAACCCCATGTCTGTGTTTATAACAAACTCCCTCCAGGGTGAAGCTCCTATTTATGAACGTTTTGGAGAGACCACCCTAAAAGCATCAAGAACCAGACGCTAAGAGCGTCAAGAACCATGAACGAAGTACACTACATCACATCTGCTCCACAGCACATGCTCAATGCACACTATGTCATGGTCTCTAACTTACCTAAGTCGGGCAGGTGGCATGAAAGGTACATAATGCAAGATGAGCCAACTCATTGTTTTTAGAGCTCGAAGGAAGGCAGGAGGGTGGGTGCCCATGTGGACCCCAATTTGTCTTATACAGAAGACTGAGTCAGACTGCTAGGATGTGTTGTGTACCCAGTGACGAAACACCCAGAAAACAAAGGAGAACTGTCCCTCTTCCACCAGCAAAATCCCTTGACTCCCAGGTTTTAGGAAGGGATGTTTAAGCGATGATGGACAGGCATTAACGAACATATGGAAGTGAGGTTGGATGGAGGTGACCGTGGGGCCCCAGGAGTGCCGCTGGCTGTTATCGACAGCTTTATTGCTTATTCCTGTCGTGGTTAGGAGACAAAAATGCCTCACTCTAATCAAGTAATTGCATTAAGGAGCTACTGGGAACATTCGCTCACTTTTCTGGACAGACGAGAAGCCAGCTGTTTTGCCACCAGGTTAAGCTGTCAGGAGGAGTTTGGCTCATTTTTTTTTTTTTTTTTTAGTTTGGCTAACATGATTTCCCTCCTCTTGCATATGGGAGCAAAAGTATAAAAATTAAGCAACGGAGACTCCAAGCCAGACAGCGCATCTTTGTAATGCATCTTGCCTTTCAAAAATGAAATTTGGCAAAATAATTGGCCTGTTTGTTTTCTCTGTTTTGTGGGGAGGTACGAAGAGGGTGCAGTCTGGGTATGGGCACGGTGTTAGGCCGTAAAATGCACAGCGATGTAGCTGGGAAGGAGAGAGTCTGGGGGAGTCAGGCAGGCAGGTGCCTAATTCACCCTGATTCTCCCCTGCAGGCACAGGGCTGAGTCTTTCGCTGTTCCCCAAGCACAGAGAGACCTTCTGAAGTTAGGGTGGTTCTGGTTAACTGGTTCTCCTCCCCTAAAGTACACTCCCCAAAGTGTCTCATTTGAAAGATTAGCTGGGGGGAAGCTGTGAACCCCAAAGACAAGACTGTAAGTCCACGGGGGTCAGTGAGATAGCTCAGGGGGTGTCTGCTTGCAGCCCTGGGGCGTCGAGGTCAATCTCTGTAAGATTCACAAGGAGAGAACTGGTTTCTGAAGGTGTCCTCTGACTTGTACCTGCATGCATGGTACAATCTCCTCCCTCCCTCCCTCCCTCTCTCCCTCTTTCTCTTTTTCTTTCTCTAAGAAAATACTTGTAAAATAAAAAAATTAGTCAGTGTGTTGAAGCTGCTATTGTGACATTTCATCTCCTGGGTCCTATAAATGCTGCATCCATGCCCACATACATGTTTACGCCCACGTGCCCACATGTTCACGCCCACGTGCCTGCATGTTCACGCCCACGTGCCCGCATGTTCACGCCCACGTGCCCGCATGTTCACGCCCACGTGCCCGCATGTTCACGCCCACGTGCCCGCATGTTCACGCCCATGTGCCCACATGTTTACGCCCACGTGCCCACATGTTCACACCCACGTGCCCGCATGTTCACGCCCATATGGCCACACGCTCATGCCCATATGCCCCTCATGTGCCCACATGTTCGTGCCCGTGCATGCATGCCCGCACATTTGAAAAGTCAGAGCCACAGAGGAAAAGCAGTCATTGGTTCATTTTGTCTACCACGGGCTGAATATCTGCTCAGCCTTTATTTTCTTTTTGCCATCAAATTCCTTGGTGAGAAGAGCTTTTATGCCACACCCTGGTCAGTGCCGGGAGTTTTGCCCTGTTGCGTGAGGATGGGTCACTTCCTCCCTGTGGGCTGGGGTTCCACTTAGAACCCTGAGCACAGTGGACTCGAGTTGCTAGAACTTTTGACCGCCCCCCCATATTTTCCTCCCCTTCGCCTCCTCTTCCTCTTCTCCTCCCCGTACACAAAGTAATACGCAGGACTTGTTACTCCATCACCTCACTCAATGCAAGCTTGCAAAATGACTTCCATTTATGAGGCAATCTTGCTCTTTCTCTTCAGCTTTGAATTCACCTGCCAGGCCGGCCGGGGAGAGAGAGCTTAAAAATAAACGAACTGTTTGCATGTGTCTAGACCACGTGGCTCGGGAGCACGACACCCCACTGCTCTGGTGGAACGATGGTGTTTCCCAACGGGAAAGGTGACACAGAGAGAAGTCGCCTCCCAGCCTCTGAGCTTGGTGACCCGATGTCTGTCCTGACCCGTGGGCCAGGGTTGTCTCACCTCGAGCCCTCGCAGCACCCAGACTGGAAGAGAAACGCTGACTTGGCCAAGGCGGGTGTTACAAATGCTTGCTAATATCCGTGCAGAGCTTTGAAGAAGAGAAGCATTATGAGCCACTAAATACAATAATTATCAGTATAAAACCTCACACAACTCTTTGGAAAATGAAGGCTAAACAGGCAGGAAATATAAATGCCTGTGACCAGAGAGGCCGGGAGCCAAGTGGCTTGTGAAATGACAGGACACAGTCTCATTACGCGGGACAGGCCAGGAGTTCATGGCGCTTTGGAAAGGCAAAGCATGTTTGGGTGGAAGTGGCTATGACACAGGAGAGCTCCCATGGGAGTGGGAGTGGGTGCCTGTGTACCTGTTTCTGAAAGGCATGCAGGTAGCATGTGCAAACACTCCATGTGCACTTTGCATAAGAACCTCCCTTCTCTTTGCCAAACAGGGTTGATGGACAGTCACACGATTCTCCCATCACAATGCGCTTTGCCTATCACAGGTTCCAAGCAGGCGAACCTGTCTCACCTCCTCTGGCCATGGGATGCTGTTTACAAGCCTAAATGTTCCAACTTTGGGATTCATCTCCAGCCTTTTCTGGGTCGTCCGGAGTCATGGAGCTGACGTCACTTCTGGCTATCGGCTTACTCACGCACCGCAGGCAGTT
Organism: Typhlomys cinereus; assembly: GCA_023101885.1. Classification (NCBI taxonomy): domain Eukaryota; kingdom Metazoa; phylum Chordata; class Mammalia; order Rodentia; family Platacanthomyidae; genus Typhlomys; species Typhlomys cinereus. The sequence continues at coordinate 484,890 of JALPQD010000446.1, forward strand.
AGTCCGCTGGTCTCATCTGAAAGGCGCTCGGCAGGGTGTCCGTGCCAGTATTTAATTTTTTGCCTGCCATGGTGCCAGTGGGGGGTGCAGGCATGAGTCTCCCATCGAATATGTCTTTGTCAAGGTTGGTGGTAAAATGAAAAGCCTTTTGATGCATCTTTTTTTCTGCTCGGGGACAGCAGAATTGGGGTCAGAGGAATGAAAATGCTACCAGCGAAGTGAAGTTCAGCCAGACTCCTGATTTGAACCTCCTTTCTGCTCTGAAGACACTGTCTTTTGAGCAAGATCTAGAATGACTTTGGGGAGGTCAGGGGCTGGCGGGGGAAGGGGGTGTGGAGTAAGCATTACTAGTGTGGGAGTAATGACCAGCCACATGAGCTGTGCAAAGGACATGCCTTTGCTTCATCCCACAGTGGAAGCAACAGAGGAGCCACCGCCAAGGATTCTGGGATCTGTAAGTGAATAGTCGCGAAGCAATGACAATAGCAACAGGCTTATACCCAAGGTCATGCGGAGGTTCATTCATCAATGTAACAAAACAAACCATGGGTTCCTTAGGGAGCTAGAGAGAGGGACACAGAGAGGTGAAGGACCATGCATCAGTCACAGATGCATTTTAAAAGTAAGTAAAAGAGGAAAAAAGACAGAAGACTTTCTCAACATGCTAAAGGCAGGTGTTTATAAAATAGGAAAGATTTTGAAGTATTTGCGGGAGTTACTTTTCCCAGGTACCTGAGAGTCTACTAGACAAGAAGGATGGTTATGCAAGGGGGCAACCGGTAAGAAGTGCGGAGGGAGGTGTTGCCTGGAAGCTGGGCGTGTGCGAGCAGAGGTGAGGAGAGGTAGGCACAGAGCTGGGCGGGCCGGTGAGGTTAACAAAAGAGGGATCCAGTGGGAAATGTGATGCACAGAGGTCAACACACACACACACATACTCACACACACACACACACACTCTCACAGTGAAGACGGGACTATAAACCAAACAGACCCTAATACAGATCCTGATGTCCCCCCAATGGCCCCAGAACAACAGGAATCAGCAACACAGTGGGGGCTCCAGCCACAGACCCGGTGTCCGGGTCACTAGAAAAGGGGCGTAGGGCAAAACCTAGACATCTCCAGAAGCAAAGCCTTCTGCGTGTGGCCAAGATGGAGCCACGTATGTACCACATCTGCTTCCGGTCCCTCCCGTGGCCAGACTGAGGGAAGTTCTTGGGCCTCTGGGATCCTCAGAAGCTGATCTGTGAGAGGCTGACAGAAGTGGGGTGTCTGCCTAGCCTGGTTCCCAGGTCTTCCCCGTGCTACCTACCCGCGACCTTCCCTCCTGCCAGTTGTACAAACCAGCACCGGAGCCTTGGTGGCTGGCAGGGCGATCGGATAGAAGGAGCCTCGCTCTCTGATCTCATCAGGAGCTCCTATTGTGCGTCACTGTGAGCAACATCTCGGAGCTGTGAATTTCTTTGGTGTATCAGCCAGTGGTATTCAGGTTCTGAAAGCAACGTTCTGGTGATCCAACTCCATCTGAGGTTCAAGGTCACAGACATTTCTTGTTCTATCTGCCCTTGAGGAGCGACTGAAGCCCTCTTGCCCCTGCTCTACAAGCTGCGGACATTTCTGAGACTTTATTTCTGCTCCGCCGTGTCTGACTTTTGCCCCGCGAGTCGCTTAGTATGTGTTTCAAGTCCATAAACACAGAGGCACAGGCAGCAGAGGGGATGCTGCGTGACCACGAGGCCCCCTCACTGCCTTGGGGCAGGTGATGGTGGGTGGGTGCCGGACCTGCCCTGTCTAAGGGTCCTCCGTTCCGGAAGCCTTTTATCAGACAGCTCCCATGTGACCTTAGCAGATAATTGTGAAGACAAAATCCCCGCAGCTTGAGAATCAGGAGTAGGGCTCAATAGTTATAGCCTTTGCCTCACTAGCGAAAGGGGTGGAGTTTGGATCCGCAGACCCCACGTAACATGCTGGCCGGAAATGGCATGGCGTGTATGCTGTGAGGCAGAGCCTGGGAAACCCTAGAACAAAGTAATCTAGATGTAGAGCAATCCAGGTGACCCTGATGTTACTCTTAGGTTTCTACAAGCGCGCACACACACACACACACACACACACACACACACACACAAAGAAGCTATGTTACTCATGAGTTCCCCAGCAAAACCTAACACATTGTGTGTGTGTGTGCATGAGTCAGGTGTAGGCACACACATGTGGTATGTAGGACTGTCCAGAGGCACGCATGCGGAGGCCACAGGTCTATATCGGGTGTCTTCCTTAGTCACTCTCTGCTTTACTTTTTGACACAAGGTCTCTTACTGAACCTAGAGCTCACCAGTTCAGCTAGAACTGGCTAGCGAGCCTAACCCCATGATTCCCCGGGTCTGACCCCTACCACCCCCAGTGCTGCTGTTACTGATGTCCTCTGCTGTGTCTGTTCTACGTAAGTTCGGAGCCTTGACTCAGGTCCTCATATTGCGTGGAAGTTTTACCAGCTGAGCCAGCTCCCGGCCTCTCACGACGCTTCCTACACGTGGGATGGTCACGCAGCTCCTAAACGTTTGGACTCAACGCTCGGGAGAGTACTAACACGGGATGAATGAAGTAAAGTCCTGGGTTAGGCTGTTCGCGGCAGCCTATAGAGCCGAGCCAGCCCGCTTCATTGAATCTCAGCCCCTGGGGACTTGTGGAGACCCTTCCATTCTCCCTATCACCACATTGACAGGCAGGGCCAGGACAGCTCCTGATGATAACATCCACCGCCAAGCCTCCAGTTTCTGAAGTGAGCAGTGATTGTAGCCAGGATGCTGCAGACAAGACTCTTGGCTAAGTAAGCTTCCATGAGGAGTGGGGGTGGGGACCACATCTATCTGGGGTGAAGGATTAGCTCTTTTCCCAGAGCCCCTGTGCTCCTCCGAATTTCAAAGCTCTTATCTGTTTTAATGGAAGTTCTATTTATGTGTTTCTAAATTTATAGATTTTTTTCCCCCGATGTCTTGGAAGTTCATCGCATTCTTGCTTCCACTAAACATTTTTAAACACCAAGTGAATGGAGAGGCTGCGTTTTGCCAAGGGCAAGGAGGGATGGGGAGCGCCCGTTTGCTGAGAATGCACAGAGGATGAACTGCCTGGTCAAACCAAAGTGGTTTTCTCTGCTCTCGGTTCTGCTGTTAACTTTGCTTTTGATGAGTTCTGAGAGCGCACATTACGGGCAGCTAGAGGTTTGGAAGTGTCTCTCCTGCACCCCTTAACCCAGATACTACCGATGGTGTGATTTTTTGTTTTTTGTACATTTGCCTTTTCATCTCTCCACTTTGGCATTTGGAGGATATTCTTGGGTTTAAAAAATTAAGGCAGTGGGACTTGACAGAGGGGGTCACAACCAGATTTCTGCACAGTGCTTCTTGCTGCTCCCTCGGGCATAAATATACGCATTCTCACTGTACCAGTGTGCAAAAAAAGAAAAAAAGATAAAATGAGAGATGACACACATGGTGTGCAAATGTGTGTGGACTGATCTATAGTTACTCTCTTCCTTCCTCCTGGGTGTTGCTGCCCTGACGATTTTAGAAGCAAAGCTGTAGGGTTAAAATTAGGTCCTTGGACTTCACCAGTAAAAATACCTGCCAGCCCTACTGATCTCCAAAGGAGCCCACAGCAGACAGGGAAGAAACCCAAAGGTGACGCTTAGCAAATAGCATTCTGTTCTCTGTGTGGTCTCCGCACTGTGGGGCGGTTCTAAGTGGCCGGCTGAGGAGGGGGAGGGCTGCATGGAGCCTTTGGGTTATGGGTTCCACTGGGGGCTCTTGATGTCAAGCCAGTGACGTGACGGTGTCAGGGTCTCTGAAGCGTAGAAGAACATGGAGCAAGTATCTCACATGTACAGAAGCCCACTGTTTGGTTCCCAAAGGACCATTCACTTTCCCGGGCTTTGGACCATTCTCTGGGCTCATGACCAGCTAGGACGGAGGTGCCAAGGATACCCTTCCCCACCTGCCAGGACAGGGCAGGAGACAGAGACATGGGTGGTCGTTCAAAGCAGAAGCAGGCACTATCCAAAGACCAGCAGAGCCGCCGGGAGCGAGAAGGCCTAAGGAGACTCAGGTCTGCCAGCATAGCTTGGCCACGGACAGGTTCAGCGTTGGTGCTTTCGTGGATGCCCGATCCAGGGCTATGGGACAAGCTGGCTGCTGCATTCTGGCTGTCTCCAAAGCGGCCCATATAAACCCAGCCTTCCATTTGCTCAAGCGCCAGGCCATCTACCACGGGAGGAGCAGAGGGACAGCTACGGGGAGGGAAGTCTGAGGACTAGAGTTGGATTTCCCTCCCCTCCCCTGGGATGGGCTGCTGGAGTGGAGCCCATACCCGTGACCTGTGGAGTATGTTAGCACAGGTAGGCTGGAGGGGGAATAAGGTGGGCGGGGCAGAAATCCACAGGGTGCTGTTTAGAACAGCTGCTTCTACCAGACCACGGGACAAAGAAGTATCCCCGAGAAAGAGAGGACTGCGGGGGATGCAACCGCGTGATTGTCAGATCTGAGGGGCCCTGAGCTGGTGCCCCTGGGGTGTTCTTAGACTCTGAATATTTTAGGCGCTTTTTTTTATTATTTTCAAACAACTAAAACTTATTCTTCCTTTTCCTCTCCCCCTCCTTCTCCCCTCCTTCCTTCCTTCCCTCCTTCCTTCCTTTCCTATTTCCTTCCCTTCCCTCCCCTCCTTCCCTCCCCTCCTTCCCTCCTTCCCTCCTTCCTTCCTTCCTTCCCTCCCTCCCTCCTTCCCTTCCCTCCTCTCCTTCCTTCCTTCCTTCCCTCCCTCCCTCCTTCCCTTCCCTCCTCTCCTTCCTTCCTTCCTTCCTTCCTTCTTCCTTCCTTCCTTCCTTCCTTTCTTCCTTCCTTCCTTCCTTTCCTTCCTTCCCTCCCTCTCTCCTTCCCTCCCTCCCTCCTTCCCTTCCCTCCTCTCCTTCCTTCCTTCTTTCCTTCCTTCCTTCCCTCCCTCCTTCCCTTCCCTCTTCTCCTTCCTTCCTTCCTTCCTTCCTTCCTTCCTTCCTTCCTTCCTTCCTTCCTTCCTCATTCCCTCCCTCCCTTCCTCCCTCCCTCTTTCCCTTCCCTTCCCTTCCTTCCTTTTCTCCTTCCTCCTCTCACCCATCCACCCATGCTTTCCTCCTCCCCCACTCCGTCTTTCCCTTTCATGTTTCCTTCCTCCCTCCCTTCCTTTTTTCTCCCCCCCTCCCTTTCTTCCTCTACCCCGCCTCTTCCTCTCCCAGGTCCTTCCCTGTCTCCCAAGGCCAATGAGAGAACAGAAGCGACAGCCTAGTGCAATCCGTGTCTGGGACAGCTGGAAGGTATGTGCTAATACCAAGGAAGAGAAAAGAACCTGGTAACTCAACCAGGTGACCTCACCTGTGATTCCAACATGAACGCACTTGAAACTGTCTTTTAGGAAATGGTGACAGTGAACGATGCCACCAGGTCCCCTGCATGGTGTAGAAGGCATTTCGGTATCACGTTGGTGTGACAGGCGCTCTCCGAGCCCAGGTGCAGGCTTCTCCGCACATGCTGAAGACCCAGAAGGCCAGGTGATGAGTGGGGACATCTCACAAATTACAGAGAACCAGGAAAGTTGCCCAGCAGAAAAGGAAACTAGGTTCTGGCTGTTGACCCAGCTTCTGACACAAACCAGTTTTGTGATCAGGTAAGTCCGGTCATCTCTGGGCCGAGACGTCCTCATCTGTGCTTAGATGTGACTGTTCTGCACGCTGCTGGCTTCTCTGAGGGCACAGCAGCTGGACCAGATGGCACCATGCCAACAAGACCTCAGACCACACAGACACGCTCACACGCGTCTATGTGCATGCTCATACTCACACGCTATGCATGCTCCTACACATCCATGCAGCCTCCCCTGCTCATGCTCTTACACACATGGATTCAAGCATCAGAATCTGCATGTATGTTCACACACACAGTCACACACACACACACACATGCACCTACTTCTACACATGGATGCATACACATTCACGCTCTTCTCCCACCTGTCCCAGACACACACTCGCACAGATGCACACACAATTTCTTTCTCACACAGACACATGCACGCAGATCTCTAGTCTCATACTCCACACCTCATTTCCAGAATTTCAGAGAGCAGGAACAGAAAGATCAGCCAGGAAGCAAATACAATTCTTGCGGAGCATTTTTGCAAGCCCCTGCTGAGCCGCAGCCTTCAGCCGCGCTCTCCCCTGCACAGGGTTTGGATCTCTCCTGTTTACGTGGGTCCCTTTCCCAGAGAAAGGAAGCCCCGACAGGAAAGGGCTAGAGGAATGAAACTCACAACGAAAGCAAGAAATACAGAATAGGGTGCGTGGCGTGGCCTTTCAGCCGATTTGTATAAAGAACGGCATGTTCTTGTTTACTTTCTGTGGAGCCCCATTTCCTCCCCAGAATTCCTGCTGGTCACACTCAGCAGTTACGGGCTCTTCCAATCAAAAGCAGAGCCTCAGAGAGCTTGCAGCACATATGAAGCCCCCAGGCAGGGGACCGCTCCCCCCCACCCCCAGCGGATACATCTAAGGATCAGGCATGTGCCTGCTGGTCTTTACTACCGGGCAGGGGAGAAGCTGAGAGGGGCCTTGCCGGGTCACACTGTGGCTAACATCTGGAGAAAGCCGCATGGACGGCAGCCATTCCAAGGACAGAAGTGGCTGGGGACTTGCGTCCCAGGGGGCTTCTGCAGAGCCGACTCACAGAACCATTCTCGTGTGCCCAGCAGAGAGGCGTGCCCAGAACACACGCTGCCCTTCTCCCCCGATTTCATCCTCACACTTGGATAAAGTTGGTAAAACCAAATCACCGAGGCCCAGAGTGCCTCATTTGCTCACCATGGCACGCAGCACCACAGCTGGTGGGAAAGCAGACTGACCGCACCTGGATCCAAATGCACTTCATTTGCCATCATATCATAAGCAATAACAATAACAGGACTAGGGCCGGAGAGCTGGCTCAGGGGCTCAAGCCTTCGCATCATAAGCAAAAGGGCCTGTGTTCAGATCCCCAGATCCTAAGTAAAAATGCCAGGTAGAGATGGCCCTGGACAGTAGAGCTTGGGAAACCCCAGAGCAAAGTCAATAAGGAGGTAGAGCAGTTCAGGTTTGTCATAGTTAGACACAGGTGTCAACTTGGGTTGAGGGTTTGAATCTGGGCACATTTGTAGAGAATTAGTAGTTAAGTTAGCCCAGAGTGAACTGTAAGAGACTTGGATGGGGAAGGCCCAGCTTGTAGTGGGCGGGACTAGTCCCTGGGCAGGTGAATAAAATGGAGGGAACTGTTTGAGAAAGGGGGCGTCCTTGTGCATACTCGGCCAGACATGCTGGTCAGGCAAGTAAAGATTGTCTCCCTCTCTCAGCCGTTATGTGGATATGGTATGGCCAGTTCCTTCAGCCTACTAAGATGGACAAACAACTGTAACCAGGAATCATAAGAGGAAATAAAGCATTTGTTCCATTAAGCCATTTGATGGTGATTTTATCAGCAACCATGCAGGTGAACTGCTACAAGATTGACTCCCGATGTCACCTTTGGGCGTCTACAGGCACACAGTCAAGGAAGCTCTTCTAAACACATGTACCCACACACATACACATGCAAGAAATAATCATAGAACTGAAAACCAGAATAATAATAGATAATGTTTTGCCAAGTGTCTAGCACCATTGTAAGGGTATTTAATGATTTGGTTTATTTAGTTCTTATCATCTTATGAAGGGGCTTTTTCAATTTCCCAAGTTAGCTGGTGTAGAATCAAGTCTCAAAAGGTTAAACAACTTGCCAGAGCCCCAGGACCAGAGAAGGGAGAAGGAGACGCTTGGTCAACCATCCTGCTGGCTTCCAAAGCCTGTGTCTGTAATCTCAGTATCCTGCAGTGAGATATAGGGTAGAGGCAGGAGATTCCTAGGGAGCTCCCAGCCTGGCTGGCCTGGTCAAAGAGACTCAGCCGCAGACAAGTGAGAACTGACCACCAAGAGCGTCCTCTGACCTCCACAGACGCGCCAAGTTATGTATATGTCCACAATCACGCAAACACACGCGCACCACACGCACACATTATGCATCAAAAAGAAAAAAAGCTTAAATAAATGAAAATCGATTTTTCTAACAAGTGTTCCTGGTTTGTTTAGTATTTGGAAAGAAATTTGAGAAATGCAGACTCCTGAACACTTAAAAATTTTAAGTAGTGTTTGAATTGCTACCAGCCTTGGGTGGGACTAAACGCACAATCGGGGGACTCTCTCCACACATGCTGGCACTAATGAAGTGGCTGGAACTGGGACCCAGATCCCTAGAACACAGAGGCCACATCTCTGCGAATCACAAAATCACTCAAAGATGTGCACAGGTGCCCTGGCTCGTCTCCAGTGATGCACTGGGAAGATCTGATTCAGAATTTTAAACCCATCCTCTAGCCCCACAGTGGTGAGAAGTGACAGAGTCGACTTGGATACCGTGAAAAGGCCTGATATCAACGTCACGGTTGGTGATTGATTGATGACAGCCCTGGAATCTGCTGAGATGCCCTGGTGTGGCACCATTGATTCAGGGAGGCCCTAGCCCCGGCTCCCAGGAGGTCTGGTTATAGACAAGCCTGGACAAGTACAGACATGCCCCATACATGTCCCAATAGAGGAACCATACAGGCGGAGGGATGAACAACCAATGGGAAGGAGGGATGAACAGCCAATGGGAAGGAGGGATGAACAGCCAATGGGAAGTGGCCATCTAACCACTGCAATGGACACCTAGTAAATAGGTAAATGATTGGTGGCTCCTCCCCCTCCCCCAGTAGAGAGATGGCCACACCTGATTGGACCCCTGACCCTATATAAGCTCAAGCACTTCCTGAAATAAATGAGTCTGCAGCCAACTTGTCCCCTGCTTCTCACCTGACCCCCCGGGGTCTGGGTGGTGACCCTGCGCCTGTTCGCTCCCTCACCTTGAGCCCCGAGGTACTCGGCAACACCCTGGCATCATTAGGATGTCCAGTCCTCAACACTAGATGTGAGCGGCTGTCACGGGAAGGGCCAGCCTGCCTTGCATGCCACTGGATAGTTGGCACCTGCTCCCACACCATCCTCTGTCAGCGGGAGCCACACAGTTACCGATTTCAGAGAAACAGCTTTTCCATGTCAGACCAAAACTCGTTTGAGGCACACAGGTGCTAAGGCTGAGCTCAGTTGAAGAACAGCAGATGTTTTCCTACCCCTGTACCCCACTGGGGGCCACTGTGGTGTCATCCCCAGTCATGCACCTGAGCTTAGCGTCTTGTCACATTCTCCAGACGCTACGTGTCCTTGGGAAGCAGGACTCTGGCTGGGACAGCCAGGACTGCACAGGGCACTGATTCTAAGCCAACTGCAGGTCTGGGAGAGACTTAGCATTGGCCTCTGAGCCCTTCCAAAATCACACATCTCTCCGCAGGGTACCTTAGACCTCTCAGGGTAGTGTGGGGCTCACTGAAGACATGCTGTGAAACTTCAGAATTGGAGGGTGCAGTTAGCAGGACCCTTCAGTGCGGCCTCTAGACAGGTCAAGTGTGGAAGGTGCACCCTTTAATACCGGTGTCTTGGGGAGCTACTAGTCAGGAGGCTGATTGATATAAAAGGGGGGCTTTGCTGCTGTTAAGACAACCCTCTGTGTCTTCACAGGGCAAACTCCTTTCTTTAGCTCACTGGCTCCTCACGTGACTTCTTACTGTCGTTCCATTCAAGACCAATACTGCCCAGAATATTCTTTTATCCCAAGTCCGTGAGACAGTATTGAGACTGAGGACAGATAAGAACAACTTTGGGATACCTTGCTCATAGATACTACCTTCCCAACGCCTTGGCAGCTTCTGGAATATTCCAACACTCCTGTGGGGGTAAAAGTATTGGTGGCGGCTGACTGCCATTTGTGCTTTGAGATCAATCGCGACGCTAACAGAAACTTTGTCACTTTTATAGTACCCTATGCTGTACAGGGGCTGAATTCCTGGATTTTATAAAGACCATAGCCGAGTTTCCAGAAGACTAAAGCAGTTTAGCAGCCACAGGGGCAATTCCGGAACAGATCTCCGGAAGACTGGAGTCAGGAATGAAAAGCAGAACTGCAGAGATGGCTCAGAGGTCAAGCAGAAGGACCCGGGTTCAGAACTCAGATCCCACATGAAAACGTTGGGCGGAAATGGCAGCAGCCTGCGCTTACAGCCTTGGAAAGCAGCTCCTGGGAACCCCCCCAGTCAGGCCAAAAGGAGGTACGGCAGTCCAGGAGGATTCCCAAAGTCACCCTTGGGCCTCCACAGGCACACACAGTGCCCTCTTTTATATTTTCTCTCTCTCTCTTTCTTTCACATACACACACACACGCATACATACATGCAAAAAATTATAAACAAGAATGAAAAGTTCTTTCTCCCCATTTAGAAACTGTTGAGTGCAGAGGTGTGCGGCAGGGTCGTTCTGTCGCCAGCCTCGCCTCTGCACGTGGAGGAGGAAGTGCAGTTTGCGTTTATCTCCAGCCCTTTGAAGTGCCTCTGTCTGCATGTAGGGCCAGGCCAGAGAGGAGGATGGGCGGGTTCCTTCCACATTATGCAAAGAAGACCGTGTACCTTCTAAAGACCCCCCCCAGCCCCTGCCCACTCTGAGGCATTGCTGCTAATGATGCAGACACCTCCTTCCTCTTCTACGACTCAAGAGGGTGAGGGGAGAGGAGGACGGAAAACGTGGTATCAGCAAGAGGAAACACAGAGCACCTTGCTGCTCAGTTGCCTCTCCTGCCTGACCCAATTATCAGATTTTGCATTCAAGTTTAAGACAGAAGATCAAACAGCAAGAGGCACTTTGTACTTCTGCCAGAAGACCATATGATATCTCTCAGCAACTCTCCTGCATGCCAGGAATACGGAACCATGCCTCTCAAGTCTGGGTCTGTCTACATATGGTGCAGTGTGTTAAAAAAAAAATACACAGCAAAATTCCTAAGTGACAGGGCTCATGGATCACAGCCAGGATTTATGGCACTTTATCAGTCAGAGAAGAAAAGGCCCGGCCCGATCTAATTATAACTCCCCACGAATAAGTCAAAGGCAGAATGAGAGCTGAAAGGAGGACCACGGCGCGTGTCACGCTTCTCTTGCGAAATTGATCATCTCCAGCGCTGTTTTCATGTGCTGCGGAGCATTTTACAAGGTATGGATCCGATCTGTTCTGGCAGCGGCCACGTGACGTGGACTCGCTGCAAATGGGAAAGGACCGGATACGACAAAGCTGCACTTCTTCTTCCTCTGAGCCAGTGGCTCATCTCCTGACAGATTTCCCGTGAGAAGACACTGCTGGGCGCGCAGGGTCCTCGATGCGCCAGCCGTGCCATCGAATGTGGGTTGGGTCACTGCAAGCAAGACTGAGCGTAGCTGAACAAAGGGCCTTGGAAAGAGTCTTTTTCCAGAGGGATCATGGAAATTGGGGGGAGGGGGGAGATGGTGGGTAGAGGATGCACAGGTGACAGTGTTACGTGCGGAGGCCCTGTGGTCACTCTTTTCTATGAACGGCCAAGTGAGGTTAGGCACAGAGCACTTATCTTTCCCACTGAAATCAGCACCAATTCTTTTGAGGGTTTTCAAATTCAACCCTTTTGCCTGGGAGAACACGGGTTATTCAGCACGGGAGGGACAGCTTCGTTCTGATCCCGAGGGGCTGTTTGAAGATGACCTCACAGCTCACTCCTCCGTCCTCCTTGGGCCTCCACGTCCCTTCACCCGGGTGAGGCTGTTTCTCCCCTGAATCTTCACCGAGCCTAGGTCCATTTGGGTCCTGCTAGTTGGTTGCTAAGGTGCCTATTAATTCATGTACTGTGTTCTTTGCATCTGTGGGTTCACTTAGTTTCATACTGTCCCCATGAGGAAGATATCTTCCAAGTCTGTTCTCCCGACTATTACAGACCTACGGCCACCCACAGGGGGATCTGAGTTAAGACTCCAATCATTGGCTAATCTGGGTGAGGCGCACGTAGCAGTTCTTCCTATGACTCTTGCAACTTCCTTGTGTTTAAATGATTTCAAAATGGAAACTAAAAAAAAAAAAAAAAAAAGGAGACATTTCAAGAGTCGGATAATTCTAGATCTCAAGACCAGATCAGCCACTGACTGGCTGTTTGTAGTCGTGTAAGGTTGTGGGAGTATTTTATCTATATCCCAATTGCTTGCGCGCATGAGGAAATGACGGCAGAGAGATTGAAGAGAACCTTAACATGTCTGGCTTGTACACACTGTGCTCTCTGAGAATCACAGTTGGAATCAACGCTCTGGAGCTGGGAAGAAATGTGTCGTTGGACTCAGTTCCCTAGATCAGAAGAAATTTTATAGGACTGCATTTGTCTCTGTCAATCAAAACCTTGACCGTAAAAGATGCACGTGGAACTCAGGATGCCTTAACTTTTCTTAATTGGTTTCTAAATAATATATGCATAAAGGGAAGGATGGAGCTTTCAAAGTTGGTTGATTTCAATCATTTCTGCTGTCATTATAGTTTCAATGTTTTCTAAACTTTATCATAAGAATGTATGTAATGGGGAGGGCGAGAGAGCTAGGCAGGTAAGGCGCTTGCTCACAAACCTAGCAGCCTGAGTTCAATCCCTGGAAGTCACATGTGGAAGGAGAAAACTGACTTGCCAGAGTTGTCCTCTGATTCTACCTGTGCATTCTGGCAGCCTGTTCTCTTTGTCTTTCCTTCTCTCTTCTTTTCTCTCTCTTTCTTCTTTTCTCTCTCTCTTTCTTTTTTCTCTTTCTTTCTCTCTCTTTTCTCTCTTTCTTTTCTTCTTTCTCTTCTTTCTCTCTTTCTCTCTCTTTTTCTTCTTTCTCTCTTTCTCTCTCTTCCTTTCATTCTTTCTTTTGCTTTTTCTCCTTTTATCTCTCAAATATACAAATAAATAAATAAATATTAAGAATATATTACTCTGTAAGAAAGAAAGTTCATAATTATCTTGATCATTTTTTAGATCCAATAACCTTTTTGTTATTCTACCATCATTTATCTCGAGCCTTCATCCTTCTATCCAGCCAACCACCAACTTCCCATCCAGCCTTCCAGCCATTATGCAGGGCAGGCATCCTATACTTGCCCGGAATTTTCTTGGAAGGTCTTCTATCAGTTGCACAGACAATCCTACGGAAGTCAGAGTTCAGGTCGAGGAGAAAGCAGGAAATAAGAAAAAAGGCGGCAGCTCAGAGGAGGGAGCAGAGCCTCCCTGGGGCCCAAGGTCGCAACAAGCAAACCTCAGCGCCACATGTTATCCAGAGGGAGCACGAGGATGTGCTGTGTGGTTCCTCAGGGCTTTATGCAGGTTTCTGTGGCTGCCTGGCTGGGGCCGTGGCTGCCCCGAGGTCTCCCCTGGAAAAACCATTTCCCAGATGACGCTAAAGTCATAACTGACCACTCGGGGGCCACGAGCCTCTAATATAGCTTGGAGGACGTGGTTCTCACACACCCACAGGCCTTCTCTGACCCGGATGTGGCACTTGTAGATCTTGCGGCTTGGCTTTTTCTCGGGCATCTGGATTAGTGCTTTCATGTGAAAAACTGGAAATTTTGCTTGGGCTTTCAAATATTTACAAAATATGAAATCAGTGAGTCCAACACCAACCCCTGGAACCTTGAATTAATGCTTCTTAATAGGCAATGTCCATTTCATTTCTACTTTGTGCCAGGGCAGAGCACCTTCAGGTCCCGTACTCATCAAAGGCGTAGAGGTTTTCACTCGGGTCCGTGCCAAAGGAACTATGAAGTTGATTACATTTATTGACCCCCTTTCACCATATTTATTCTCTGCATAAAGATACTTGTCATATACATGACCCTAAAGAGCAAACACCCTCAAGTGAACCGATGTTCCCCCCCCAATGAGTGCGCAAATGCCATTTTTGTTTGCTTCTTGGAGAACTGAACCATACAGTACCAGCAACTGGGACATTTGCTCTTTGGCAGAGTCTATTAAGAATTCTATTATGAAATAAAACTTCATCCTTGACTGAGCTTTCATGTAAAGCAGATGTCTGTGAATTAGCCTTATTTATTATAGACTCTATACTCTGGTGGCTAAGTGAGACATCACTTTCTACTTAAAGGGAAATTTTGTTTGGGATTTTATGTTGATCAGCACTGCAGGATGCTGAGAATTCCCCTTTCGGTGGGTGGGGTGGAGCCTTCATTACAGGAATCATTCTCAACCCTCTCCTGGGATTACATTCCTCAGGTACCCAGTTTCACAGTTGGGTCACAGACCCCAGACTCATTTTGAGCCTCTTCTCCATCAACGTATTTCCTGGGTCATAGCGCTAACATAACTTGTATGTACATTAGTAATTTTTCAGTTCACCTCTCCAATCACAATACTTTGTTTTTTAAACTTCCTGCCTTAAAGTTCTAGAATACCCGGTGATCTCTAGTTTTCATGAGATCCCCAGAACCGATGCATACCTAACTAACCCTGTCACGTGGATAGACCTGCCGGCTCTCTGGGTGGCAGCCCCGTCTTCTAAGGTCCTTTCTCTTTAGATTTGTCTCCTGGAGACTGTTTCCCAGATCCTTCTCCTGCATACTGAGAGCATGGAGGGAAGAAGAGAAGGTGGGAACATTTCATGCCCCCCAGGTTCCTAGAAGATGCTTCCACCCGGGGACCTGTGGCATTAGATAATAATGGTCGGTGCATTTGACTGTTTCTCTTGCTGTGTTTTATCACATGAAGGACTGCTTTTTGTCTGTGGGTGAACGTAAAGGAGGGAGGGCCAAATCTATGCAATTTCCTCATTTCCTGACCTCACCTGAGGACCAATGAAATGCTTCCGTTCTTGCCACTATCATGTTTAAGTGACAGCGGGTGATCTAGAGGTCTCTAGGGAGAAGTCCATTCCCAATACCAGACACTTGACAAGCTACCCTGCGAGTAGCTGACAATAGCTCACTTGGCAAAGCGCTTCTTATATAAGCACAAGGACTCGAGTTTGAGTCCCAACACCCATGTAAAAATCTGGGGACAGTGGGGGTGTTCTGGGGAGGTAGACAGTCAGCCTGGTCTAACTGACCAGTTCATGGTCCTGGTGAAAGAACCCTGTCATGATTTGAAATGCATCCCTCATATTTGGGCTCATATATTTGGGAGGGTCATGGCCCCTTTAAGAGGTGGAGCCTTGCTGGAGGAAGGCAGTCACAGGGGTGAGGTAAAGGGGTGGGCCTTGTGGTGGATTAGTCCCACCCTCCTTCTGGGAGAGGACTGTTTTTGTAGCTAGCAGTCTAGCAATCTAGCAGCTCTCAGCCTCCTAGACGGATATGATTTAGCCCGTCTCCAGCTTCCACCATAAAAGACTGTATCTCCCCTCTGGAACCATAAGCTGACTAAGTTTCCCTTTCTCCCTTAAGGTGCTTGACTTTGGGTGCTCTCTCACGGCAACAGAAAGAGGAACCAGTACCTTGTCTCAGAAAACAAACCAACAAACAAAACAGGTAGACTGCTCCTAAGGCTGACCTCAGGCCTCCACAGGGGAATACACACACAAGTGCACCCACACCCCCATCCACAAGTACACACACACCCACACACACACACACACACACACACACACACACAAACATACACACATGAAACTGCTCCTAGCCTGCTCCTATTGTCCATTTGCTTCATTATCTCACTGGCCACTGACTTGGGGTCTCGGCCTGGATTTCTTAACAATTGCTTCAGATCTCCTCCTCATGTATATATAGAACTTTATACCAAGCTCCCCTCCTGCATCATGTCATTGCTTTTTATATTTTCCTTGGTTCTAGAGACCCCAAGAGCAAAGAGACAAACAAAGGGATGGTACTTTGTGCTTCTCTATTCAGGGATTTTTCAGTCATCCTAGTCATGACTTGCTTAAGACCTGAACCTTCAAGAGGCAGACCTGGAAGCAACTCCCACCCCCCTAGCCTCACTGAGTGAAATGCCACATTAGCTACAGACGTGCCCAGTCTCTGCCAAGGAGCACTTCTGAAACTAGGGCAAGTTTTGCATGAAATCTCATCTTCAAACTGAAACCATGAATATAAAGAAACATGGTTCAGTGTGGTTTTCACTCAAAACCAGGTGAGGCTTTGTGGTTCGGCCAAGGTTTGACTTAAAGGGAGAGGACACCCCGTGTGTGGCTGCACCTCATTTTACCTTTCCTGTTCCATTTGGTTCTGCTTCCCAAACTTGAAATTTGCAAGGTGTGTGTGTGTGTGTGTGTGTGAGAGAGAGAGAGAGAGAGAGAGAAATTAGGGTCACGAAATGAAAACAAAAGAGAGGTTGGCCTGGGTGTTGATGAAGATAACCCCAGTGTTGTGAGGGTCTCCTCAAAGAGAGAAATAGAAGAGGAAAGAATAAGGTTTTGTCAGTAGGACCCTTCTGGATTTCTCTCTCTGGCTCTTCCTCCCAATCCTCCTTTATGAGGGACCTTTCCTACAGGGAGACTCTTATTTCATGAAAGAAGTGGAACTGTTAATTCCCCATAAAAACAGCGAAGGCCGTTTGGTTTATTCTCTGGTTTATTCTCGCACATCCATGCATGTATTTGTTTTTGCAATTCAGCAACTGATGCTAATGGAACTTTCCAGGAAAACACTTTCAGACCAACGCAATGTTTATGCAGCTTTCCCTGCTTCTAGTGTCTTCCACGTCTCATGGAGTCGAACTTACTCACATCTCATTATGGATCATGGTACTTTACACACAAGCACACTCTAGATTGCAATGGTTGGTATATTAGATGGTCTCAAAGGGCCTATGGAAGTAGAGGGAAGTTTTCAAAGCTTGTAGTATTTGAAAAACAAGTTTGTATATTAAAAGGGAAGTCAAGCAAGTGTAAAACATATAAACATCCCTTACATGAGATGCTTGGAACTGGAAGTGTTGTGATCTCAGAATAATTTGAATTGTAGAATATCTGCATATACATACATAATAAAGTATAGAGGGCTAAGATCTCAGGCTCAACATAAATTTGGTGGATTATTACATGTCTTGCAAGAATCTACTGTCAACTGCTTATGTGCTCAGATTGAAAGAAAATTGCCAAACTTAAGGGCTCTCTTTGAAAAACCTCTCTCCCAGGAGAAAAATGAAATTCAAATTATTCTCCGCAAAGAGAGAAATAGAAGAGGAAAGAATAAGGTTTTGTCAGTAGGACTGAACTTCAGAACCTCAGAGTCAGCGCTGCTATGAAGTCTAAGTTCTTTTTCACCCCGAGAAGCAAATCTGTTCTCCTTGAGAACAAGAATTCAACGAGCTGCCTCGGGAATTCTCTTTGGATGCTCTCTAATAAGTTGGTGAAGGTTACGTCATAGGAAAGGGGGAGAGAAACAATCAGAGCCAAGCAGGCTGACACGTGACACCGAGAACCTAGAGTACTCAGAGGAGGGCAAGTCAATCATGAAAACACACTGGGAAGACGTGGTCCCCAGCCTGGGTGTGGCAGGTCATTGGAGACCCTCACCATTGGTGGTGTCCATCTTTGACCAGGACCTTCACGTGACCTATGGCCATGGAAGGGCAGGGACTATGGTCTCATCGACTTTCACGGACTCATCAGATGTCTTCAAGCAACAAGGAAAATGTTTAGCATCTTCATGGATGCTTCATGTCCGATGAGCAACCCGTGAAAGCGTTTCTCCGCTTCCACTTACTCCCATGAGTCAGTCATGAGGCTGCCCTGGCCTAGTTTTCCCCAGTACTCAATAGCCACACATTCCTTGTAGGGCAGATGAGCGCCAAGAGCCGCTTTGATCCATGTGGCAGGAATGAGCATTCTGTCCCTCGTAATGTCCTCAAGGGTTGAATTATTAAAAAAAAAAAAAAAAAAAAAAAAAGGCAGTCAGATCGAGGGACTCTTTCCAGAGTAGCAGGACGCCTTGGGCATCTGCGGGTGTTGCTCTCGGCTCTTGCATTTCACAGTTGCAGCGTCTTGGTTGAAAAGCACCAGCTTTTTTTTTTTTTAACATTTTCTTTTCATGCTGTGAGCCAGATCGGAGCAAGAAAATCCCGATATTTATAAACAGCCAAAGAAGGTATTTATGGGAGATACTGAAGATTCTTCCAGCTCTACTGATAAGCGGTGGGCTGCTGCGTTCTGTAAGTCTCGGTTCACCTGACAACTGCTTTTTCTTACATGGTGCTGTTCTAGGCCACCACGATGCAAAACAGGATTTTTTTTTTTTTACAGTGACCTTGAGAATCTCCCTTGCCTGACTTTTCTAACAGAAACAAGGGTGCTTCATCTTGGGCCAGACATCCTGTGCCTTCTAAGAAACAGACCACCATCCCTTGTAGCAGGACTGAACTCTCCTGGCCAGACTTGAAGCGCTAGAAGTTCAGCCAGGTGGTGGTAGATGGAAGGGCTGCATGAATTCCTTCACCAGGGTTCTGGGATGTGCCTGGGACCCACAGCCCCTATATTAAGAAGAGATTATAAGGAGTTTGACAGATGCGCCCTGAGCTCTATGGACTGGCCTGGAAACCTTGTCTCCTTTAAATTACAGTCGTAATGGTCGACCCTTTATTTCTTTGCTGAGGATAACCCAGAGGTGAATGCCAAGCATTCTGTAGTAGAACGACCAAATAATATTTATGAAGAAAAGACCTTCTATTGTATTCATCCAGAGCTTGCTTCGGCACGCATGATGGTTCATTGCGGGGAGACCCGGATCAACGGATGCTGATGTGAAGCAGCCAGATGACTATTCAGCCAGTGCCTGGAGGTAGACAGATTACTTATAGAATGGCTGCCTTCCTCGATACCTGGTTTGCACCGTGGCTCAATATTCTGACTACCTCTCCCGAAGACATAGACCACATGGGTCACTTCATGGTAGGGATCTGTGCTGTCGGGCCATCTCGCCTTGGGCACGTCTCACAGGTGCAGCCACACAAGCGAAGCCGTTATATGATCACCAGGTGGCCTCCGGCCCCGCGGACCAGCATCACACGCACGTGGATGACTGCTGACTGAAGCGCAGTCCTGTGCTGTGTGACCCTTCTGTAGCGGTAAGTCGACTGCACGTCTGTTCTTAAGTGCAAGGAGTCCAACTCTGAGGCTGGTACTTAGCAAAATAAAAGGGCGATTGGAACTTTCCTTGCATGTAAACTTTCTTCCCCTTGCAACATAACAGAGTGCAGCGGGCAGGACCAAGAGTCTGAAAGGCTGTTTTGGCAAAGTAGAGCTCTCTGGATTCTAAGTGCAGGTTTCCTGGTCCCAAGCACAGCTCTGCCCATCAATACCTAGTATGGAGCTCTTCTCGCTTAAAGACGAGGGAGCAACACTCACCTTGCAAGTTTTTAAAGCTAATTTGTTGAGTCAACATCTATAAAACACTTAGAAGTGTGCCTGGCAAGAGAGCAAGTGCCCTGAGGTGTGAATGTTTCTTTGATCTTGGCTTTGTTCTAAGGAGCACGTCTTGGGCCCTCTCTGAGTGTCACTCTTCCTGTGAACAGAGAACTAACTTCTCTGTATTACATCCTCTCTAAATAAGGAGTTTGACAGATACCTAGAGAAAACCACACAAAGGAAAGGAGCATAACCCCTAGGAGGGGCCACCCAACACCTAGCTGGTGAGATCCTCCTCATTTGCAGGCTGGGGATGGAATTCTGCCTGTGAAGACATGGAGGGGAATTGTTTCGTATCCTTCAGGCCACAGTGAAACAGTGATGCCCAGATTAAAAAAAAATCCATTTCAAAAAATTTATCAAAAGATGCTCAGTGGGTAAGGGAGCTTGCTGCCCAGCCTGAAGGGCTAAGCTAGATGTCGGGAACTCACATAGTGGAGGGAGAGGATGGACTCCTGTAAGTTGTCCTCTGACCTTCACGTGGTATGCTGTGGAACGTGCATGCGTACACATGCACACAAAGTAAATATACACGCGATTTAATCCCGTACATCTATCAATGTCCCTGTCAACTTATTCCTGTCTCTAGATAGGGTCACAATGGGCATTATGGTGAAGAATAATGCCAGGGTCAATTTGATGGGGTTTAGAATCACCATGGAGACACGTTCTTGGGTGTATGCACGGGAGTATTTCCAGAAAGGTTTAACTGAGCGGGGAAGACTCATTTTAAATAGGGGTGACACTACCCCATGGCCTGAGGAGTAAGGGGTGTCCCAGACTAAATACTGATGTTCATCTCTCTGCTTCCTGACTGTAGAAACAATGTGACCAGCGACCCCCTGTTTCTACCTCCATATTTTTCTCTCCATGATGGACTGTAGAGTTACACTGAGACCAAAATTACAGAAACAAGGAAAGTAACTGACGTGGCCACTGAATAAAAAATCAGTTGACTAGATTTTAATTTCTGTTTGGCTTCCTGTTGGAAAGCTGCCTCCATTGTCCCAGAGAATGCTCCCCCCCAAAAAAAAATTACTGATGGAAAGTTAAATCTGCCTCCAAAGAGGATTTTCCTTCCAGAAACTCAAAATGAGAAAAAGTGCCAGACAATGTAACTTGTGCTAGCCAAGTAGCTTTTTCCAAAGATTCAGAAGGAGTAATTTTTTTCATGGTTTATAGGTAGCAGATAAAACTGACATGGAAATATGAACAAGTACAAGTGGAAAATGAGACACGAAGCCTAGAATCATCAGCTTACAAAGCAATGGGTTTCCTTTCAGCTGAGCTGAGAAATAGCTTGAGGTTAGTAAGCAAATGTCTCTGCTGGAAGATCGGCCCAATGAGGTCACCAACTTGGAAAAGAAGACGTAGGCGGCAATTGAAACAGCAACTCCAGCATTATGCAAGGTACCTCATCAGCGGCAGGCTGGGAGCAAGGGATTGTCGACTTCAAATGATCGTGGGGCTAAAATATCAAAGGAGAGGATGAGGCGTCACAGCAAAGGCCCCTTTCAGATCCATAGTCGCTGAGGTTCCCAGTGTGGGAAAGGGACTAACACTGCTTTGGGGATTTAGCTTGAACCCCCTTGGCCTTCTTCCGCACCGATCTGATGTGAGAAAAATAGGTGCTTCCTTTTGGTGCTCTTGTTCTAGCTGAAGGAAACTCGGACAATGGGTTGATTCTGGTGGTGGCAAAATGTCAGCTGTACTGCTGCTTAGGACAACTGAGACATGCCATATTATTCTGATAGTCAGTTGACTGAAATGTATATAAAAACTGGTAACAGTGCAGTACTATCTAAGCGTCCCCCAAACAGCAAACAACCAAGACATAAAAATAAGGACTGAAGGAATGGAGAGAGAGATAGATAGATAGATAGATAGATAGATAGATAGATAGATAGAGATAGATAGATAGAGAGATAGATAGATAGATAGATAGACAGATAGATAGAGAGATAGATAGATAGATAGATAGATAGATAGATAGATAGAGAGTGCTCAGGTGGTAAAGTACTTTGCTGCCCAACCATGAGTTTGATACCCAGAACCTACATGAGAGGCTGGATGTGGGGCATGCTTTCAATTCTAGTGCTAGAGAGGCACAGACTGGAAAGTCTCTGGGGAAATTGCTGGCCAGCCAGCGTAGCCTAAAAGCAGAAAGTCCAAAGTCCCAGTGAGAGACAATATATGGAAAAATAAGGTGACAGCCCTTGGGAACTTACAGTCCAAGTAGACCGCCAGCTTCTACATGCACACACATGTGCACACATATATACACACATGCACACACGCATTTGTACTCATATGCATGTACATGCATGCACACACATACATGCAAGCACACACTAAATAATGGGAAAAAAAGACTTTATAAATCACTGTTACTGGATCTACTTAGCTCATCCATGAATAGGTTTCTTCTGCTTTTTTTTTTTCTTGGAAGTTCATTAAAGAGTCAAAAAAGACTGAACTGCTAATTTGATATATATTTCTCATATTACTTGTGGATTTATTAATGAGTAGATCTTACAAATGTTTGGGCCATCTGAGCCACAGAATTCAGAAGAGTATTATTTCCTGTGTTCTTAATAACTAATTGCTCACACATTTTACTTGATGATTAATTTGAGCCATGTGGTTTAATTGTCCATATGTTTTGAGAAGTAAGTTCTTTTTTCTTTTCTTTTTTTCCCCTCAAATCTCCTTTTTCCATAGCAAGAGGATTCTCCATTGGTTGCACAATGCTGTGCCTATTTCCTTAGTCACACAATATTTATGAGATCTGGTTCTTGGTATCCGTAGCCTTGTGGTCGTTAGTGTGGTCTGGATTTCCCTATTGAATCTCCCTTACTGAACTGGCTGACTCTTGGGCAGAAGCCTGAAAGGGCTGGTCCAGCTGTCAAACATGTGGGGGGCCTCCCAAGGCAGGTGGTGGGCTATGCCTGTGTGGGTGAAGCCATCGAAGGAGAGTTCTCATTTTATCTGTCGGTCCTGAGTGCCCTGGTCTTTAGCCTGCATTTCCATCATTGCACACACTTGAGTTTCTGCTTCCGTGAGTCATGAGAACTTTAGACTTCTCCACCTTCTTTTTTTTTTTAACCAAGGATTTAAGCAGCCTCTTATGCCACATCCTGCATACAGATAATGCTTCCAGGGGTAGATTTTTAAAAGTTATTCCAATGTACCCATTCTAAGATCATTACATCACAAGCTAAATCAGATGCAGCCGGTTTTCCGTTGAAGGAGGGATCAGTCTCACTATGATCCTAGGGTTAATCCAGGGTCCATTTACGAAGTCAGAAGATGCGCATAGGAAAGAGAGCAGGATCGAGAATTGGGGGGAGGGGAGGTTTTTTTCCCGTAGATTCTAGCCTACCTAGCTGCCACTTTTTTTCCTTTATGGTTTAATAAAAATCTATGCCCATTAAAAACATTAACATCTTCGCTTTTAACATAGGGAATGAACTCTGAGGAAATGAAGTCATCCTCTCACATCTTACCCATAGGCAGCAGAGCTAAGGTTTGGAATCTATTCCCCTAAAGTTGCTTTCTCAGTGGAATCTTCAGGAACCTAATGTGCCGAGTTCCTCTCTGTAGTGCTTTCCCTCTGTCCAGAGGTCAGGTGGGTGGGAAGTGGGAGAGAACTGCACAGAGCAAGTGCAAACGTCAGGATCTTCAGAGGACTGACTTGCTAAGTCGCACCGTGACATCTACGCACGGGGACATCTGCAATGCTCCCTAATGCATCTCGTAGAAAGGTGCAATGTCACAAAGCCACATGCAGCCCAGGAAGCATCCAGCCAGCCTCATCTGGAATGAGTCATTCTCTCCAGAAACAAATGGTCTTTATTTCTCCGAAACCCTCAGCTGACTTACAAATGGGGAAGAAAGGAAATGGACTTACATTTAATACTACTCCACTAATAAATATCCAACTCATTTTGGCACCAAGATTGCTACCAACAATAAACAGCTTTGGCTTTTGGAAAAACCTGCTGGATTTTTAGGTTGTTAGTTCTCTAATCATATCATTGAGGTCTACTGAGCGCCAAGGAATGCTTACCACGTTAAGCAGTAACAGCTGATCTTAGCTTGACCATACAATGTCCCTGGGTCCCAAGTCTACAGTATACTTGGTGGTTGGAAATCTAGTTGGAGGTTAGAAGCACAATGGAGGTGGATTGGATGAGATGTCCCCTGAGGCTAGGCATGGACTGAAGAGACATCATCAGAGTTTGCTCTGGAGTTTTGGCCCCACTGACTAAGACACCTTACCAGGAGTGTGATAGTTAAACCTGGGTGTCAACTTGACACACCTGGTATCAACTAAGACCAGCTGAGACCACACCTGGAAGGATCCACCGAGACCACCTGAAAGGATTCTACCTGCCCTAAATTCCATGGGAACTTCCGTAGATCCCATCAGCAACTCTCTGTAATGGACATATAAAAAGGGACCACAGACATCGACGGAGCACACACTTTCCAGGAATGCTGGGCTATGCGAGGTCTGCTGTGACAGCCCGTCGCCTGCCAGCTTCAAGCCATTGACAACTTCTGTCCACCTTGAAAGGGACCGTATTTATCTACTTCCCCTCTGACTGACATTGAATAAGTCTCCATTCTCCCATAAGTTGTTTGACTTTGGGTGTTCTTTCATGGCAGGAGTAAAGAGTAACCATTATAAGGAGGGAAGTCAGGAAGTCTTGGAAGATGGTGATGAGATCAACTTGGCACACAGTGGCCTCAAGGCTCCTTAGGGGACACCCAGTAAAAGTGTTTAAGAATTGAACCAAAAAGTCAGGTCAGAGCTGCGCAGGGGGCGTGCAAAATGCCAGAGAGCTGCATGCAGAAAGGGAGGAAATCACCGGGAAGGGGCTTAATGCGGGGGTGCGGTAGAGGGGAGGTGTGGTTGGCAAGGGATTGCTGACGGACACGAAGGATCGCGGTGGCGCAGACACTTTGTTCTGATCTCCCGGGTCTAAGGTGGCTTCGCTGATTTACATGATTCTCCGCGGCCTTGGAGGTTACCGTCGAGAGGTAGCTGTACTTGACCTGACGTTTGAGACAGTTTTTTTAACCATAACCTAAGATCATCGGCTGCTTGGAAGGGCTGCTTGGACTCAGAGTTTTATAATCGACAGGTCCCTTGCTTTGGGCAGGTGGCGCGGTACATTGTGCATGAACATGTGTCAGAGCAAAGCCACCATGCACTTCGTGGCAGAGAGCAAAGAGAGAGTGAAGATGGGGAGCAGGGACCCACACTTAATTCCCTGCAAAGGAATGGAGTGCCCCCCGAACTTAGGTAGGGTGTCCTGTGACCGGGACCACTGGGGTAGAATTTTCCATTTCACGAAGGCTAAAGTAGTGGCCGCTCCTGACCCCACAGTTGCTTCATAGCTTCCAGAGGCTCCACATGGCAGATCGACTAAAGGTAGCATGACTCTCTGGGGGACTTATTTGGTATGGCAGACCTCTAAGCAAACCTGCAGGAGATGGTCTTAGTTACATGGTTGATGTGGGGAGACCCAGCCCTCAGTGTTGGGACCCTTCCCAGAGCAGTGGATAAGGTGAAGCATGTTGGCCAATGTGACAGGCTAGAAAGTCCCCACAGATCCTTTCCCTCCACACCATCTTTGACTTGGGATATGGGGCGGTGGCCAGCTTCCTCGCTATCCCGCCATGATCAACTGTAGCTGGGAATCATGAGCATGGATAAAAGTCCCCTTATTCCCTTGAATGGTTTAAGTTCCATATTTATTGCAACAATAAAATATGAGACAAGAGAGACGGAATGTCCATCATGCCTTGCTCACATGGTTCTCTCCCGAACCCATAGCCGACTGTGAGACAGGCAAGCATTCAACCAACTGAGTCACGCCTCCGGCACAAGTCAATCACCCTTCAGTGATTCAGAACCCTGAAGCATCTTAAAGAATACCTGGATGCTATTGTACTAAAATCTGCCATTTATCAGGCCCAGAACCAGATGGGGCGGGGTGACTGTTCTCAACTCCCAGGATCTGGTATGCTCCTTAACTTTGAAGACTGGCCCTGAATCCGTAGACCGATGATATTTATTAACTTTAGAGCCGGCTGGGGTGATACAGGAATCTCATCCCACTACTCAGAGGTTCACAGGTTCAAGACCTGCCCTGTCTAAATACTGTCCAAAAGTCCACAGAGAAAAAGGAGGGATTGTAGCTGAGTGATAGAGCACTTGCCTGGCATGTTCAAGAGCCTGAGTTGGCTCCTAACAGAGAAACTGTGATTCCAAGAAGTAATTTTCCTTCCCCATGTTAAGCGTATTAATATCCCACCTCATCTGCCACATATTGCAAAAAAAGGAAAAATAATGTATTTGGGACTCCAGATGCCATTCCCGATAAATAAATAGGAATGTACTGGAGATTTGTGAATTCTAGTTAACTATAGCCAGAGGGGGGCGCAGGGACAGACAGACAGACAAAAGATGTACATGCCAGCCACGTTTTTAAAACCTACTAATAAAGCTGACCTTCACATGGGGTGGGAGATGAAGTAAAGATCGTGTTTACTCCAGGAAACCCTTTCTTTTCTAAAATACCCTAGCTCAAAGTTTGATTCTGACGTGTTACCTTCTTAATCTCAGAGCACCTGCCTGCAGACATCCAATAACCCATTCTTATGGTCGGAGGAGAGTGCACAAAGGAGAGAGAGTGGGGGCCGGGCCACTCGGGTTACAAGCCAGCTGCTTCACAGAATCCGTTAAGCTTTGGGGGTCCAGGTCTCCTTTGTGGCTTTCTGCAGATTTTATTTGAACGGAGAAATTATAGTGTCGCTGCCCACATGAAAGCGCAAGGTAACGCTGGCCGGGGCAGGGAGGGTGCCCCGAACCCCACCCTACTGTCAAACAAGATGGGATTTAGCGAGAACACACTCCAAGCTTAATGGCGTCCACTACACCGTACCAGTAGCCAGACCTGCAGGTCCTAGCTTCCCGTGGACTTCAGGGGGCCCGCGCTCCCCACGGCTTGACTCTCCATGGCTCTGAAGCCACGCCTAGCGCTTCTGATCTGGGTTAGGTCTATCTTTCCATCTTTTGCTACCCCAAAGCAAAAGACCTCTTTCTAGAGCCTTCTTTGCTGTCAGCCCAGGAGCGTGCATCTCATCTGAACACAGTACATACTCATTAACAGCAGGACTGCCTGCGGGTGGGCAGTGCAAGGGTGGAAGCTTGACTTCATCCTGCACAGTTCGGACACATCAGGAGTGGCTGCACACAACGCCTGGAGCCTGGCACTGGGACCTTTGTGGGTTGATGTAGTGGAGGGGTGTGGTAGGGTGTGCCTTGGGGTTGGGCTGGCGAGAGCTGATATTTTTCGCATTGTGTTGCATTGGTTGGTTTCATCCCTACACAGTTGGCGGCTCGAGGCACTTTCTTTGGCGGGATGCACGTGCCAACATCGAATGAGCGCCCTGCTGGGGATGGTATGGCTGGCGACCCTCAGCGGCCACCTTTTCACTCTTTCAACAGCCTTCTGCTGACTTTAGCACTACCAACTATTGTTCCAGAGTCTGAAGGGTGCAGGGGAGAACCCCAAGGCAGCAGGTGGAAATTCTCAGCACCCCATGCCTCGCTGGTACCTGAGCAACAGGAAGTATCAGCCAGAGTCGCCGCTGCTTAGTTAGACACTGGGGTAGAAAGAGATGCGATGGGAAGGGCCTGCTGAGCATCGAGCCCAAGCCAGGTGCGGGAGGAAACACCTGCCATCCCAGATTGTGAGGCTCATCCAGGAGGGGGGTCAGGGGTCCAGGGTCATCCATCCCCAGCTACACAGTGGGTCTGACAGCAGCTTGAGCTACAACAAGAAAATCTGTTTCCAAGAAAGAGAGAAAGAGAGAAGGAGAGAGAGAGAAAGGAAAGAAAGAAAGAAGGAAGAAAGGAAAAGAGAAAGAGAAGAAAAAAGAGAAAGAAAGAGAGAGAAAAA
The DNA here is from genome assembly GCA_023101885.1 of Typhlomys cinereus. Lineage (NCBI taxonomy): Eukaryota > Metazoa > Chordata > Mammalia > Rodentia > Platacanthomyidae > Typhlomys > Typhlomys cinereus. Next base: position 512,285 of record JALPQD010000446.1, read on the forward strand.
AAAAAGAAAAGAGAGAGAAAGAAGAAAGAAAAGAAAAAGAAAAGAAGAAAAAGAAAGAAAGAAGAAGGAAAAAGAACGAAAGAAAGAAAAGAAAAGAAAGAAAGAAGAAGAAAAAGAAAAGAAGAAAGAAAGAAAGAAAGAAAGAAAGAAAGAAAGAAAGAAAGAAAGAAAGAAAGAAACTCATAGGATTGGATTCCCATGGTCACTACATTCCCAGCCATGGCTGTCATTCCTTCATTTCTATGTGCTGAGGTTTTCTCTTTTAAATACTTCCAAACTTATGGCGTAATAACTCTTTCCTAATAGAAAAGATGTGCTGGTGGTTGGGGGGTGGGGGTGGAGCCTGAAACCAGAAGAGAAACCATCCCAGCTAACATCAGTGGACAGTACTTGGTTGTCGGAGACCTCAGTGCCTTCTGGGGGTGATGCTAATGTGAGACCTACTGTGGGCACCAGCTTTTTCACCCTTCCATGTGACACTCAGTGCATTTTTCTTTATCTAGAGTCTTTAGGCCTGGGCACGGCTTGTGTAACACAGTGTAAGCTGATGGATGTTTAGATTTAAAACTGCATGTACCTGTGTGCTCTCTCCAAGTCTAAGCACTGCAATCTGTCCCGGAGATTATCATCCTTACGACTTCCATGTTCTTTGCTTCATAGCTCTCATTCCTTCTAAAGCAGAAGCGGTGTGACTTTCAGAGATGTGGAGGAGCAGGGTGGCTTGGGCCAGCCTCGGTCACACTGAATTCTGTGGAGAAGGTGCCCATAGCTCCCCAGCTGGTCTAGCTCCATGGAACCCCTGAATTATCTGTGCCCTCCTTTTGAGAGATGGATGCTCAGGTCTCTGAAATAACCCCACGTTAAATAGGTCATGTTGCAGGAATCTAGAGAAGTATAACTGAAACAAAATTGCAATACCAAGCTGTGCTCTTTTTCGCTGTGCCTTTTTCGAAGGATCAGATCAAATTTCATGGTCATGTAACACTTCAAGAACATCTTGATGGGGTTGGGGAGAGGCTCAATAGGTAAAGTGCTGTTTGGCAAGCATTAGGTTCGGGGTTCAGATCCCCAGTGATATGCATCTTAACCCAGCACTGACAGGTGGAAAAAGAAAGGTCTCAGGGGGTGTGCTTGCCAGCCAGTCTAGACAAGTTGGCAAACATCAGTCTCAATGACAACAACAAAAGTAAGATGAAGACTAGCTGAGAAAACACCCCTCATGGGCTCTCGGCCTGCCTGCACGCGTGCATAGCGCACGCACCCTTCACACGCATTCATGCACCAGAAAAAGAAAGAAACAGACCCCAGAGAGAGCAAAGAGAAAGAGAAAACTTTAAAATCGTCTTGCAGAACAAAACACAGTTGCCTTGTAACAAAAAAAATGTTGGTTCCTCCCTGTGGGTGGATGGCTAGACAGCACAGAAGACATAAAATAGAATTTATTTCCATCTTCAAAGATGCATAACATTTTACAACTCCACTTTGGACCTCTAAAAAACCTCGTGGCCAGGAAGAGAAGTTTAATCGCACACGGACTTTACCAAAATTATCAGCAAGGCTTCAAGAATAAAACACCCCGTGAAAAGATTTGAACCCAGTGGGGTTGGCACAGGATGAAAAGACGCTGTAGGATTTCCCTCCTGTGGGATCAGATTTCCCATTGACACATGGCCTACATCTTTCGGGCCAGCAGGGAGCCCACCGATAATTGTGTGTAATTCAACACACACACGACAAGCAATTCCGAAGCAAACCGGCAGCTCCTCATTACCCCGCCAGCACTCTGTGTTTTGTTGTGTTTTCTTTTTTGTTTTTCCTTCTTTGGGATCAGCGGCTCTTTTCAGGTGAGGGCTTGGGTGACATCCTATCAGGGTGTAATTTTAGCTCCTCCAACATACGCATTGGTCTATATTTTTGATACAGTCAGTGTGGTTGGAAAAGCCCAGGTTCTCCCTGAGTCCTGGCCATAATAAAGACAGAGTGGAGGAATAAGAGGTGCCCAGCATACCGGGGGGGTCACCATACTGATGCCAACCTTGACGTTCATGTATCCTTACGAACACCTTCGACTAATATTTGAATGGGATAAATTAGGAAACTCCTATCCAAGTACATACAACCTACTCCCCACCCCCCTTTAAGAAGTCTTACTAGGTGTCTGCCCTCTCCCGACCCCGTTATCCCTCAAGGAGTCATTCACAAAAGCTAAGGCAGGACCAGGCGCTCTCCTTCCAAGAACATTTGAGGTCAATATTTGTGCTCAACTCAGCCCTCTGGTCATCTGCGGCTCTCCTTCCACATGATGGTGAACATGTGTTCCAGTTATGACAAAAATAGAGATGAACGAATAACAACGTGCCAAAGAAGGCCCCTAAGCAAGGAGAGACCCCCATGAAGACAACGTGGGCATGTCACATAGAATGTTCACCGCGGCAAGAAGATGGGTCGCTCGTGTCTAAGCAGGAGGACAGGAAAGCTTTCCAAGCATGCGGGTTTGGGGCTGGAGAGATGCCTTGGTGGTTAAAGCACTTGTTCCACAGGAAGAAGACTGGAGTTCGTCTCAGATCTCACCCAGAGGGGTAGCAGGAATAGTTCCAGCCTTGGAAGGCGAAACCTGGGATTTCCCAGAGCAAGTTGGCTAGTCTAAGTAGCCCATTGGTGAGCTTTGCATGCAATTAGAGACCCGGTCTCAAAAAATATAGGTAGAAGAGTGACCAAGGATGATTCCAGGCCGCTTCCCTTCTCAACATGCATGTACACACTACACACGTGTGTGCCAACACTTATGCGAATGTATACACACACATACCACAGAGCACATGAAATGGAAAAAAAATAAAGCTTTTTAATGGTGATTTTAGTTAGTTTTCTGAAGCCCATGCATTAAGTCAGGTGATATAAATCACAGTGCCAAGGAGTACGAGTCAGTGACACGAAGATAAAGGACGGCATATGCTCCTGAGAAGTGAGCGTAGCGGCGGAGAAAAGAG